>OZ010597.1:37323708-37398708 GCA_963932145.1 Acanthosepion lycidas
TAATTTAAATGGAATATATTTATCTTCATATACCTAATAGTAGATACATTCATACATTTTTATATATACATATATGTGCGTGTGTGTTCAAACACTTGTGGCCTGACGATTGTGTCTAGCATGAAACAGCCTGTCACCTCTGAGTGTTGACTTCAATGTTCACTTTTATATTTATATATGCTCTATCTCTAAATTTGAGCACTTTATCCTGTAAATATAGCACATCTTAAAACTATATTTCTTTTATATATATATATATATATATATATATATATATATATATAATCAGATAAGTGGCAAATTTTATTTGTATTAGTCTTTTTATATATATATATATATATATATATATATATACAAGAGAGAGAGAGAGAGAAAGATTGGTGGTCAGAAGATTGCATTCAAACATGAAACAGATTGTTGCCATTCAGTGTTGGCCACTTTTATATTTACATATACTCTATCTCTGATATTCAGCACTTTTAGCCATAAGTATACCATACCACAAAACTATATTTTTATTATATATATATATATATATATATAATACATACTCATACATGGGAGTGGAAAAAGGTTCTTGCTAGCACTCCCTTACCAAAATCAATCTTCTCATGTTTTGATCATTGAAATACTGATTTTATGAAGTAAACCAAACTTTTCAACTGGCATTTAATGGACTCATAGCCTTTGTTAATTAATCCATTTTGAAGAAGGAACTCTGATATAAAACCTATGACTTTGATAGAATCCAGTACTGGAGACGAGTTCTTCTTTTTCAGTAAATGTTATCATTGTTCAGAAAGTAGGATTGGTCCTGTGCATGGCTTTTCCTCACTTTAAAATGCTTCCACCATAGCTATTGCTTGTGAAAAGTATCATCATGATCTGTGTGTGTTTTAAGTGCGTTTGTTGGCCATAACTAACAAAAAAATGTACTCAATGTAACAGTAAGCTTAACTTAAAGGACATATTTGTATTATATACTAGTGCAACTCTGGAATGTTGCGGCATCAAATGATTATTATGATTGGAAATAGGAATGCAAGTATCATATATATATATATATATATATATATATATATATATATATATATATATATAAGCTTAAATCTTAAGGTTAAAATAACTACTAATATTAAATGAGTAGATTTTCTTGATGTTACATTAGATCTTGTTAATGATGCATTCCAACCTTATAGGAATAATAATGCCAACCCAATATATATTCACCCCAATTCTAACCACCCTCAATCTGTAATCTAACATATCCCCTCATCTATAGACTGTAGGATTAGTAATAACTCATCTGACAAATATGTGTCTGATAAATATAGCAGTGTTTATAATACTGCTTTAAAAATAGTGGCTACAAGTATGCTGAAATCAAGTATAGAAAATATGATAACATTGATCTAAGAAATAGAAAAATCATTTGGTACACACTCACATGTAACTAATTGGTCAGTAATAAATTCCTTCATTTAATTAATAAACATTTCCCTAAAAGTAACCTTCTTAGTAAAATATTAACAGAAACATACTAAAACATTATAGCTGCACCAATAATCTTGAGAAGAAACACAATAATAAAATTTTAAACCAATTTAAAAAAAATTGATAATAATGCACATTCCAAGGTAAATACTGTTGATAATATTAACCAATGTAATTGCAAGAATTCTAATGAATGCCTATTATGAAACCAATTTTTAACCAGCTCTCCTATTTATCAAAGTACTATTTCTACAATAGAGAATCTGATTGTTGAAAAATTTTATATTGGTAGTACTACGAATTTTTTTAAGTCTAGGTGGTACTAACATATCTTATCCTTCATCAATAGTATTTATAAAAATAGTACATATTTTTCTAAATATTTTTGGAATTTGAAAGAAGCTAATAAAACTCCTAAACTAGAACATGTAGATCTTTAAATCAATCCTGTTTCTATGCTTACATGAAAAATTTGAAATTTCTGATAAAAATTACTGAGTAAATAAAAGAAGTGAATTGACTGTAAATTGTAGGCATAATCTACCTTTTATTCTTACAATATGTTTAACCTTGAATTTGATAATACTTTTTCTTATAGTAATAATCAGTAAATGAACAGTGGTGCACCTTATATGACTTACTATTCTAATTGTAAGAATCATTTTGATTTAATATAGCTCTGTATTGATGTTTAGTTAGTAGTATCAACATCTTATATGGATGTACAGGTGTTTAGTTAGTATTATTAGCATCTTACATTGATCAGTTAGTGTTATTAACATATAAATTCTCTTAACAGTTGCAAACTAATTTGCCAAAGTAGATTTGTATTTATGATCTGTTTTTTTTTTTTTTCAAATGGTTAAGTTATTTACCAGTTTCTTAAAGAGACCTTTTATTTATCAACTACAAAATTTTATGTAACAAGCTGACTGAGCATATAACTAGTTAACATTACATTAAATTACCTCCCCATCTCTTTCGCTTTTAGAAAAGTTGAACACCAGACTCCTATACATCTTATGAAACAATGTTACCATTTCTATCTGTCCATAATGAAATTGTCTTGGATTTATATGCAGACAACTTCATGCCATGAACTATATAATAAAAATTTTTTTCCGCGAGTTTGAATTTAGTGTAGGTGACATTTGAGTGGTTAATCATGGTAAAGCCCACAAGCCTATTTTTAATTCTATTTTTTTGAAAAAAGAGGAAGTATTCTTCTTTTGAAATTAAATTAATTGTTCACTTTCCATAGTTTACTATCACCCAAGGAGACACATTTGTAGTGTTGAAACAATTGCAATTGTGTAGTGATTTTTAACACGTTTCTGTTTTAATATCCTAAAATAAATAATATTTAACTCTACTCCATAATCATCAAAACGTATGAGTAGTATATTGTAAAAATATTGAATATTTCTTTAGTAATT
Source organism: Acanthosepion lycidas (assembly GCA_963932145.1). Classification (NCBI taxonomy): domain Eukaryota; kingdom Metazoa; phylum Mollusca; class Cephalopoda; order Sepiida; family Sepiidae; genus Acanthosepion; species Acanthosepion lycidas. The sequence continues at coordinate 37,326,639 of OZ010597.1, forward strand.
GATATTTCTTGCATCAAGAATGTAAATTATATTTTTGTTGTAGGATTTGTTACCCATGTGCTACCGTTGTTCAACCACCAACCCATTGCTAAACAGTAAGGGTAATCACTGTGTCAACTGTCAACAACCATTTGTTCATTCATTTGTTAATTTTGGTAAGTTTTCTACTTTTCTTCTTGTAAATCATGAACCAGATTTTACAAGCATCTTAACATTTCTCTGTTTATTATTATTATTATTATGTGGCTATATCATATAAGTAACACATTTGGCATAATAAATGAGGCTCATATCTGTGGCCAAGACAATCAAGTTTAAGAAATAATTGGCATGGCGCCACTGAGATTTGTACCCAGAGTTAACCAGTTTTTTGGAGTCAGATTTTGGTATTATAACATTCAAAGTAGCAGCTGAGGCTAGACAATATGGAAGGGAGTAATTCATGACAAGACCCGTATTTTGAGTGCTTCAGAAGCATTACAAGGTTATGGTTTAGTGTTTTGAGGGATGCTTCAGAAACAATCTCTTGTTAGGATAGCACAGAGCAATTGGAAAAAAATCTGTCATCTTTTTTTTTTTTTTAAAGCAAAAATAATGACAATCATCAAGTATGAAAAGCAAAATCATTTTCAAAATCTTTTATGTTTAATGAGAAGTGAAAAAGCTTCTAAAAGTTTTGGTTTGGTTTGGTTGATTTTGTTTAGCAGCATATCAACCTCTAATGGTTATTTAGTGCTGAAATCTAAATATTTTGAACTGAATTGCATGTTTTCAACTATAGATAAAATGTATTGTTGATCAATTTACTATAAATATGTATTTTTATATTTTCATAATGTTTTGTTATTTGGTGGGGGGGGTCACTATTTGCCCATAGCTGGGACCCTAACAGGTGCTACCATTCTGCATCAGAGTAGATCTGGGACAACAATGATTAAGAGGTGGTTTCATGCTCCTAAAAACCTACTGATCAGAAGTCTTGCTGGTGCATGTAGCATATCATCATACACCCAGGACTAGCTTAAAGGGAATTGCTATCCATTGTACAAGTTTGAAAAACTGACCCCTTAAAGATTCATATTATTTGTTCAAATAACTTCTTGTAATGGGCAAGTCCCATGCTAAATGCTAAATAAAATTAATGTTTAGTCAGATTTTGGCAAGTTGGGGGAGGGAAGAAACTTGAGTAAATAAACTTAATTTCTGACTTCAATCTGTCAAAGTTAAGAATGGATATAGTTCGAAGGGTACATTTCAAATGACCTAAAATTATTCTGTTTAATATTGGAATGTTTGAATGACAAGACCATATTGAAGATGATTGGTCATAGAGCAGAACAAAAGGAGAACTGATTTCACACCTTCTATTAGAGCATTTAGGGATACAAGCAATTATAGCTCAGATTTGAACTTTGTTTATTGTCACAAACTATTTTACTAGTTTGCAGCAGAAATGAGTAAAAATAAAATAACAAATTAATGCTCGTTATTGGATCAGAAACAAAAATCACCTTTGATGGATTACATTTCAAAAATATGGTGATGGTTATATTAGCCATTTCCCTCCGGCATTCATTGACCGAGCTGCCAGACTACTTGAATTATGCTTTTCTTCACTCCCTAGCCCTTAGGCTGGGATCAAAGTATAGCATCTGTTCACATCTTGAATAGTAATATTACCTGTTTTCTTATAGGGAAACATTCAGCATTCATTGATTGAAATTTATGAAAGCTATTAAAACAATTTTTCAAGAAAATAGGATTCTCAAGTCCATTGTTATTACAGTATTGATAGATGCTTCCTTCCTTACCTTTTGTTTACCATAATGTGGAATGTCAACATCTTGATTATGTCATTATTTTCTCTTTGTGTTACATGTGTTAACCATTTTAGTTGTTGCTGCTGTTGAAAGTCCTCAAGTGATATGGTTTCTGTCATCTGGTATAGTTCTTTCCTTGTGATTCTGTAGCACCAGTTCAAAGTTTGAAGATGGATGGTACTTGTTAAGACCTATAGGTTCATTCACTCAAGCCATATTTAATCATTGATCTGAGCAGTTTAGATATTTCTGAATGAGTTACGCTCAACCGAATAAGTATCTCAATTATATGGCATTGGGCACCATGCATTATAGCCATATGAAAGTCACAATCTGACAAGGCTATTTAATTAGGAACTTAACTCAAGGTTTTAGATATCAGTATAAAGAATTAACGATGAGATCATACACCTGATATAGTCAGTGTTCCATATAATCCATCAAGTAAGCTTTTGTAGAAATAAGATATTTAGGATCATTTAAATTTCCATCCTTAATGTAACAAAGAAAAATTAATATGCAGTCACTATTTTTTTCTGATGAATGTGTTGAAATAAAAATTGCCATATCAGCTTTCTCCATATGTCATGGAATCAGAGAAATTCTAGTTTTTACTTAAAAGCTTGGTATGATAATATAAACATAGCAGTCTGGATTGAACAGTTAGAATGTTAACTGTTCTCTTGGTAGATATCATGCAATTATTGGAAAGCCTGACATTGGCATCACAATAATTTATAACATTAGTATGATATAAGGAATGTAAAATTAGCACTAATGACATATCTGTGACTTTTACTACCTTGAGAAAAATCTCTCAGGAAAATATTAGCAATCAGAATGGTAATCACATGAACTATTTGAAAGTCCAGGAAAGAAAAGACAAATAGAAAATTGTTGGTGTTTCCTTTTTCCAACTTTTGTGTTGCTGTTATTTTACTTTGGAGATAATTACCTGGGGGAAAATAGGTGAACCAGGACATGGCCAGATAGTTAATTGCTCTTATGGACTTTGTTTTCTATTTCTTTTATTTAGATAATTTAGAGACTTTTTCTTTTTTTTGTTAGTTTATTTTTCTGTTTGAATTTCTGGAATGAGGAGTTATCATTACTTACACTATTTTGATGTTAACAGATTTCAGCCAGTTATCATTATTTGCATTCAGATTAATATCCTCATCTATGCTGTTATCACATTTCAGCCACTTATAATTATTTACAAACTAATGCCTCAATCTTTGTTGTTATGATGTTTCAGTCAGTTATTATTTACATTAAGACTAATGCCCTCATCGTTGGTATTGCATTTCAGCCATTTATCATTATTTTAGTTGGATTAATATCCTCATTATCATAAAGTTTCAGTCATTGTGCCTTCTGACCTCATGCAATTGTCTGTTGTTCTTGGTAACTTTCATGGAATTTTGAACTGAATCTTTTATTTAATCTGTAGAGTAGATTGTTCATGTCTAGGGATATCTCATCTTGTTCTTATCTAGTACTGTTTAATTATTGCCTGTCTTGTTTTCACTGAGTTTAAGTCTATACTAACCAGCTCAGAGATGGAAATCACAATTCTCAAATTAGTGAAGCAATCCACTAGGATGTTTTTTCATGGATCAATCCTGATTCTGAAGGAAGCCAGAGGGTAGACATGATAAAATGTTCTGATAACAACAACAAAGATGAGGACATTTGTCTAAATGTAAATTCTTTTTTCATTTGTCCGTTCTTTTTTTATCCATTAAGCTTGCTTGCTTTCTTTTCTCTGATTTTAAGATTTTACTGCTTTATTTTTTCATTTAAATTCTTTATTCACTTTTTGATATTCCTTTCTTTTTCTTTTCTATTTTTATTCAGTATTCTTCCACTTGTGATTTTCTCTTTCAATCTCTTTTCCCAGAAATACTCCCTCTCATTGAATTTGTATTGGAAGAGGGCTTGTCAGATGAAGAAGCAGTTAAAATAATAAACCTGTCCATTCCAACACAGAAAGCAAAACCTGAAAACCAGTGGCAAGCATCAATTGTTGGAAGTATCCTTTGCGACAATCATTTGTCAATAGCATTTTCTTTTTAGCTTTTTGTCATTTGTTAGTAAATATAAACCAATATCTTATTCTATCTTGTTAATTTATGTAAATATAGAAAATTCTTGTCTTGTGTTTGAGATGTATGAATCTCTTCAGGGGTCAAAATGGTCAAATGTCAAGAAAAGAAAGATTTAAGTAATGAAAAAAAAAAAAAAAAATCTCATTTCTTTATTACTGCATATACTGATTTCATGTATAGTGTGATCCCTGAATTTTTCTACATTAATTTTAACCCCTCCAGGAAAGATTTTTTTTGTGTATAGTACAACTTGTCACTGAAAATGCATGATTTTTAACCTCTTCAAAAAAAAAAAAAAAAAAAAAAAATTTTCCTGTGTATAGGTCATTATAAAAGCTCACGCTATATTTGAGTATATAGAGTACCTGTAAAATTGGAAAGGTTGTGGAGTAGTTTTGCTGTTGCTTTCTTCAGGTTTTTGAATTAGGAATTGCTCTTCTAGATTGCCTACCATCCAGTGCTAGAGAGCTCAGTTTTGTGGTTGTTTTATTTTTTTTTTTTACTAGTGTTCACCCAATACAAGGTTCAAGAGCCACTCAAGGTAGAGGATTACTGAATGAGATTATTAGTTGACCCTAGACTTGAAGATGTTAATATTGTATTGGTTGAGGAAGCACCCTCTTTGGAGTCTATTCCACAAAGTTACAGTTCACAGGAAGAAGATGCTTGAGCAGAACAACTTTCTTATCAATGGAATATGGATGGAATTGGTATGATTTGATGCTGTGTACATGAGCTTATTTATTTAATAAGAAAAGATGGACTCATGCCTTTCTCAATGGCATAGTATAAAAGTGAATGTAACAGAATTGACAAGAATTTGAACTTAGCTCACTGATTACATTTTCAACAGCAATGTCCTTATGCTGTCTGCACATCAACAAATGCCAGGTTAAATTCTCAATGTAATTGGCATGCAGGTCAATAAGTATCTGCAACAATTTGATTCATTTGTTCTCCTTATAACATTTGGATATACTTGGTAAAGAAAATTACATTAACTCTGGCATCTTACAATAATCTGATTTAATCAGCTGAATTATATTTCTGACTTAGTTCATATACTTCTATCATCAAATATCAAAAAAGAGAGATGAGTGTTAATTTGAAACATTTTTTTTTCTATCAGTATGATGTAATTCCAGGAAAAATGTTTCCATGTCATACATGTGAAAAAAGATTTATTGCCATATATTTATAATCAATACAAAATGTATTAGAAATCTACTGAAGAAAAAAAAAATTTAAAGCTGATCATATGCATAGTAATAGAAGAAGTAGTTAACTGAACAATGTGCTTTGGTTCTCTCTCTAGAGATTCTTGACAAAATCCAAAGCAGAATCTGTTATCAGTCTTGGCCTGGTATTTCAGTTTCATTAATTTCCCTACAACCATAACATAGCTTCCCTGTACCTTTTCTATAAATATTTCCAATTGTTCTGCTGAGCTTTCTTTTTTGGTTCCTCAGCTTCATGAATTTAAGCATAGTACTGGATTGGCAGCTAGGTTTCATCATTTTTCTGTTGAAATTACTAAATGTAATCATAAGTTCTATTCTAATAGTTTTTTGTTTTTTTTTCTTACCTGTGGAACTCTTCATGCTTTCCTGTCAACTACGATGTTCAAAAATTTAAATGCAACATCAATTTCCATCTTCTGTCTTTTCAAACTCTGTTTTTTTAATCTTTCTCTACAATAATATTTACTCTCAGTAATACATCACATCACTTGATGTCAAATGAATAAAAAAAATTTGTGTACTTGGTTATTTGAGGAAAAACACTGAGAAACCAACTTGACAAATTTGAGCAAATGGATGGATGATCAAATGTGAGTATTAAATTTTCCAAGTCTTTTTTCCTCACTTCTTTTGTTAATGCTGTGTCCATTTAGGCCGTAGGAAATCATTACTTTCTACAGATTTCTTTTTTTTTTTTCTGTGAATTACCATGCACTCTTGGGAATGATAGTGGAGTGGCTTTCAAATTACCTTCTCTATGATTTGTAATTGAGTTTTTCTTCTCATACAGTGGTTGCCACCAAAGACTAACAAGCCATGTCTGCCCTGCTATTTAACCCATAGCTGGGGTAAAAAGGGATGGATTTATATCTTTCCTATTAAATTGGTGCAAAAGTGAATGGAACAGACTAGCTTGTAATTTTGCATTCATTTTTGCATTTTTTAATTGTTATCAATGCTTTCTTTGTGGTTCCTATTCTCCTTACAACTTTCCTAATTACTGTTTGCTTTCTCTTTAGTATCTTCAGTAGTCATTGTAAAAAAAAACAAAAAAAAAACATCTCCGTCATCTTTTTTTTTTTTTTGATAAATTTGTCTGACTTTCATTACCATATAGAAAGGTAGACATGGCATAATCTTCATTTTTGATCCCTCCATATGTTATTAAATTTCTGAAAATTTTATTCTATTCATTTTTTAAATTTCACTTTAACATTTTCCCTAATCTTTTATTAAACAAGCCAAATAGTTAAATTTTTACACTTGTTTACTTTTGATGTCCCTAATGTCTAAATCAGATGTTGAGCTGCCCCTTTTGCTCACCACCATGCATTACATCTTACAATTAATGCTCATCCTTTTTTTTACTTTCCTCAGCTATGTTGTCTAATGGTTCTTTCAGTTCTCCATTCTGAAGTTGCTATGAACAGAGTGTCATCTGCACAGATTATATTGTTATTCACTGATAATGAATCATATGGGTAAAATAAATCCAATGAGAAAACATTCTTGTTGTATTCCTCTTTCTATGTTAGTATACTCACTGGATTTGTTGTCTGTTCCTTAATACAGATTGGAGACTATTTGTGTATCCTTTCTATGTAGATCAATCTTTGCTGACACCCTTTGTGCCATACTTTATCAAATGTTTTTGTAGTCTATGAAACACATATCAGTAGTTCTGTATTTCTATTAATCATTCTGACTAGAAAATTGGTTTCCCCCTATTTCTGGTTTGATTCAGCTGCAAGCTCTATTCATTAGTATCCTAATTATTAGTTCCATTTTCTGGCTCATCAAACTGATTTGTTTTGTGAATCTCATGTTTATTTGCACTGGATTCCTTTGGTAATGTCATGAAAATTGAGTGACTTAGATCTACTGGTATTTCAACATGATTGTATATTTCATTTATCACTTCAACAATCCCAAAGCCACCTAAAGATGTTCAATGTTTTTTACAAGAAACTTATCTACTTTCTTCCTCTTCATTCTGGCCATAACTGCTCAGGTTTGATTCTTATCTAAATTGAAAGTTACTGATCTGTAATGGAGAACAAAGTTACAAATGTGTATGTGTCTCTTAGTCAATATTTGATCATCAAAGGCTATAAATTGTTTTTAAATTGAACAAAGTATTATTTTTGTGATCTAAATAACATATCTAATATCAACTTAATTGTGACAAAATAAGATCTAATTTGAGGATTTTACAGAAAAACAAGTTGAAGGTTTTCTCTTGAAATAATTAACCCCAACATATCTTTTCAGTAGACTGATGGATGTGGCTGCCAAATTTAACAATGGCCTTACAAAAATTATTTTGTCCATCAGCAGGTTGCTCTAGTTCTAGACAAAATTTCAATACCAATTTATAATTCAAAGTTGATTCAGATAATGAGCTTTATATGATATAGAAGTGAAAATATTAATTCTTCTTCCGTTTTTGCCTATAAATATTTGCTAAAATGAATGTAATGAAATTACCCATCCAAAAAATGTTAGTTTCTCAAGTTGCTGTATTCTGTGCAACTCCCTGTTCTCTACATCTTAGTGTAATCTTTGCTGGCTGAGTCTTGCAATATCTACATCTTCATTGTTTTCCTATATGAGTAGTCAAGTACTTCTAGTAACTTTGACCATAGCTCCAGTCTAGTTTATAATGTGTCCTTGAACAAACTATGTCTTTCTATCCTGTTTGTTTATAACAACCTCTGCTAAGAGATTCAAATAGGTGGTTGGAGATGACATCATTTTTGTAGTGACAGTACTCAACAGTAACACTAAATAATTATTTAATGTGATGAATTCTCCCTCCCTCCCAAAATATAAAAACAATCTTTTTATTTTCAAACTTTTGAAAATAAAGAAAGAATCAAAGAAAAAGATAATTTTCCTTCTTAACAATTCATCTAATCAATAACGTTATGATGTGGACTGTTTACGTTAGATTCCAGTTTTTTGGGGTTTTTTTTTTTTGGTTTTTTTAATTTTGTCTTTTCTCTAACATTTCCAATCCCCAAAATGTATCAATAAATTATTATTTTTTTTTTTTGTTAGGTAAATATTTTGAAACATCATCACATGATATTAATTTTGTGCTGGCCACAAACAGCATCACTTTTTATTTACTTTATGTATTTGATAGTTTATTTATTTTTAGAAAAGCCTTTTGTGTTGAAAACATTCTCAATATTCAGACCTCAAGATGAGAGATATCAGCTTGTCATTGATACAAGATTTTGTGATTTGCTTTTTCTTGTTATCGCAGACTCTGTTTAGAAGTAAAATAGATAAATATGTTATGTAAAACAAATGAATGATAACAAGGAACCTTGTGGGAGTTAAATAAAGAGAGTTGAAAGAAATGGACAACTCCAGTAGGGATAGACGGAAAAAAAAAAACATTGCATTATTTTAATGCCACATATCTTCAGGACATAGCTCTCCATAGCTTCCATTTTTATTGTCAAAACTTAAAATTGCCTTGACTGTTCTCATGAAAGATAATGAAGTGATTTCCTCATTAGCTTCTCTGTGTTTTGGAACTCAGAATTGTCTTTTTTTTATACTAGTTGCTAACAAAGACAAAAAGTCAAATTTGCTTTTCTATTAAACATATAAAAGGGCAAAAGAGAACAGATGGAAAGGCAACTGTGTGAAGAGAATGCAACAGATTTCTATGAATTTTTAAGTTGTCTTGCAAATTGCGTTTTCTGCACCAATAACAGTTATGCCATCAACACATTCCAGTATATTGTATCCTGGGCTGTAATTTATTTTATTTTATTATTATTTAATCCAGAGATGAATGTTCAAGCTTGCTTGCTGTCTCTGTTGCTACATTTTGTTTTTTTTTAATCCTCTTTCTTGTTTGTTTTATATATATATATATATATATATATATATATATATATAGATGTGTGTCTGTACCTATTTAGGCTGTAGTCCTGCATTTAAACATTTTTTTTATCCTTTCACCCCAAGCCAGGCATCATCCTGGATATGATGTTAAACTGCATCCAACAGCAAGGACTCTGATCAGGAGGTTTTGAGGAGCGTGGAACCACATATTAATTGCTGGTGTTCCCAGACCCGGGGTGGTAGCACCTTTTAGGGTCCCAGAGTTAGGGGCAAATAGTGAACTCCCAGTTGTTTCCAGATCTTACCCACGTTCTGGGTAAGACGATAAATTACATCTGCATCCTGGGTATGACAATAAACTATGTCCAACAGCAGGGCCTCTGATAATATGTTTTTGAAAAAATAATGTTGCCAGCAATACATTGAATAGTACTATATATATATATATATATATATAAAGATATTTTTGTAGGTACAAAATTTAATGATTGAAATAAAAGTATAAAATTTAATATTACTAGACATATTAAAAACGGGGGAAGCAACCGGTTTCCCTTCCACTCTTCAGGCTTCAATGGGAGAATTTAATTTAAAATTAAACACAGAAAAATGTACAATAAAAGGAAGTTGTGGGAGGAAAAAAAAATAAAATAGCAGAAGGAACTAGAGACAAATGACAGCGAGCCCCAACAAATACTCACATTGTTTACACAAAGAAGGCTTGCGGGATCTGATGTAAAGTGCCTCCAGAACCTTTAGATGAAATAAGGAGTGAGACCGGGACAACACGGTGTACCAGTCAGCACTAAATTTGGCTGCACAATCTCTGTCCTTTAATAGGTGTTCACATATGGCGGAACCATAGGTGTTTGGGATGAGTCCATTCAATGGCAAAGTATGATTTCTAATTTTTGTAGGAAATTGTTGTTTTATTCTCATGTCTAAGCATTGAGTTGTTCTCTCCCTATGTAGTCGGCTCCACAACTACAAACGTATTTATAAATAATTGAATTAATTTGATGGGGAGGGAGAATGTCTTTACACGCAGAACGAAACATAGGGCGAGTTTGAAAAATAATGCGAACCTTGGCAGAGAAAAAACAATGACAAACATTGGATGAAATTTGTTTAGCTATTTTTTCACATTTGGTACCAATCCAGGATAATCTGAGGTAAACTGGGCATTTTTTAACAGTGTAGAACTCGGCACTTCTGAACTCTTCAACTTCACTGCGGATAACTGAATCAACAGTATCAAGAGGATAACTTAAACTACATAGGGTATCCTTAATAAAGTCGATTTCATCCTTCAAGAAGGGCTCAGAGCAGATCTTTAATGCTCTATGTAGGAGGGTTTTAATAATGTTAATCTTGCGCTTAGTGGGACAAAAAGAGTCCCAACGCATATACAACCCTGCAAAAGGAGGTTTTCTATAAACAGAAGTAAGAAACCCTGTTAATGTATGATGTACTAATACATCCAAAAAGGCCAATTGAAGATTGGATTCCTTCTCAACAGTAAACCTCAGTGCTGGATGGATACCATTTAAAAACGAAAGAAACTGATCAGCCTCAACTTCACTGTTGAATAAACAAAAAGTATCATCAACATATCGACAATAGATTTGAGGACAAAGTGGACTCTTTCGTATCTTTTCTTCGTGAAAGCCAACAAATATGTTGGCAAGTGCCGGACCCAAAGGCGAGCCCATAGCAACTCTGTCAATCTGTCGGTACATAGTGTTGTTGAAACTAAATTCGACGGAGGATGTGGCAAATTTCATCAATTCACAAAATATTGACTCAGGAATACTAGGTGGAGTCAACGAACTGCAATAAAGAAAATCACAGCAAATATCGATGGTTTCCATTAGAGGCACACAAGTATACAGGGAGCAGACATCGAAAGAGCACATGAACTTACCAGAAGACAAATTTTGAACGCGGTCGATGAAGGAAAAAGAATCCTTTATACAACATCCATCCAAGCACTGCAACACAAGATCCAAAAGTGTGGAGAGCCATTGGGCTACCTTGTGTTGGGCTGAACCGATCATAGATAAAATTGGTCGTAATGATACACCTTCTTTATGGATTTTCGAGAGACCATACAGATGAGGACAAATTCAACCAGAAGGACGGATTTCGTTGGCAATTTCTTTTGGAAGTAGCCCAGACTTTACCCACTTCAGAAGTGATTTTTGAAATTTTGCTTCACCTGAAGTTGTTCTATCACAGGTATCAGCAGATCCAAGTTTAGTAAATTTTGAAGTATCTTCTAAGATCGAAGACATTTTTGGTTATATAGTCTGCTTGATCTAAAATAACTACTCCAGCACCTTTATCTGGTCTGGAAATTATCAAGTCATAATTATTCCTCAGAGAATTAACAACTCGCTGATATTCTGCTTTCCATTTGGATTCAGCAGTAGCAACAGAGGAACTGGAAAAACTTGATTAGTTCATGTGTGGACAAATTAATAATATTATTTAAATTTGGTTCAGCTGTGACTCCATATTTCTTGTGAATCAAAATTTCGAACTTAGCATCCTGCTTCATAGACAATTGAACACACCAACGATGATGGACAAAAACAAAAACCTAGAGAACCTAATCCAATCAAAAAATGAAGTTGAACTAATATGAGAACATAGTAATCTCCTGTAATCATGCTTTAGACCAAGGCTTCTAGAAGAACGATGTTGTATCCATTCTTTAATGAAGACAGACACAATCATTTGTTGTATATTTTTCTGTGTTTAAATTAAATCTCCTGTTGAAACCTGAAGAGCGGGAGCAAAACCGGTTGCTTCGCCCATTTTTAATATGTCTAGTAATATTAAGTTTTATACTTATATTTCAATCATATATATATATATATATATATATCTCTTATCTCGAATAACTGATTGAACAATGTTCAACGGATAACCATTGTTCACAAAGATTTCAGTTAAACAACTGATTTCATCTTTCAAGGTGTTATTAGAACAAATCATTAATGCCCTATGAGTCAAGGTCCTAATCATATTGATCTTTTGTCGTTTAGGACAAAAAGAGTCCCATCAAGTATAAAGACCTGTAAAGGTAGACTTCCTATAAACAGAGGTAATAAAAGAGGAAGGAGTTCTTTGAACAAAAACATCTAAGAAGAGCAATGAACCATTGACCTCCTTATCTACTGTAAATTTAAGGGCAGGATGAACACCGTTGAGTAGGGAAAAAAATTGATCCACTTCCGATTCATGACTGAACACACAAAAAGTGTCATCCACATACCAAAAGTAAACCTTGGGCCGGGCAGAACGTAACAAAAGGCTTTCCTCGTAAAAGCCCACAAAAATATTTGCCAAAACAGGACCCAAAGGGGAACCCATCGCTACACCATCGATCTGGCGATACATGATATTGTCGAAACTAAAATTGACAAACATGGTGGCAAATTCCACGAGTTCAATAAAAACATCTTCAGGTATGTTCAAAGGAGTCAAATCACTGCGATATAACATATCGCTACAAATATCAATAGTCTCCGATAAAGGAACACAAGTGAAGAGGCTACAGATGTCAAACGAACACATAAATCCATCAGTGGCATCACGATTCCGAATGAATTTGGAAAAAGAAAATGAATCTTTAATACAATAAGAACTATAATGTTGCAACATTATAGCAAGCCACTTTATGCTGTGAAGACCCAATCATCGATAATATGGGTCTCAACGGGACACCCTTCTTATAAATCTTGGGTAATCCAATACATATGTGTGTGTGTGTGTGTGTATGTATATATATATATATATATATATATATATATATATATATATATTAACTGGAAAGCAATATGTCTGAAGAGAGTTCCAACATAGAGAAATGCACAAAAACATACAGAATAAAATTATGGTTACATGTAGCCATTTCAACTGTAAAATTATGAGTCCTAACTGTCAATCTACTACTGCGCTTAATGAAGTCTAGGTTCTCTAATAGGAAAACTTGTCTGGACAATTATGTATTATAGTCTATTAAATACAGTCGACTGAAATTGCATATTGAGCTTTTGAAGATTCTCCTGGTACTGAATAGTTTGTTTTTGTTTGGATCTTAATACCTGCTGTAAAATCTGGCATTAATCATAAAAACAATTTTAATCTAGTATTAATTGCAGATTTATAAACAAAATCTGTCATTAATTACAAGTTTATAAAAGTCCCGTGTTTATTATAGTTTTCTACTTAAAACCTATCATCCCTGCCCACCTAGTTTTGGAATGGCACGTATTAATGTATTAATATTTAATTTTAGCAAGTTTCCATCAGAAATAAAACAATTAATTCAACATCAGGAGGAACTTACCAAAAACGCTCAATAGACATTCGCCTTTCTTTTCTATTTAACAGAACTTCTTTCCAAATTCTCTTCCTACTCTTTACTATTAGTTCTTTCTCTTTTCTTTCTGCTATTATCCCTCCCACTACATTTTGATGTTATATCTAGTAGTAATTTCTTTCTCTCCATTTGCTCTATTTTTCTCCCTCTCTCTAAGTAGATTGCATTTAATTTTACTACCATCCTCCTCCACCATTATTTCTGTTCCGTATCTGCTATCACTCTTTTACCAATCCTCTCGGCAGTTTATAACTTTTAATATCTCCATTAGCTTTGATTCGAATTTGTTGGACCAAGCCAATTTTAGCACCTGGCTACAGTTATAGTGCATCCAGTGAATAATAAACACACATTAACTTGTGGAACAGTCTTTCTATTTCCTCCATTATCAGGAGTGTTTAGTGCCTATACTAGCAACAGCATAATTTATTAAGCAATAAGGAGCATATAACTTTGAACACACTTTGCTAATGGAAGAGGTAAAATAAATGACATGTATACAACTTTCAAGTCAAATGGACCCAAAGAAAAGTGACATGCCTGTGTGTAATCATAAGTTCTTCAACACACCATTGCAAAATTCTGTATTGCACCAACAACCTTCTTTATGTCAATACCCTATACAGTTAATGTCAAGAGTAAAACAAAGGATAGCAAAGAAGACAATGACATTGAAGATATGATGCAATAAATTATGGTAGATAGAGTGAGAAACAACACTGATGTTAAGTGTACTCTTGTCTATTAAGTACAAGTATGGATATGATTAAATTATTTCTTTTAATTCACCCCACTCCACCTGGTACGATTCTTATTTGTTATGGTGCACATACCATTTTCCCAAACATTTCCTAACATTATTATCCAAACTGGCATATTTTTATAAACATATAAAAATTCCCAGCAAACATTTCATTTGAACTGGCATGTTTATTTTAGATGTTGAAAAATTCTTATCAACCACTAGTACCAAAGAGGATTCAAATAGAAGTAACAATTGCGAATGAGGTAGATTATATAATTATCTTTTGAACTGGAGTGTAAATCTGTAATGCATCCAATTAAAAAATAAAGAGACAATTGATATTTCTAGAATGCATAATGGAGGAATGTGGGTTTAGAGAATTTGATACTCACAGGACAGATTGAAAGCAAGGGGGGAAACAGAAAGTAACCTACCTAACAAGCTTTTGTAAATGGATGGCAGAACAGGGATTGGGAGAGATAATGAAAAGACAAACCTTACTGAGAGCTACAAAAGGTAGGATGTTATGGAGAGCCATGACTGCTCACATGTTGAAATGATCCAGCTCATGGAAGAAGAATCATTATCATTGTGTCAGAAGTGTTCAAGGCATAGATGTCAAATACCCTAATATCTATAGAGTCAAGTGAAAGAAATCCGTCTCTGTTTATATCTAAGTCTGTGAAGCTATAAAGAACATTATATTTGTAACAGAATATGAATATGCATCCACCGAGTTGCCTAAATATGAATACGGGTGGGGGTGGGGGGTGGAATTTTGTCAATATGCAATAAAGAAGAGGTTTTAATAAAAAATTGAAAAATCATTTAAAACTGTCAAAAATTTAGAATTTAAGTAAAGAAATATTTTTTCAAAACCATTACTGTAACACCAGATCTTGTCCCCAGGACTTCTTGCACTTTCTGATAAGATAACTGCTTGTGAAGAAATTTTTGCATAAGTTAAATATTGGCTCATATTAATTCACATTTGTCCACCAATATCTTATCGGAAAGTGCAAGTAATCCTGGGTATGAGTTTGCTGGCAAACCTAAAAAATAAAACATACAATGGATTGAGATAGTGATAAAAACATACAAGTCAGCATCAACTAAAAATATTAACATTTCCACTTTGGGTTCTGTGTGGGGGGGGGGGAGTGTAAAATAATTAAGACTACTGTAATATGCAGTGTAGTCTTAATAAGCACAGAGGGGTGGGGCTTATAAAATGTCATATCATGCAACTAAGAGTAACTAAATTCTATAGTATATGAAACAAATATTTTATAAGCATTAAAGTGGGTAAGAAGGTCCTTATAAAAATATTTCTTGGTAAATGTTATGTAGACATATTTTTTTTTTTTGAAGTGATTGTTCAGACAATTTTGCATTCCTCACATCATATCTGATGAGATGTGATAATAATTCAGAATAACTTAACAAATTTAAGTTTGAATAGAAATAATTAAACTTTAATTACAAGAGATTACATTAAACGATGAAAGCACAATAATCCTTCACTTAAGTGGCATAAAATATACTGCTATCTCTGAATGGCATAAAATCAATAAGACCAACATATATATTATATATATATATTACAATTAAACATTATTATAATGGCTAGTGGTGAACTATGCAGCAAATAAATGCTGAAAACACAGGATTTTTATTGTGCTGCAGGATCCACAAAATATTGCTGAGGAATAACAACATTATGAGAGTATATCCCTTGGTGGATTCCTTGATTCCAGCATGTCATCACAACCATCTGATAAAATATGGCTTCCAGGCTTAATATAACCACACAATTGACTCTTTCAGTTTTTGTTTACTGATCTCTCACCTCAAGTAAGAAACGCAGCTTGATACCACCAAATATGCAATGGCCAGAGCCCCATTAGCCACAATAATATTTATGATGAAAAGACATTTAAAGATATAAAATGACAGATTATTTTACACTGCTGAAGGATTACTAAAAGCACAAGCATTATGAAAGAGAAAACACAAGTTCCAGCTTATGAAAAAAAGACATTTAAGAATGTTTATCTGACTTTGAATGAAATAAAGATCAGTTTTTAGTTTAAATTCTTAAAGCCATTGTTAGGATCCAGCCTGTTTTGTATCACTCATTTTTCAGTTTTTCATCATCTCTTGTTATAAGGATTAGACGTTTTGAAAGCCTGCTTCAAAAAACAAATGCTTCACTATAGTTCTCCAGACTACACTATTGTGATTCAATTTTTTGAGGTCTTATTGGCAGCTTCTTGCCAAGTTTTCTTTGGCTATCTTGTCTCAGTGCACCATGTCAAACATAAATTGTTGCATTGTATTTTAAGTAAAAAAAAAAAAAAAAAAAAAAAAAAAATCAGCTAATAACTACAGTTCAGGCTATGATACACACATATATTTTATATATATTTTCAATAAACCAAGAAATGTTCAAGTGACTTATCTGATAAACTGACTCAGGATTTTCAAATTGAAAATGTTCACCAGGGCCAGATTTTTTAATAAAGCAAGTCTGAAAATCATATTGAAGCATGTAACTGATTATCACCATACAGTATTGATTAGTCCACACTGTCTCTAAATTTATAAATATATCAAATTTGAAATAAAACATACACACACACACACACACACACACACACACACACACACATATATATATCTGAAATTTGTAGAGTTCCTCCAAAACTTTGATTTGAATGTGCAACAACTTTTTTATAATTTGTAAAACTTAAGCAACACATAATCATTATCCTCAACCATCTGAAATCCAAGGCTGACGAACTACTGCCAGAAGAGATGGCAGGTTTTAGAGCCAGATGGAGCACAGTGGAGCAAATCTTCAACTGTAGGGTCCTCAGCGAGAAACATCTACAAAACCAGATTGATCTGTACCACAATTTCATTAATTTCAAGAAAGTATTTGATTGGATATATCATGATGGCCCCTGGCACATTCTCAGAGGATTCAACATAGAAGAAGGGCTCATACAAGTCATCCAGGCTCTCTATAACCATGCCTCCAGTGCAGTTCTCTTGCGTAAACTAAGTGGAAGATATCTTCCAGATGACTATTAGTGTTAGACAGGGATGTCTAGTCTCTCCAACACTCTTCAGTCTGTTTCTGGAGAGAATTATGAATCTCTCCATGACCGCATCTATCCGTATCAGTGGGTATACCTGTTTGCCGATGATATTGACCTTATGGTAGGCAGTAAAAGTGAGCTGCAAAACCTGACCAATGAATTTGTTGAAAGAGCCGGCACATATGGAATGGAACTCGACACAGAGAAATCCAGTGTAATCATGAATAGCACAACCAACACCATTGTCAGTGTCACCATGGATGTTGGACTGCTGGAGGAAGTGCCCAGCTTCAAATAGTTAAGAGCAACCCTGTCAACAGATGGCACCTTCAATGCAGAAATCTGCAGATGGCTCACCACAGCTACAGCAGTGATGACCAGACTGGAAAGGATATGGAAGAGCAACATCACCTACCATACCAAGATGAAGCTACACAAATCTCTGGTTATATCCATCTTCCTTTATGGGTGTGAAACTTGGAGACTCCTGGTTGTTGTAGGAAAAAAGGATCCAGGAGCTTGAGAACAAATACTTGAGAAAGCTCCTTGCCACTATTAATCATTGGAAGATGTCAGGGTTTGGCTATGTCACATGGCAAAACAACCTCTGCTAGCCGATCATGCAAGGCACTCTTTAAGATGGACACAAGTATGGACAGCAACAAAACAGCTGATCAGACATCAAAGAGTGAATGGACATGACAATGGCAGTACTCCAGGGAGCCACCACCAAAAGATCATCTATCTATAGGTCCCTACCAAAATTAAAGCAATCAAGGGACTGATGATGATAATGATGACAAAAACTTTAATAAGTTATTTAATTGAATTTTTGATGACTGTACATACACACACACACATATATATGTGTGTGTGTGTGTGTGTGTGTGTATGTTTTGGTAAGTATCAAAACAATTCAGAACTTGCAATATAGCTGATAAATTTTTGACTAAAATTTAGAACATTTTATCCAAGTAGCTGCCATTTGCTTATATCAGTACAGAAAATACTGGCTTTGGAACTAAACATGCAGATAGATGTTGCTTTCATTCATTTAGATTCCAGTATATATTTTATATATTGAGTAGATATGAAGTAGCTAATAATGTGAAATGTAGCATATAGGGATATAAAAATCAATACAAGTTTCAATTCAGAGGCCCAATATTCTGCATCTAGGAAACTGAAAATTGGTGTAGGTCTAAATTTTTTCACAGCAAAAATTACAGGCTATGTTATATTTTCTGACTTTATGCAAGAGAATCAAATGTTTTCTTCTTTTCAAATTTCAAACTTTTATTTAACTCTACATGACTCCAATCACTGAACTCCAATCACTGAACTCCAATCACTGAACTCCAATCACTGAACTCCAATCACTGAACTCCAATCACTGAACTCCAATCACTGAACTCCAATCACTGAACTCCAATCACTGAATGATTGTGTATTTGAATTTTGTAGTGTTGTCATGTCTTGCTATGACAACAGAAAATGGCCTTGACTGAAATTGACAAACAGGCTGCAATTGAAAGGCATTGATCTCTATCTATAAAAGGCAGGACGTGTGTGTGTGTGTGCGTGTGTAACGAATGCACGGCTGCAATTTTAGATGGATTTGCACCAAAATGTAGATGCACATGCTCCAAGTTAGTGGGAAGGCCAAGACCAACTTTGTATTTCCCAGCTCCCATCGATAGTGGAAATAATCAATTTTTTCATGCTTCTACAGCAGTTTTCATGTAGTTTGCAGCCATTTTCTTCTGGCCAGAGTGAGAGCCTATAGCCAGCTGCCATGAATAGGCAGGAAGATTCTATTGGCCAGCGTGAGAGCTAACAGCTGACTGACATGAATGTTAACTAGCATGCTAACATGCAAAAAAAAAAAAAAATTGATAGCTGCATTAGTCACAAGTGGGAAAAATTTAAATCTGCATGGCACTTTACTCCAATTGGCTCATTCGCTTGCTTAAACTCAATGTTGATTCTGATTCCACAGAACTGGGTTGGGTGTGAAAAAGTATTTGTTGTTAACATTTTTTTCATTCGGTTTTTCCAGTTACGAGTTCTTTTTTGAAGCTGATTGTTTTGTGTTCATTTTGTTTAGTTCTTTTTTCGTAACAAATTTAATGTCTACAATAGAGCTTAGAACAAAATTCGCAGTGTGAGATAGGCAAGAAGTAAGGCATGTAGCAACATCAGCACAGCAAAGGGCACTCCTTTAAAGGCGAGGAAGGGCAAAAATATTTTAAGTCAAGTGATAGCAATTACTGTATGAGTGGTACGATTTTTGAATCAAGCACGGGCAACGCCAGGCCATGCTGCTAGTATTGAATAATACAGCATGCCAAATGTTAAAACAAATTATTTATAAACATCTAATTTAATTTAAAATGAAATCATCTCAATTCATTAGGATTATTTTTTTCATAAAATAAATAATTACAGCCAAATTTTCAAGGTGATGCTTTTGGATTTTGTGTCTATCCATTTAGCCTGTATATGGATGATAAGAGTCTGTCTATTATCATAAATTATAGCTGGATTCTAAGAAAACAGTTAATGAACCAATTTACATAGCACAGGTTTATTTCAAACCACAAATTATTTACCAGAGTTATGTTTATAGATTTTAACAAGTAATAAAATCTCTAAATAATAATACTACATTTTTACTGATGTCTATCTGTATACTGATTTTTATTTAATATTGTTTCATTTTAATATTTTTATCCTTTTAATGATTTCACCTCAAGAAAGGCGATAAAACCACTAAGATGTAAGGTGTTACCGAGAATGAAAAAAAAATCAGAAAACATTGAGGAGAAAGGACAATAAAAGAAACAAAATTTGCAAAGTTTCATTAAGATGAAAAAACTATTTTTTGAATTTCTTGCTTGCAACAATTCATATAGTATCAACATTTCCGGACCAAATGACGATTGTAGCATCTTTTTAAAGAAACTGATCGAAAGTGCAATGAACCTAGTTAACTGTATTAAGGCTGAACACAATGTATCTATGTGATAACCTTTTCTTATTGTGTATAAGTTCATATAGCTGACCATGCCTCTGACATGATGCAGCAGGTGTTTGCTATCTTCTTCGAATGGAGGGAGCCAGAAAACTTTAACAACTTCTACACTTATCCCTCTTTGACTTATTGGTTATACTTTGTGAGCTGAAGTGGTGTGCTATTTTTAGATTTGACTGGGAATATCACATTGTTTGCACCAGGTGTGCCTAGAATGGAAAGGCTATTGAATAGCCAGAAAAGGTGATGCCTGCTTCCATAGGTCAAAGCAGAACCCAGAAGCTTTCACTGACCTTAAATCTTTACATATTCTTTCTGTAGATGACATTAGATTGTGTCTAAAGTAATAAACTAGCAGGGAAACCTGTAGTTGCAGTGGGGTAGAAAATAAAAAATCTTCAAATTTGACAACAATGTTCAGATGAGTGCCATTCTTTAGGTTCACCAGTTCAGACTTTTACTGTAATGATACACAACCAATGCTACTTTCAACCTCATTCCCTCTATATTCCAATTTTTAGTAGAAAGTTTCACTTAGAACTGGTACTTTATGGGTGCTCTCCTGAACACAAGAATCTTGACCTCAAGGTTTAGTAATCATTATTTATCCTCCTAATTTTAACTTCCTACCATCTTTTTTTTTTTTTAATCATATCACATTTCATTCACCTTAACCATATTTAACAGTAAGTTTTTACAAAGTCTGGCTATTGGGCCTCATATTGGGGGAACTTTAATATAAAAATCACACACGTATAGTAAAACCCATATTCTAATGTAACCTAGCAAATAAAAAAATATTTAGGTAGGAAAAAAATGGCTTTAATTGAAAAAGATATTTGGATTCCTAAAATGAAACAAATGATGTAGATCTTTAGATTGATAGGACATTTCACTACACAATGTTAGTGCTTCTTTCACTGGCTGACAATAGGCAAATGTTGTTTAAGAATACGATATAGAACATACATATGGCTGGTCTTAGGAAAAGCTGAACTTATCCAAGATTCTGTTGCAACAACTTTGAGTTGAATTCTTTGCAAACTTTTTTGTTTAGAACAAGAATACTTCACTCTTAGAGACACTGGTAATGTTTGTAATTTTGTCTCATTTCCTTGGCATTTAAAATAGCTGAAAAATCAAGTTTACTTCTGCAAATTTAAGAACTTTAATATTTAAGAAAAAAAAACAAAAAAAAACCAAACTATTCTAGTCCAAAATTGACCTCCACTGATTTTGTAGGTCAGCACTTCCTACTTTATGATTTTTTTTCTGCACAAATTACTCCCACTACTCAATTTGTCTCTAATAATGTAATTGGTGGGCTGTAATTTTCTTCTATGTGGTGTATCCCCTTCAGGACATGAGCAGTGATGACTCTCCACAATTTCCTGTCCTTTGTTGCTTTTTTTTCTTTCCCTCTTCCCTTAAATGTATCCTGTCAGTGTCAACTTCTTCAAGCACTCTTTCCTCATTTAGTGCCCTAGAAATTTCATTTGTTACTTTCAGATTGTAATTAAAAGTATCCTTTTAGTTTTCATTTTAGTTGTTCACATGTTCAGTTCATGTCATTCTCAGCATCCTTCTGTAGAAGCACATTTGTTGTTTCAAGATTGTCAAACATTTACTGGCATATGGGAGGATTGATATTACATAACAGTTCAGTACTTTTTTTCTTTGTTTTTAATGAAATTTTCCTGTTTCTTAATACTTTGCTTAACTTTTGGAAGGCTTCTTTTGCTATTCCAATGTGCCTTTATATTTTGATGTCACATTTTCCTTCTTTTTTTCAAATACTACAGCATATTTACATTTTTGGACTTGATTGGTTTTGACATTCTCAATTTTTAGTTCACACTCTGAAATGTTCCTCTTTGTAACAACCATACTTTCCTTCTTACAATTGATATTTAGTTCTTTCTTCTAATTTTCCTTCACTACATTCTGTTAGAATTCCTGCAGTTTCCTTTCTGTGTCTTCTATCCACACTGTGATCTGCATATCTTATGTTATTAAAATTATGGCCACCAGTAACGAATCTTGGTAGGAATTCTAATTCTCTCAAGATTGCTTCACTGTAATTCTTGAATAAATCCAGGGAGAAGACATATTCTTGTCTAAAACTCCTATCTATTTTTGTGCATTTACAGAATTCATTTTCTATCTATATGTAGGTGGTTTGCTTCCACTAAGTTTTGAATTGCAAGCTAATCTTGGCTGCAATACAGGTCATAAAGATGAAATAAATTTGACCTCTAATAAACTCAGAGGTCAAAATAAATTTTTGTGCTTTATATCAAACTCAGTTTGTCTCTCAGTTTTTCTAAAAATTGAATATTTAATGACCTCTGGTGACCTAAAATACCTTGGAGGTCAATTTTATATAGCCTATATTAATTATTTTGGGTTTTGTGAATATCTAAGAAAAAAAAAACCTTGGGATTTACCAATCAGTAGTGTGTATGGATGTAAGAGGAAGAAGTAGGTTCACATTATGAGGATATGTAGAATAGATAACAGTTGACCCTAGACTTGAAAAGATTAAGATTGTAGTGATTGGGAAACAGACTTCCAAGAGGATGCTTCCTAAAGTACAGGTTCTTGGGTAAAAAAAAAAAAAAAAAGGTGTCATAGTGGGACTTTCTTCTTACCAATGGAATTTGAAGGGAATGAGGATGATTTGATCCTGTGTATGTAGCATGGTTGGTTACAACTTAACTGGTAGAACTATAGAATGTATCTTGTTGGAACATTTCACATGAAAATAGCAAGGAGCTAGTGATGATTAGTCCGTGTAAAGGAGTTGTAGGGTGGGACAAAAATTAATCATTCACGTAGCTGCATTTGGACTGTCAAGGCTGGAAAGAGATGGCAACTGATCTTTTTCATTGTAGTTCTTCATTGACTTGGAAGAGAAATTCTTAATCACTCTTTCATATCAGTCATTTTTACTTCGACACCATAGTGATACTTTGAAAAATCGCCCCTATAAATAAACCTTGTGTCATATTTGTTTATAACTTTTTTTTCTTTTATTACTAAATTATAATTCTATGTTAAGAGTGGCAAAAATCTGACTTTATTATAATTGTTTCATTTTTGTTGATGTAAATATGTTTCATTTGAAATGTAGAATCCTTAATAAATAATATCAGATGCAGAAAAACTCACCTTTGACAATTCAGCTGTTGATGATGAAGGCCCAGATCCATTTACTGCTCGACTACTCAGCATAGAGGTAAGATTTCTCGTAAGATGATGTGAAATTATTAAGTATCTGTCTATATTTCTGAGATGAGGTATTATGTACATTATTTACATTATTCAGACTATTGTCCTCATCTTGGTTGCCATATTTATTACAACGTTTTGTCCATTGTACACTCCGGCCTACTTCAAGGACACATGGCACACTGGATAAAGGCGTTGGTTACATCTGGTGTCAGGATCCAAAAAGTGTGAGTTCACTACCTTTGAGGGAAATTAACAGGAGATAACTGATATCCATTCAACATAGCACATGGAACTAGAACAGTCTACACCAGTGGGCGAAATAAAGGGTTAAATTCGACATTCCAACCACCTGAAGAAGGCCAGAGCACACAATGGTCGAAACATAATAAAGATGAGGACAATAGTCCGAATAATGTAAATAATGAAATTATTAATAATTCATGTTTATGCAGTAGGACATTATCATTTCTGGATCCGTCAACTGTTGTTCCACTTGTTTTTGATTAAAATTCTTATTAAACTAAAAAAAAATTTTTGTGCAATATATTTCAAAGCGTAAAATACAAACAAGAAATTAGACACAAATCTTTAATATGAATAGGACTTAGAAAATGGAATTAATTTAACTGTCTTCAAATTCTGAGTAAATAAGTCCCAGGGGGAAAAAAGCTCAAATTAATAAAATAAAAAAAAATAAAAATTTAATTCATTGACTACTGATAAGTGTTTGCTAAGTTATTTCAATTTGTCAAATCTAGCAGAGGGAGTTGCACCTCCTCCACCTTCCTATGTGCTTACAGTATATGGTAAAATAGATTTAACTATTGAAAACAAATCCTACTGTACTTATTGACCTATCCATCAATGACCCATTAATATTTCATTGTTCAGTCTGTCATTCTATTTTATCATCTGGTATTTCTATGTTTCCTGTTTTGAGTGAAAACTGCTCACTACATAGGATTAAAATTGATATTTTGATTGTTTGAACTGGCAAACTCGTGTTTTTGATATACTATCTCGTATTCTAAATATCATCATGGCATACTGATTGCATGGATCATTACAACTCTGTCCATCACTTCAGGGTAAGGTATTTGCTGATGGGAGAAGATGAAAACTCACACCCAGTGGGTTTCCAAGTGACAGATTTGTGAATCATTTCATCTGTAGAGGATTGCTTCCAAGAATGCATATCATGGCAACTGAAAAATAATCATAACTCAAGCTTTACTTTTCTAAAACCCAATATTAACCTTTAAAAACTAAAAGGCAAACTTGGTAAAGCATATTTTATGATATCAATGAACATTTGTTGCCACTTTTGTGATGTCAACGTATACTTGTTGTCACTTTTGTAATGTTCGTTGTAGTAGAGACTTTGTAATCACAGATACAACTTATAGTATGCTGTTGAACAATACAGGTGTCAGATGCCTTCAAATAGCACTCGCACTAATAGTACTTGCTGAATAGTCAGTCTACTGTATAGTGATCTGAATAGAGAAACAGTATAGTGAAGAGAATTGGATGCACGGTGGAGTAATGGATAATGACTCAGATTGAGGAATTGAGAGCCAAGTTTGAATTCCAGTTGAATCTATTACATTCACTTATGTGCTAATACCCTTGGGAAAGGTATAAATCCTCTTCTTCTTGCCCCCCCCCACCAGCTATGGGTAAATAGTAAGATAGACCAAATTCTATAGCCTTGGATGGCAACTAGTCTACCGCAGGAAGAAAATCTGCCTCGCAGTCATGTATCGAAAGACACATGATCACTTAAATATGTATCATGTATGGCACATAACTGACTGAACTGAATAGAGTAGAGAATAGCAGTCCTTATAGTAATAGAGGATAGAGTAGAATAGCAGATCATTTAGACACAAAGCCAATTCCTATATTTCCTCTATAGTCACATGGTCTACTTACTTTTATAATAGGATTGCCTGTGTTCACTCACTGGCGATCTATGTTCAAACTCAAGAGTCCACAGTGACACTTTATTCCTATATAACAGTATATTTTGTATGTAAATTAGAAATTGTATCTGTTTCATGGTGATGTCATCTTGAGTAGCAACAAAAATGCAGTAAATACACAAAAAGAGAAAAGGCCATAAAACAAGAATGTGTTTTCTCCCTGATCTTATTCAACATTTACAGTGAGGCAATCTTGAGAGAATTAAAAGTTCTCCCATGATTCATTTTTGTTGGTTGAATTCTTAACATTAGGTATGCAGATGACATGGCATTGATAGCAGATATGGAAAGGGAACTACACAAATGCCTAGAGAAAGGTACTAAATCAAAGTTAGAAGAAAGGATTAACCATTAATTGTAAGAAAACTGATGGTATGGTTTTCATCAAGAGAAAATGTCACAAAATGATATGAATTACAAATTACATACAAAAATCAAGCAAGTGGGAAAATTTAAATATCTAGTTAGTATTCTAACAGGAGATGGAAATTGTGGCATTGACATCTGAAGGCACATTGCTTAGCTTTTGAAAGGCAACTTTCACCATTTAAAGTCTCAAAAATCAAGGAAATTTCAATAGAAACAAAGAAAAGGGTGCTGAAGTTTTAGAGAAAATATGTAGCATCAGATAGAATTGAATTTTCTCAGGCACATAAGGAAGAAAGAGAGCTTGGAGAATTTGACACTCACAGGACATATTGAAAAGAAAGAAAGACAGAGGAAAGTAGCAAATAACCTACCTAACAAGCTTGTATAAATGGTTGACAACAGGGATTTGCATTATATGAAAAGAAAAAAAAAAAAAAAAGGAGATACATAGCAAGTTTTGGAGATTTATAATCGCCCATCTTCTGAAGGGACACGGCACAGATGAAGAAGTAGCAGTAAATAATCAATTTTTACACAATAAATAAAAAGTTTTCAGTCTTATTTTGTTTATTCATGAAATTTTGTCTAAAAAAAGGTGAGTGTCAAAATAGAAGTGCCTGTTTTATGTCAATGGCTATGTACATGCTGATTAAATCAAACATCATTTTTAATTCTCAGCTCTGACATCATTGTCTTTGCCTTCTGGCTCCATGTGTGCTAATCAATATTTGACTGCTTGTCAACAAAATTTCGAGATTGGTCACAATGGACGTTGTTTTAAATTTGTACCTTAATTTTATTTTTTTAGTCATGCAAACAGAGCAGTGACAGGTGATAATCTGAAAACAGAAACAATATTTTTATGTTTTTTATTTATTTATTTTTTTTTGAAGAATTGCCTTAGGATCACTGTTTATTTTCTAATTTGAATTTCACTTCATTTAACAGTACAAGTATTAGTTGATGTCACATTCTAAAAATGTTTGTGCTTTATACAAAACAGAGAATAATTTGCTTTATTTCAGCATATGTATCTTGGAATAAGTTTAGTTGGTGATTAAAAATCAGTTATGTTATGAAGATAGAATTTATGTTTTGAGATATATATCAGGATTTAAAAAAAAAAAAAAATTGAGGGAAGGATTTTTTTTAATGATATTCTAAACATTCCTGATCCAAAGTAAGCTTTTTACTCTGTAAATTACTGTTACCTTTGATACACATAAATAGGTAATGAAAAAAAAAAATTGGTCTAAAGAAAAAAGGATTTTTAAAAATCTTATATTTGGTAATTGGTCAGGTGTTTGGAAAATGGTCAGGCCCATAACTTCAACTATGTTGTGTGTGTGTGTGTGTGTGAATATATATAGCACCAAGAGTGGGTTGCCATGACTATGTTTAAATGCCTCTATTTATTAAATTGATACCACACTGTTTGGTTATTAGAAATTTACGTGATATGGCCCTGTAAGCTTGTTCACATGTATTAGGTTGGTGCAAAAATAATGACGTAATAGTGTCGTTTGTTGACGTTAAAAAATACGTCAAAAAAACGACATTATTTCATCATTATTTTTGCACCAACCTAATAATTAAGTGGCCAGTGTGTTTTATATAAGTGTACATTGAGGTCAACACCCAGTGGCAACAGTCGGTTTCATACTTAAATGTAATCATCAGGCCATGTGTGTTGTCTTTTGGCTTAACTATTTATACTGGTCAGTGATGCATTATGGGTAGGTCTATTATTTTAATGGTTATTAGGTGAGTGGTACCAGTCATGTTTCAAATTATCCTAGGGGTCATTGAGGGGAAATCATTTTGGGCCCGAATGCAGTTTTGTGGTTATTTTATAGTGTTGTTTGTTAATGTTATTCTTGATTGATTTTATTATGTTTGTGTTTATGTATATATTCATAGTTTGTTAATTTGTTTATTATTTACTTAATTTGTTATACATATGTATTTTTTATTCATTTTTAGTTTTCAATTTTTAAGTCAGTTTATTTAGGAATTTATATTGGTCTGGGAAGGTAATTATAGTGGTTTCTCCTTCAGATAGGAGTTTACAGTTTGGGGATTTATTGTCGTAGTCTGATGCTCTTTTACTTATTTCCCATTATATTTTTGGTGTCATTTGGTTTTTAATTTCCCCCATATATGTTTAGAAAGCCTTATGCTGTTCACATATTTACTATTTGTAAAAGATGTTTTGTGTTTAGTTTCTTTATTTCCAGAGTCCTTCAGTTACTCTAGTGTATATTTCTTCTTCATTATCTGATAATTTACTTGTGAGATAGGCCTAGCAAGCCAGTCACATAGCTTACAGCAGCTGGTATTTCCCCAGTGGTCACCCATCTCTGTGTTGCTTAACTGCAGTACCAGATGAGAACTGGTGTTTTAACACAAGGCCATAAGCTAAGACATCACTACTGTACTGAATTTGATTCTCATCTTGTGTTACAGCTGAGCTTAATATAGAACTTTAAAAGTGAAATATATTAATAGCATCACAGACATTAAAAAAGTAAAAAAAAAATTAAAAAATGTTGAATTTCTGACCTCAAATAAAATGTTTCATTTGCTACTTCCAGAAGTAGCTTTGAAAAAAATTTAATTAGAATGTCAAAACTAAATAGCTGATAGATATTTTTATTCATAATAATGTAATTGAATTTTGTTTTACAGAATCAAAACTAAGTTTAATTTTAATGCTTTCACTTGTTATCTGATTATGTTTATAATTTGTTATGAATCCGAGATTAAACTGAAGTCATTTGTTTTGTTGCATTAAGATTATGCCATTTACTTGGATAAGCCAAGATCAACATGAAGTCCTCAGTTTTGATTGACTATATTGAATTAAAAGAACATAATCAACCACTGCCACCACAAAAAAATTGTCACATCAAGCAGGATAGTAAAGCAGAAAAAGAAAAGAAAAATAGAATTGATTTCTTTTTAAAAATATATTTTTCAGAATTTTTGTTCTAAATTCGGTCTTATATTTTTGTTTTGGTGCTGGGATTTACTAAAAAAAAAAAAAAAAAAAAAAAAAAATTTTGAATTTACTTTGAATCATGCATTTTTTTTTATCAGTCTCTAAACTGGTTTTCTTTAATGCTTCATTTGTTAAATATTTTACAGTTTGATTAACGGAACCTAACACGAAGATTCAAAAAAGTAATTTATAGTATTTTAGGTCATATTTATATAGAGGTTTTAATTTAGGTTTGACTCTTGAAATTATATATTCATAAAACATCTTTATTAGCTTGGATATACAGGTGATGTAAAGGTAACAGCTTGGAATTGAAAATCAGAGAGCCATGTTCCAATTTCAGTTGTGTTTGTTTTTCGTTATATTCAATTATATATAAAGACCCTTGAGGAAATGTATGAATCCACCTCTTCTTCTCCCACCCAGCTAAGGATTAATTAGTAGAACTTGTATGAGTAAATTATTATCCTCCCCCAAATTCTTGCAATCTAAAAATATTTTCTGGCTTTAAATAACCTGTAAAAGGATGATAAGTCATAAAAAATAATCAGTCTTTATTAAATTCTTATATGTGCTTAGTCATCACTTTGCTGTAAATATTTATGTTATATGGAACCCAGTCAGAAATGACACCCTTTACATAACACTACAATTTCCATAAATATTTTCTGTCTTTAAAGAATCTGAAAAAGCTTGATAAGCCATAAAAACAAACCAATCTTTATTTTCTTGATGGGAATAACAAATAGTGTTATACATTTTTTGACAGTGAAAAAAAAATTCCATTTTAATTCTTTATGGTTTTCTAACTGGGTTGGATATGTTTTGAATGAATGAGCTATTTGTAATAGTGAACTGTTGTTAAACCAAACTTACTTCTCTACCTATACATAGTCTATGTTAGTGAACAGTTTACATTTTTACAAATACTCATGAAATGAGAAAAGCAAAAGAGAAGTAAAGAATTTCTTCAGAAAAGTGTTTGTTTCTATAATTCTTTAAATAAAGAAAAATACAGTACCTAAAAAAAAAAAAAAAATACAGTACCTAAAAAAAAAAAAAAAAATAATTTCTAAGAACTTTTCATAGGAAAAAAAAAGAAACTTTTTAAAGAATGCTGAAATGTTTAAAATCTTCTTTATATTCTATTTTGCTCTCATTACATTAATACTTTTGTGGGTTTTTTGAAAAGTGAGAGAAAAAAAAAAAAAACTCATAAATTTTAATTTCCAATGTTTGTCTCTGAACACTTTGACTCACTTGTCTTTCAGCTGGGTTACTAATCATGTTTCTTCCCTGACTTTACATGTGTAATGATCTTTGTGGTTGAAAGTGTGATGTCTTACCAACAAATCTAGGAATAAGACAAAACTATCCAGCTTGACACTGGGTTCGGATGATAGATTTTGTGTCTTATCTCAAAGTGGAAAACAAAAAGAGAACAGTGCAAGAACTTGTCACGTTTGGCAAAACATTGCCAAAGATGTTTTCTTTTTTTTCGGGAAATATTTCTATATCATTTTTGAACTCATGGTATTTCCCAGTTGCAATTAGTTGCTTTCACTAGAGATCAAGTGACAAAAAGTCTCCACAGTATTTTATTTTGTTGTCTACATTGTTTTCTAATTCTTCCAACCTATTTGCAATACTGGTACATACTCCAATATAGAAACATTTCAAACCTCATCAGGAGAACAACAAGGAGAAAATTAAATATTCAGTCTATTTAATCTTTTCCTAGACTATGCTTTGTGCATATACAAGCACAGATATGAAGAGATGGGTACTGATCATTTAAGCATTCTATACTGCATTCCCCAAAAATTGACTGCTAAAAAGCAGCATTCTTGCTTCTCTCTTGCTGAGGCCAATGTATTCATGATGATGGTGATTGGGGGCCAATGCTGATGACATAAGTATTCATAGTTAGGATAAGAATAATCATTAACAAAAAAAAATCAACATCCCTAAGAATCAGGACTCAAGATAAACCTTTGCAAAAGAGACACAATACTCAAGAATTAGAGTGAAAGCATTGATTGCATCTACCGTGAAATCCATCAGAAAATTTAGGATGTGGAATTAATAAATACTAAACAATTCAGGTAACTGTGAAAGTTGCATGAAAAATGTAAAGAAACATGACCCTCCAGCCACCCACCCACCCACATACACATGGGTCCAGAAATGTAGACTTTAGCAACAAAAATTATTTCACACTGAAATGTCCAGAGTAATATTCTAGTGAAAAAACAACAGATGTTCAATCTAGACACATGATTAACCCTGTATTATCAGATTCTTTTTGTGACACTGAAGATGTGTAAACTTGGAGAGGGAGCATTTAGACTAAATAATCTAGGCAAACATGATGCTAGACAAATCAGTCAAGATCTAAGAGCTATTATCAATGTAATCCTGGAGAAAAATGTTTGATGTCAGTCTGTAAGCATCTACTAAGAAACTACAAATGTAGAATGGGACTGAACTAGCATCAAATTGTGCTACACAATCCCAAAAACATGAAAAAATATTTGGACAAATTCACTCTAATAGATGAGAATCTAACCCCCATTGTTAGTGAAGTGTGCAAACAAACACATGCTCTGTTAATAACTGTCAATTAACATTATATAGATTAAGCTGAACAATAAATATTTGGTATGTAAAAATCAATATTTTTTTAATAATTAAACTATGAATCTTGGTAGATATATGCATGCATATCCATGTGTTTGCAGTATGAAGTATATAATATGAGATATTGTTAAACAACAACTATTGCAAATAATTCTTGATAATAATAGAAATGGTTTCAATCTTTACAATGTTGAAGATTGATGATGTTCTAACTTTTTATTTCTCTTTGTTTATAGCAAGATGGATCTGATTTTGTTCCTGTTGTTGTTAGCCGTTCTGTGCTAAAGAACATTCCCCGAACTGAAGTTTATATTCTGAAGTGGCCAAAGCCTCTACGATTCCAATATTTCAAATCATTGCTTCCTGATGTGTCAATCATCAAATGCAACTTTTGCCAAAAGGTTTGTACAAGATTTGATAGACGGAGAAAAAGATTAATTATGGAAAATAATTGGAGAAAAGAGAAAAATTATGTAAATAAAATAAAAAAAAAAAAATGTTTAATTTTGATAACTTTCAAACTGAAATAATTTCTCTAAATAGAATTTAAAGGATGATTTTAGTATATTCTAATAAAACAATCATTTTCTACAAAGTTTAAATCTTCATACACTACAAATATTCATATCCAGGTAACATTGAAAGTGGGGGAAAAAAAAAAATTACTCTTAATAGAATGAAAATATCAAAATGCATGTAGAAAATTGTTTTTTGTTTCCTTATAAAATGTTCATATTAAACAAATTTATTAAAGAAAATTTAATATAAGTTTTGTACAATTCATAAAAACTATGATAGGAAATTTAAACTAGAATTTTTTTAGTGTCTAACTATTGTATTGTTTTATAGATATTAATAAAGAATTAATGGATTTATTTATAATCCAACATTTTTATTGATTCAAACATTATTTTTGGTGGATACCCAATTTTTATTTCAAACCAAGTGTTTATTACACCTACTGGCTGGTGTATTCAAGAAAACAAAGAAAATGTGCTTTCTGGCAGGGTTTGAACCTGTGTCCTCTTTTGTAGGAGAAACCACTGATTAGATCTAGTGTACTTTTACACCACTTGGCCAAGAATGCACACTACCTTGTTTAAATTTTTCTCAAAAGCCTCTATCTGCTCAATTTTGTTCTCTGAAATTAATGGATTTGTTTTTAATTCGACATTTTTTATTACTTCAGATGTTATTTGTTTTTAATGTTTATGTTTTGGATATGAAACTGAATAAATATCGGATCAAATAGTTGTTTCTCCCACAAAGAGAGATGCAGGTTCAAACCCAGCCAGAGGACACATTTTCTTTAAGTTTTCTTGAGTATGCAGATGTAATACCCATCATTTAAAATAAAACTGGGTATCTATTTCAAACATGGGTATTTGCTAAAAAATAACATTTGAAGCAATAAAAAATGTCAGATTAAAGGTAAAGCCATTACTTATTTAAAAACTGCTTTTTGTTTCCAATATGAAACTGAGCAAATGTGAGCATACAAGAAAAACATGAATGAGGTCGTGTGCATTCCTTAAAAGGGAAAATAGAACACTGCTCGGGTGAGATGTTCTTTGTGGCCAAGAGTTCTAAAACACCCCAAATGAGATGGTGGTTTCTCTTACATAGTGGGTGCAGCTTCAAACCCTGACAGAGGAACACATATTCTCTATTTAGTTTTCATGAATTCACAGGCTTAGACATAATAAACACCGTTAGAAATAAAAATATGTCATATCTATTTCAAATACAGGTATCCACTAAAAATAACGTTTGAAGTATTAAAAAGAAATTAATGCAAGATAAAATATATATATATATATATTATTACTAATGTGAATTTCTTTCTTTTTGTATGGATACTGTTTTGTTGCTTTGATTGGTTAAGATAACTGGAAAAACACTAAATTCATTAGAGTCAGGTGGAAACGAGAGTTTTAGTTCCCCCCCCCCCCGCAAACTATAATCTTTATAAAAGGTTTTATCAGTATATACCTGCAGTATTCCCAAGGACACATGGCCCAGTGGATAAAAGTGTTGGATGGATCCAGTGACTGTACTGAAAGAGTTAAGAGTTCAATACCTGGCAACTGCAGTAGTGAACAAAAACTTGGAAACTTGAGTTAAAGGGAGATAACTGAGACATCAAGAAGAGACATGGAAGTAGAACAATTTACGCTGGTGGATTAAATAAAGAGTTCAATTCAAAATTCCAGTCACTTGAAGGCCAGAGCATACACTGGCCAAAATGCTGTGAATGACAGCAAAGATGAGGATAATAGTGTAAATAAAGTTTCAATCCATATGTAGCTTAGAAGGTATGCTAAAACTTAACTGGTTGTCGAAAGTAACCTTTTTGCATTTGGAAAAAAATAATAACTTAATTGGGTTAAGGTTAAGTTATATGCAGAGGGTTGCCTTCCCTTCAAATTTTATCTCTAATAGCAAGACATTTTGATAAGTACCTGTTTTAAGCATGTCATGTATAATCAACTAAATGGTTAAGTAGCATTTTATTGAGTTTCATTTTAAGTATAAAGTTAGAATGAATGACAGATCTTTGCATCATTGTCTGCAATTGAATTATTCCAGTGGTTAATTTGGTGTTGTATGAATTCACATTCCAGAAGCAAGAATATAAGTTTTGATAAAAGTGGGTCAGCTTTTCTTTGTATGAAAGAAAAGTCATGTGGCAAAAGAAAGCCTTTAGGAGCAGACAAGTCTAGACAGCAATAAGATATTGTCTGTTTTGATTTTTGTATTTATTAAAATAGAAGTTTTTTTTTTAAATAGCCTTATTATGTTTAAATATGGTGTCACTCTCAGTGGTTGGAATCTCCCACTAGCTTTTTATTTTACTCAAAGACTTCACAGTATCAACACAACCGAGAAATTTATTAATGAAAATGTTAGATCTGATGCAGAAGTGGCTTGTATATAAATTTTGGTTTTCATAGAAGTTAGCGCCAGTGCATTTCTTCATATGGAAACATTTAATGATGTCTTATTTGTTCTGTGAGACTCTGGAAATGGCATAATTTTTACTAAACTCCAGTCACTTATTGGGTCTTCAAAATTTTCTACACTGAATGACGAAATGTCAAAGGAACTGCTGCTGCTTTATCATATCAAAATTTGTGAGTGTAAACAACCCAACAATGGAAAGTCTTTTTTCAAATAAAGCGGATTTGTTTTAAGTAACAGATTCTTCATGGATAAGAGAAACCCCCAAAACAAGAATAAGAAAACTTCTTTCAAATCATGTCATTTCACAGTTCCTCTGAAATATTGCCCTTTGTTTGAGCAAGGATGACTTATACCATTTAAGACAACATGAATAAAAGGAGTGGAGTGTAATTTCTAGTTGTTTGCATGCATTTATGCACTTATCCCAATCAGTTGTTGACAGGACTGGGTTTTCAGAAAGAAATTTTAGCTTTTCAATTATCATTAAATTCAATATAATATGTAGAAAATAGTCCATATATTTTTATAAATACGTGTTTTTTTTGTGTTGAAAGATAAGAGAGCAGAATGGAAGTGGAGAGAAACAAGAAGACATATGAGAAGTGATAGCAGAGGTGCATATATTGGAGAATGAGAAGGGAAGAAATATTGATATAAGATGCAAATAGCCAGATAGATAATATGGGAAGGAAGGAAAGAATTTTGGAGGCTTTTGATGAGGCTGGAAGCTTCCCATACCATAATGGAAAGTTTGTGATCCATAAGAGGTGGGAGTCAGGTATGGGATGGCCCTTGTTATCTAAGATGGAGTTAGAGGCATAGTTCATTGCAAAGAGCCTAGCCTTGTTTGACGATGATGTAATAACCTCAGAGTCATTTATAATAGTTGGCCCTGTTTGCTTCTATTGTATGTTTGTATGTGCTTTGGTGTGCATAGGACTTGGTTGTATTAAACAAATTTCTTGATCTTTTTATTTGGAATGAAATTCAATATGTAGAAAAGAACATTTTTAAAAACATATCTTTGTATGAAGTTGGAAGTTGTTTTTTTTGTATGCTGAAAGATTAGCGCATGATGAAAGTGGAGTGAAACAAGATGTAGTAAGAGGAAAAATATGAAAAGGGATGATTGGATGGAGAGTAGAAATATAAAAGATGAAGGCTTATGTTTGAGTTATATCAGCCATATTTGTGAGATGAATGTGAAAAAGATAAATAAGTAATGATGTAACAAATTTATACAAGTTGAAAAAAAAAAAAAAAAAAAAAAGAGGAAATTTGTATTTGTGAAAAGGGAAGAATGAGAAAGTAGCTGACAAGATGCAAATGGCTGGAGAGATGATAATAATAATAACTAATGACTAGACTGTAATGGCTGTGTATGAAGATCTTAAAAAAGAAAAAAAAAAAACTATCAAAAAACAAAGATCTTGAAGTGGAAATCTCAAAAATGTGGCACATGATATCAATTATTCCAGTTGTATTTAGAGCCTTCGGTTTGATTGAAAAAAAAGGTTTCAATAGACACATTGAAAGGATCCCTGGTATTCCAAACCTTAAAGAAATATAAAAAAAATCGTACTCACAAGTACAGCTCGCACATTACAAAGAGCTTTATCTATGTAAAATGTGTGTGATCTTAGGTTGTATTGTTTCAAAGAGCACATCTGCATCCCTTTGAAGATCTTTGATCTTCAAAGGGATGTAGATTTTATAACTGATTTAACAAAGCTTCAATATGCGCACCACCTGTGACATGACATGTCAAGTTGGTAGTCCAGCTCCTGCCAAACACGTAGCATAATATTCTCTAGCACTTTGGTGATTCTCTGCTTAAGTTCCTCTAGGCTTGTAGGAAGAGATTGGGTATAGAACTGTCCTTTCAAATAGCCCCATCGGAACAAACCCCCCCCCCCCCAAAAAAAGAAACAAATAAAAACAAAGTATCAAGTCAGGTGAACATGGTAGCCATTTCAACAACATATTGTCATTATCTCTGGCAGGCCCAATCCATCTTCCTAGCAGATTCTCAATGAGAAGTCTAAACAGTCAACTTAGTTTTTTTACTTATGTTAAAATTTGACATAATTTGAGTGAGAATTGGTTATGTTATTAGACTGCAAAATTATGTCAATTTTTTGGGACACCCTCTCTCTGTGTGTGTGTGTGTGTATATATGTCATCCACAGACTGTTTCGCTGTATCACAGCTCATCAGTGTGGCTAGACATCTGATTGTTTCAAGCTGTGATTGAAACCCAACTGATTTGGTACCAGTCAGATATGCTACCCTCAAGCTATCATTGCACAGCGAAGAGAAATGGAAATTTTAATGTTTTTACTATGTAAACGACGTTAGTAGCTTGGAGAGCTTGATTCAAGTAGGAGAGCATTGCATTAGCAGCCGCAGTTTTTAAAAATCGCCCCTTCCTCTATGAGAGCTCAATCAATTTTGAGAGCCTATGTATTTTTCAGTATATTTGAAAATGAATAAGTAGCATATGTTTCACCTTACAATGGCCCGAAATGTTGTGAATATGACAATGAAGATGAGAACAACAGTCTCAATAGTTGCAACATCTCACCTCAGAAATATAGACAGATGTTGAGGTTTTATGTTTAATTCAAAGAGAAGAGCAAATTATTTCCTCTCATATTTATTATCATCCATGGTTTTTATGTCAATGGATAAAATAACCAAAGTTCGAAAAAAAAAAAAAAAAAAAAAGAAAAGAAAAATTCTAAATCTTTCTCTTTTGTTGTCTTGTACTGATTATTTTACAGCAAATAAACATAAGCACACACCAGATTTTTATATATAAGAAGATTATAAGTAAAATGTAAAGATAGAGAGGAACAGTGTTCGGAGGGGAAGAGAGAGAAAGAGTTTAGAAGAGGGTGACAGAAAAACTCATTGGGAGTAGGAGGTAAAAAGAGAAAATATAGGAAAGTGGGTAAGAGAAAGAAAAAGAAATCAATATTAATAGTTATAATTTGGTTGTTTTTTCCCCCCTAACAATGCAGCCAGAGGAACAAACAGTAGAAAAATAGGATTTATAATCTTCAATGTCTAATCCTAAAAACTTATAAAATTATATATATTGGTTAGCTTTTTTTGTTTCTTGTGATTAAATTGAATATTTTAATTTAGTTTGACAAAAGTCAAATAACCTTTCATGTTGATTGAAGACAGAATAGAAAATCACCACAAACATCTGATGCTAAATATGATTCTGTATTTACTTAACTTGGCTGATAACAAACAATAAGACAGAATCAGTTTAAAATTCATTCACTTTTTTTTTTTATCTTAGTTTGTGGAGGGTTATTGAATAAAGTTATTGTGTTTTTGTAGGTAACATGAAACATTGTTGCAAATAAATTTCACTATTTTCCTTTTAATCATTATATATAAAATTTTGTTAAATTTATTTTTTCTATATTTCAGACCATTTTTCTTGTTTCTGGTACAAATTTAAATATATATTATCCAATCTTAGTATAATATTGGCTTTCATAAACCATTATTAAAAGTTTCTGTTCAACATTTTCAATTTTTTTTTTTTTTTTTTTTTTTTTTAAATGTTTTAAGCATGTTTCTTCCAGATAACATTTTATTGACATATGGTTGATTGCTTTTTCATGTTTAATGCTATTAAACAGTCTATTTTTTTTTTCTTTACAATTTGCATTAATATGTGTTATTGGTAAGAATTTGTCAGATTTCATATTTTGCTTTTTGTGTGTGTGTGTGTGTGTTGGTAGACATGATTTAAACAAACTATTATCAGATAAATGGCATGATAATGTATTGGTGTTGAAACTAATGTATATGTTATTTGAATTATCATCATTAGGGAAATATTCTCCAAGTGGGCAAGCAAGTTCATAACATGATAAAATGAAAACAAAAACTGTCAGGTGAAGATGCAAGAAGTGATATTTAAATATATATATTAAATGCTGAAATTGATGTTTTAACATATGCTATATTTATGGATTAAAGTGTTCAATATCAGGAGTACATTGTATGTTAAAAAACTAACCATTGAAGTCAGCACCCAGAGGCAGCTGTCTACTTCATGCTAAACACAATCATCAGCCTATGACAATTGTGTTTAGCATGAAACAGACTTTCGCCTCTGGATATTGAATTCAATGTCCACTGAGATATATATAACTGATCTTTTCATCAAATGTAGCAGTGGTGGTATCGAATCTTTTCTGATGCAATCACAGTTCAGATGATCTGGTCACGTCATCAGAAATAGTGATGATCAGATGCCAAAAATCCTTATGCATAGCCAACATTTCGAACTTGCTGCTGAAAACTGAGCAAACTGGAGAAACACCTGCAAACGAGGTATAACCAACTTTGAAAAAAAACCTCTCGACCATCTGAGAGAATTAATTAACACTTAATCTCGGGCTAATACATCAGCCCATATGATGGTCAACCCATGAGCATGTCCTTTATGTGGACTTATTTGCAAATCCCATGCTAGAATGTTGTCTCATATGAAAAACATAAAAACTGAACTGAAAGACACTCATACATCGAAAACAATAGGAGAACCCATATATATATATATATATATATATATATATATACAGTAGCAGCCATAATATAAGGAACAGAAACAACAAAGACATAAATGTGTGTATTACTTAAAAAGTAATGCATGATTAGCAATTAAATTTTTACCGAATAAAGATTAGGGTGTAATGCATAAATATTATACAAAGTTACAAAAATTTACATAATAGTTTTTTTTTTTTAAATAAAGATTAAATGGAAGAAAGGAAATAAGCTACTGGACAAAAGTTAAGGAACGATCTTGTTAATACTTGATTGTGAATAAAATATCAACAAAATTTAATATTTGGTAAACATCCCCTTATTTTCAATGACTTCTCTGCATCGTCAACCACAGGATCTAATTAATTTCTTGCAAAAATCAGCAGTAATTCCCTCCCATTCGTCTTTCAATAACTCCCATAGGTGATCCTGGTTTTTTGGGTTTCTTTTCTGAGCCCTTTCTCCAATTATCTTCCAAACATTTTCTATTGAATTCAGGTCGGTGCTCTGGGCTGGCCACTTCATTAGGGTGATTCCTTCTTCTTCAAATAAAGCCATAACCTTCTCAGCCTTGTGGCAAGGTGCATTGTCCTGCATGAAAATAGGAGATTCATAAAGATTATGGTGTAATCTTGGTACCACATGCTGCTGAAGAAGCCTTTTGTAAATCTCAGCATTGATATTGCCATGTATGCGGATGATAGGGCCAACTCCTGCAGATGAAATCATTCCTCACACCATCACACTGCCGCCACCAAACTTAACGGTTTTCTTGACACATTGAGAAGACAGTCTTTCACCTGTTCTATGGCATACGTAAGTTTTGCCCTCAGAACTAAATATAGTAAACTTGGACTCATCACTGAAATGAACTGTATCCCATTGTGCGTCAGTCCAAACAACATGTTCTCTTGCATACTCCAGGCGTGCCCTTTGGTTTTGCTTTGAAATGAGAGGCTTCGAAGCTGGAATACGGGCATGCAATCCTGCATTTTTTTAATCTGCAAGCAATCATTTTCCTTGAGATATTATCTGTCTCTTCATTAAATTTACGGGCAATTGGTGTAGCAGTTTCAAAACGTTTTTTGTAGATATTCTAACAATTCTTCGATCTTCTCTTTGCAATGTTTTTGTGTTATAGTGGAACACATCTATTCTATAGTTAATAGACTCTCCTACCTATAATAAGTAGGAGTAGTAAGAGTGACGAGTCTGTTGCTCAGTGGGTTGGTCAGTCAGTCGATGCCAGACAACCGTTAGTCAGATACTAAAGTATCAGCGACCACAACTAGATTTCTCTGCATCATTACCTATTATATCAAGTTCCTAATGTTTTGTAGGTCGAACCTATTTTAGGACTGACTTAGTACAAATACAAGCCTCCACTGTGAAACCACTCCATAACATTTTGGAGGTCTGCCAGTTTTTGGTTTTGCATCTAACGTTTTATCGGTTTTATACCGGCTAATTATATGATGAACAACACTTTTAGACCTATGAACAATATCAGAAATTTCTGAAATTGACTTTTTTTCTTGATAGTTAGCGAGGAGTTTTTTTTTCTTCAAAAGAGAGCATTTTGCATGTAAAATTTGCCATATTGCTTAAAAATAAAGTCCTAATGATAAATGAACTTTTACTTATTGTTGAAAAGCTCCATCGAGATTTTTAACAATGTAAATTAAAAGTTTATGCAAATTATTAACATCGTTCCTTAACTTTTGTCCAGCTGCTCATTTCCTTTGTCCAATTTAATCTTCATTTAAAAAAAATCTATTATGTAAATTTTTGTAACTTTGTATAATATTTATGCATTACACCCTAATCTTTATTTGGTAAAAATTTCATTGCTAATCATGCATTATTTTTTAAGTAATACACATATTTATGTCTTTGGTGTTTCTGTTCCTTATATTATGGCCACTACTATATATATATATATATTTTAAGACATTTTTATGTTTATACATTCTTTTTATAGATACAAATATTTAAGTAAATGCTCTGTTTATAATAAACAGTATTAAACAACATTTACCGGCCTGAATGTCCAAGAAACTTTCACAGAAAATATTCGTCCTCTGACAAGGATTCGAACCTGTATCCTATACAGAACTGTCATTTAGCTTGACATGCCTTTACCAATTTGGCCACAGTTGAAGTTCAAATACAGTAAATTTGACTTTGCTAACCGAATGCACCTCTTTTAATAGAGTGCGTTTATTCAGATTTGCTTCTCTTTCCATACGAAACTGTGCAGTGGAAACTAGATTTTCCAGAGCCTACTGTTATCTTTATTATTTTTAGGTCTTTTAGAAGATGATAGTTTATCAGACCCTATAGGTTGGTGCTACCAAATAACAAACTACATCCTTTGAGCATTTCTAATTGCAACAACTAAAATGCATCCTTTAACTGTACCAAATAACAGAAACCACATTACTTGAAAACTTTCAACATCAGCAACAACTAAAATGGATAACACTTTTAATTCAGAAAAGATAAAGGCATGAAAAACATGACATACTACTTCAAACAATGTTAGGAAGGTAGCTCCTGTCAGTACTGGAAAACTGATAACAATTAATGAACTTCTTTCTTTTCTGGACACAAAGAATGTAAAAACTGTCCAAAAGTTCTGCATATCCAAGAGCTTTCATCTTATATTACACCTACCCAATCATAGCTCATTCTGGACTCATTTAAATACACATGAAAACCTACTAAACTCCATCTGCAGTATACTAGTAGAAAATACAAATATAATAGCCTCATCCATATGTAAAAAAAAAAAAAAAAAAAAAAGATTAAAAAATAATGGAAGCCCTAATAATAAAAAATAGAAAGCCAACATTTAATAACATTAACTATGAACATGGCTACAATGTGCTGACCATGTTTGGAAAATAAATTTCTGTAACTTGAGACAGATATAAAAAAACAACTCCACACATTCAGTTAAAAATAAAAAATAAAATAGGCAAAACTTTTTGGGCAATTTTTACAACTTTATAAAAGAAAACACTTGTACAAACACAAAAATTAAATAAAAAGCTTACTTACAGAAACTCTGTGTGTGTGTGTGTGTGTGTGTGTGTATGTGTATATATATATATATATATATATATATATATATAAAAAGTAATATAGTTTTAAGGTGTGCTATATTTATGGAATAAAGTGCTCAATATCAGAGATAGAGCATAGTTAAATATAAAAGTGAGCATTGATGTCAACACTCAGAGGCAACAAACTGTTTCATGCTAGGTGCAATTATCAGCCATGAGTGTTCACACATATACATATATAAAGTCACAAAGGCTTTTAAGAGATGACAAAATGAAAAGTATCTTTTCAGCCTTGATACAGTTCTTTGTGACTTTGTAGCAATAATCCACAAGGTTTAAAGGAGGATGGTCTTTACATCAGAGTAATCAGCATCCATCTTATATATTCATGGGATGCTGCAATTGGTTACATTTCACAATGCATTTATGAATGAGATTAGAAAATAGATGTCTTTGGATTATTAGTCAAATAAAATCTTGGGATGATGAAAATCTTTGAAATTAAGTGAACTTAACTGTTTATAAATTGAAAGGATACACAAGCAATGGCGAATTTGTAATTTTAATTGTTGATAAAAATCAATTTTAGCAATTCATTATTTTTCATATTAGAATATTTAGTTCCTAATTTTTTGATTTTAAATGATTTTCTCCATTTTCTTTCAGTTGTTCCACACAGATGACTTTGAGCTGAAATACCTTCAGTATGGCCACTGTCCATTTTGTCGTAGTGCAGTGAAAGAACAGACATAAATTCATTGTTGATGTAATCAGAAATTGCTTTTACTTCATTATGTCATTCTCTGATCTTCTCTTGTACATGTAGATATTTCCATTCAAAATTATTTAAAAATATTTTCCATTAAACGTTGTTTAACAATTATTTTTTTTGTCATTGTCCTCTAATTATAAAGATGAATACATCAGAGTACTCAGACTTCTGTCTAAGGTACATTGGAATCCAGTGGTGAACTTCTACCCTGAAGACAACTGTTTTCTCTCAAAATGGTCTTCATGGTAGCCATTGTTAGTGTGACCTTTGTCATTCAATTCCCTAGCAAATCAAGCCAAAGTGGAAAAGCTGTGTAAAACAGTTTGCTCTCTGGAAGGGCTTATTATTATTATTATTAATATTATTATAATAACTAGTTATTGTAATTGTATTTAAGTTACA
Source organism: Acanthosepion lycidas (assembly GCA_963932145.1). Classification (NCBI taxonomy): domain Eukaryota; kingdom Metazoa; phylum Mollusca; class Cephalopoda; order Sepiida; family Sepiidae; genus Acanthosepion; species Acanthosepion lycidas. The sequence continues at coordinate 37,369,961 of OZ010597.1, forward strand.
TCAGCTTTAGTTTAATACCTTATCCCTTCAGGATTTAGAAAATTCCTTTTCACAGATCTAGTTTCTATATCTCTAAACTGTTACAATCTATTGGGATAAATAGTGTAGTGGTTTCCTGTTACCTTCTCCAGATTGGAAATGAAAATTCTCCTCCTGTTAGACTGAATGCTACCCAAATACTAGAAATCCTAGTTTCCTCTGCTATTTAACCTAGAGCCAAGAGGATGAGAAAATAGATGGGTTCATGCCTTTCCCAAGAGCATTTGCACAAAAGTGAATACAACTAAGCTAGAATTTGAACTGTTTGCCAATTCCTCTTTCTGTGCTGACAGCCATTACACAAACCACACATTCCTTATTTTTACTGTCATTTAAATGTCTTATTTATTGTATTTAAGTTTCTTTTAAAAAGCAGATCCCTTCCTAACGAACCTGTTTAGCTTTGTTTCCCCTCAAACACTAAATCTTATTGAGGTGCCCAGTTTAGAGTTTTGTAAAAGTTTCTTTTCGATTGCCATTTCTCTGATATTGGTGTATCAGGTGTTCATTAAGTTGAACATTCCATTCTTGCCAATTCTCTAGACACTTTTATGCCATTTTAAACAATGGCATTTCATTGAACAAGTTTTACTTGAACATATCAAGATAACAGCTTCCAGCTGATTATAAAGCTTGTCAGAGTTGCAATGAATCTATTCTGCCCAATATTCTTCTGTCTGTATAGTCATCCATCTATGTTTACAGGTTGCCAATTATTCAAAACGTTCTTGCGATTATTTAGATTCATTTTGTAATTTTTAATTGCAACATTTTCTTTGCAGTAATTACATTTTATATTTGATTCGAATCATCTTATACTTGGAGCCAACCACCTGCATATGGATAGAAAATGAATTCAGTAAATATACAAAAATAGAAAAGGGGGTGTAAAACAAGGAGCTGTCTTTTTATCAGGTTTGGTTTGTTTTACAGTATATCAACCCAATGGGTCATTTAATGCAGAAAATTAATTTTTTTTTTTTTGATGTAATGGAATAACCTGTCACCCCCATGAGTGACTACACTACAGGTAGTAACTACCTATAAGTATCAACAGAACTAAATGTCAACAGACTATAAACTCTAGCTGCGACCTGTTCCAGCTAAACAGTCAAACTCTCTGCCTAAAGGCAGAGAGGAACCAAAATGAGGTTCTGCCGAAGGGCAGAGTCTCATTCGGGGAGGTAGACTGCCCCTGAACCCATTTATGTGGGTTCGAAATTGGCCGAGCCTACAGGCTCGGAGAACACACATGAAACCAGCCTCGTGCCACATGCAACCCTCGTGTGTGAGTGTGGGGGGGGTAGCTAAATATACTAGTTGGGATCTGTTGAATACGACTCAGACTTACACAAGAACTACTGACCTTCCAATAGTTGCACTCACTACTTGATTTACTTGTTATGACCTTGTGCATAACTGTTATCTTTATTCTTATTGTACTGGTTTTTTTTACAATAAACCTTTACTTATTTTATCCATCATGTTTTTCAAATATATATTCCTATTAGCACGGAATATAACTTTTTTTAAAAAAATAAAATCTTGTATTTAAACAGCCAAAAAATTTGATTTTAAATAGCAAGGATTTTTTTAAATCAGTTTAACTTCTCTTAGGAATTGAAATATATAAAATGAATCATTATTTTGAAAAAGTTCTTTTAAGGTTCTTGTTTGGTAATATTTTAAGCAGGTTGAATTAAAATTGCTGCAGTTTATCAGTATTTGATTGTGAATGGTTCTTGGCATGCCACACATACCGGAGAATCTTCCTACATTTTTAGCATATATGAATGGTTTATGGTATTATGTCCAATATGGAGCCTGGGCTTCTCTTCTAGTTTGATATTTCTGATGCCATTCTCCTATAGTTGGTTTAATTTTGAACAATTTATTGTTTAGACAGGAGTTCCATAGGTTCTGCAACTCCTTTCTAATATATTTATTGATTGTTGGTTATAGGTCTGTATATGAAATTTGGTATCTAAGATGTCTGGTGTGTGTGTTTTTTTGTTTTTTTGTAGTAAGTGCTTTTCTTGCTGTGGTTATCCACTATCATTTCCTATGTTACCAATATGGCTTGGTATCCAGCAGAAGACAATATGACTATTTAAGTCATTTATCCTGTTGAGTAGCTTAATAAGTGGGTTTGACATTTTTTTGCTTTTTAGTGCTAGGATCATTAACATGTAGTGAGTGTATATAATAAATTGTTTATGTTTACTTAAATTTATAATGTTGAGTGCCCCTTTTCATCAAGTTTATTCAATCTATAAAGTGAGCTGATTCTGAGTCCTACAAGGATCAATTATTGTAGCAAATATCAACTGTAAGAAGAAAGGAACAATCTGACATGCAAATTACAAACTGGAGATAACAAAATCAAGCAAGTATAAAAATTTAAATATCTAGGAAGCGTTTTAACAGTGTTTGAGACACCAAAATTTGAAAGTGCATTGGGATAGTGGAAGATGTCATACTAAAGATAAGCAAAGTATTAAGAAACAGGAAACTTTTCTTAGAAACAAAGAAAAAAATACTGAACTGTTACATAATATCAGTCCTTCTATATGGCAGTGAATACCAGACAATCTCCTCACAGATGAAGAAGAGACTTGAAGCAACAGAAATGTGTTTCTAGAGAAAGATGCTGAGAAACCATAGACTGAACATGTAAGCAATGACAAAGTTTTATAAAAAAAATGGGAACAAAAAGGACACTGCTTAGAATCAGAAAAAGACAATTGAAATTTCTAGGGCACATGAAAAAAGAGGGCTTAGAAAATTTGATACTCACAGAACATATTGAAGGAAATGGGAACAAAGAAAAACACATGATACATTTAAAAAGCTTGTGTAAATAGTTGGTAGAACAGGGTTTAGGGGAGACAGCAAAAGACAAAATTTACTATGAGCTAGAAAAGACAGGGAATTGTGGAGAGCCATGTTTACCATTGTCCTGAAGGATTGAACATTATTGCGTATAGTTTTGTATATCTAATTTTATACTAAGTTTCATATAAACAGACATCAAATCAATAAACATTTGACTCTGCAAAGGCAATTTTTATTTTCTGTTTAAATATTTGGATTTATATCCAACTGATGAAGGTTGGAAGACACAATGGCTGAAATGTGATAAAGATGAGGACAATAGTCAGCATGTTGATGTAATGAATATGCATACACCTGGGTTCCCCTTCACAGTAATATGATTGGCTGGTGTCAGCCATAAATATAGACTGATGTGGAGGTACACGACGATGCCTATTGGCTATGCCTATTGCCTACCACTACGACGAGGACCAGTCCATTATGGTTACCTGCTAGATTGTCCTACCCGGTTACAGTAGTGAATAACCACTTTGCTACTTCGAACAAATATATCCCTTTCCGGGACATATCACACGTAAATATTAATTTTTATTACCATGAAAATCTTTTATACTTTCTTTTAGTCGTTTATGTTAAGAAGAGTTTAAAAATCTTTTTAATGAATTTGTGGAGTCATTTAGAAGTGGAGTAATTTAGAACTGGAGTAATTTTTTGATGAAGAATCTACTCAGTAGAAAACTAAAATTTTGGGCTGAATTTTAAATATTTTAAGTGTTAGGAAAAAGAAAAACTGGGTTCAAATGAACATGTGGATAATTTGTACAGTATTTGTCTGATAACCAAATTTAAAATTCCATAGAAAATTCCGCTTACGTAATTATTATTGTAAAGATGAATGAGAACACAAAACTAAATTTCTTACACATAAAATTATTGTTTATTCAACTCTAGACTCCAACTAATATTAGTGGGTGTGTATATATATATATATATATATATATATATATATGGCTTTGTGTTTTTTTTCTCTCTAAACATGGATACTTCTTGTGATGATGCAAGAGATTCTCTTCACCTTCCTGAACAGATGGAATAATTATATATCCGTCTGTCAGTCATCTGGTTGTCCCATGTGTGCACATCCTATGCACAGTTATAGGTCAACCACCTGTTTTGATATTAGGAACAACTATTGACATCTAATGAAAAGATGAATCTGCACCTGGTGGCTTGAAGATTAACTTGCATGTCAACTAGCTGATGAAGATTAACTTGCATGTCAACTAGCTGATGAAGATTAACTTGCATGTCAACTAGCTGATGAAGATTAACTTGCATGTCAACTAGCTGATGAAGATTAACTTGCATGTCAACTAGCTGATGAAGATTAACTTGCATGTCAACTAGCTGATGAAGATTAACTTGCATGTCAACTAGCTGATGCACTTGGCTTCTCTGATGCTTTGCCATGACATCGAGTGCAAAGTTTATTTCTGCATCATCTAGAGTGAGCTTAATATATATATTGAGTTTATCGCAATTTAATTTCTCTTCAAACAAATGCAGACTTTTACAATCATTTCACCCCAAGCAGGGTGGGAATGCCACTAGTATACCAGGGGCCACAGAGAGTGAAAGTAAGAGAAAAAAACTGGGTATAGAGGGGATTGAGGTAACAATGAAATATGAATGAGATTCAAGAAGGTAGATGGCGATTGATGTTGCATTTAAATTTTTGAAGATTGTAGTTAGCAAGAAAGCAAGTAAATGGAGGGGAGTTCCACAGACAGGAAGTGCGAGAAAACTGTTGAAGTAGAAGTGGTAGTTACATTTAACTATTTCAACAGTAAAAGGGGTGGGATGTAGATGCTAATCTCGTAACATGCTTAAATTCATGTAGTCTTGGCACCAGAGGAAATAAAGCTTGACACAGCAGTTGCCATGAAAATATTTATAGAAAAGACAGAGAGAAGCCTCGGCATATCAGTGTGATAGTGACAGAATTTGAGATGCCAGGTTAGGATCGATTATATTGCAGATCCTTCTTTTGATTTTGTCAAGAATCTCATGAGGTACAGCAAGAGCACCAGACTAGATATGACAACAGTATTCAATGCATGGCCAAATAGTACATTCATAAACATGCCAGATAGACTTTGATGAGAAAAATTTTCTGCTGCGACACAATGGCTCAACTTTCCTTGCAGTAGATGCAGCTACTGATTCGATGTAGTTATTTCACTTCTACTCAGTTGAAAACCTGAGGCCAAGAAGGTACAATGTGCTGCTCTCCTGGAGTCTATCACAGGCTACAATTCTACAATAGGTCATTGGGATAAATTTATGTTGCTGGTAATTAAAAGAAAGAAATTGTTACTTTTTAAGGATAAAAACAATGCTTTTATCCACATAGCCTAGGGGATAAAAACGTTGGTTGAGTAATCTGTAAGTGATTTGACTCAAGGAGTTGTGAGTTCAATACCTGCTCACAGCAGAGGGAACAAAAACTTATTGGCATTTAACTAATACTGAGATATTCAAAAAGACATGGCATGTGGAATTAGAACAATCCATCCCTATGGACTAAATAAAGGGTTCAGATTGAAATTCCAATGTATATCAACTGAAGAAAGTTGGAATGTACAATGGTTGAAATGTGAATGGGGCAATAAAAATGAGGATTACAATCCGAACGATGTAAATAGTTACAATACCTCATCTCAGAAATATGGATAAATATTAAATGGTAATATGCAGCCAGATTTGAAAGAAAAATTGGCAGTTAAAATTGCCTTACCTCTTTTCAGCCAACCCTTGTAAGATATGCAGATGACAGCGTTAATAACAGACACAGAAAGGAATCTACGAGAACTCATACAGAAGACAGTGAAAGAAAGCAAGAAGAAAGGACTAACCATCAAGTGTAAAAAGAAAGAATGTATGGTTATCAGAAAAAGGAACGGGGCGATATGTAAATTACAAATTGAAAATACCAATATCAAGCAAGTATAAAAAATTTAAAATATATGGGAAGCGTTTGTGACACCAATATCTGAAAGTCCAATAGTATAGTGAAAGATGCCTTTCAAAAGCTAATCAAAGTATTAAGAATCAGGAAACAGAGTACTGAACTGTTACGTAATATTAGCCCTCTTAAAGATTTCATTTCTTAAATTTCTTCATTTATAAACTGTACCTTTTCTCTCTTACCCCCTTCCCTATCAGTAATCTTCTACCTTGAGTAACACTTGGGCCTTGTATAGGGCTAACATTAAAAAAGGAAACCATTGATGTAATCAGTGGAGTTGTTTAAGATTTAGTCAAATTATTTGTGTTTCATTGATTACGCAAAGCGCAATGGTATTCGACAAAGATCTATTAGATCTGCTCAGCAATCTTTTGACATATTCAGGAAAGACATTAGAATAATCAAGAATCTATACCACTTGCATATTTAAAGAAAATGAGTTCAGCAGATATACAAAAATAGAAAGGGCTGTAAAACAAGGACGTGTCTTCTCATCGGATTTATTCAATCTATACAGCGAGGCAATTCCGAGAGAATTAGAAGTCCTACCGGATTCATTATTGGCGACCAGAATCTTAACATAAGATATGCAAATAACAGGGCTGAGAACAGACACAGAAAGGAAACTAAAAACCTCCTATAGGAAGTAGCGGAGGAAAGAGAGAAGAACGGACTAAACAAACTACAAGAAAACAGAATACATTGCTATCAACAAAAGGATGAGCTTAAAATGCAAATTACAGGTCAGGATACTAAAATCAAGCAGGTACAGAAATATAAATATCTGGAAAGTGTTCTAACAGAAGATGGGAAGTGTGACACTGAGATCCGAAGACGTATTGGGATAGCCAAAGACGCATTCCAAAAACTAAGCAGAGTATTAAAAAACAGAAAAAAAATCGTTAGAAACAAAGAAAAGTACTGAAATGTGATATCTCTCCTCCTGTATGGCAGCGAATGCTGGACAATCTCCTCAAAGATTAGGAAGAGACTTTAAACAATAGAAATGTGTTTCTACAGGAAGATGCTGAGGATACCATGGGTCGAACATGGGAGCAACAATGATGTTTTGGAGAAAAATAGAAACAAAAAGGAAACATATCAGAAAGAGGCTGTCGAAATTTCAGAAGCACTTAATGAGGAAGGATGGCTAGAAAAATGTGATAATCGCAGGGCAGATTGAGGGAAATGTGGGGCAGAGGAAAACAGCGCATAACATACTTGCTGAGCTTGAATAAATGGATGGCAGAATAGTGTTTGGGAGAAATAAACGACAAAACTTATTAAGAGCTACAGGGGACAGGAAGATGTGGAACGCCATGATCGCTTACGTCCTGAAGGGACACGGCACATAAAAGAAGTATTCAAACAATGCAGCCAAGGACCTTATTTTGCATTTCTGACATTCACAATTTTTCGATTAACCCAGTTTGCCTCCATCAACAAACATCTGATTATTTCTAAATTTGAAAGAAGGTTTAAAAGCCAACATTTTATGCAGAAGTTGTTTGTGCCAAGTTGAAACCCGTATAAACTAAAGGTTGAAGACAGACAAATGTGCCTGAAAAGCAATTGAGCTTAACTAACGACTGTCGTAGGCTACTGGCTCCTCCTATATCTCGTTTGAATAAAATAAGTTTCATGAACAAAGCCAGTCAAGTAAAGTAAATAGTACCAGGAAAAATAAACAATTTTGTTTTCTCTCTAAAATAATGGGCAAATTCAGACTAGGAACCCTTAATGAATGTCGAGATAAATGAGTTTAATGCTACCCAGCAAACTGGTTAATCGGTTTCAAGAACTTCCAAAATGTTTATGTACATGAAGAAACCCAAGAAGAGAAATGAAGAACTAAATCGACTACATAACAATAAGGGATTTGGTACGTTTCGGTGTTCCCCGTGGCTGATTCGGCGTCAGAAAAATAATTGGACTATTCGGCACAGTCGTTTAGGCGTCAAACTGTTTCGACGTCACCAACCGTCCCCCAACCAACCAACCAAAGGATAAACGCATTGAAAACACTCAACTTTCAAGATGACTTTTTATTCATTTAGGGAATTAAGGATTAAAAACTTAAATTAAAAATATTGTATTTCAAAAAAATTAAAAAACTTAGTAAAGTATTTAATCTTAGAAATTATTTCTTTATTTATGAGCAACATTCTTCAGGAAATCAATAGGATCTAATGATTCAACTTCCATTATGATTTTTTTTTGTTTCGTTCGTCAGCATCCCTTTATTAGCTTTTTTTGGAGGGCGGGGGATATCCAGCGATCAACTTTTCGAGAAATTTCTCTCGTCTTTTATGAACTACTATTTTAAATATAGTAATGTCTCCAACTACTTTTTCTTAAATTTGACTATTCGAGCTTATAACGATGTGTGTGTGTGTGAGTGAGAGAATTTTACTATAACGACAAAGTAGTAATCTGACGCCTAATCGTCCCTCTGCCGAAAAATTTCTACATCGAATCGGTCACGGCGGATCTTCCTGCGTATGACGATAAACTACATCTGTGTCCAGGGTCAGACGATAAACTACGTCTAGCAGTAAGGCCTCTGATCAGGAGGTTTTGAGGAGCGTGGAAGCACCTCTTAATTGCTGGTGTTCCCAGGTCCACCTTGATCCAGGGTGGTAGCACCTGTTAGGGTCCCAGCTATGGGTAAATAGTTAACCCCGAAACTAAAAAAGCATTATGATAGGATTTAATACCAGAAATACTTTGTAAAAAACTATTAGAAGAAACAAATTTTTGAAGAAAAAAAAAATTACCAGCAATACATTAAATATTACCAGCTATACATTTTTGAGGAAAAAAATATTACCAGAAATAGATTTTTGACAAAACAAAAATATTACCAGAAAAAAGATGTCGACATTAAATGACCCATTGAGGTTGATATGCCGTAAAACTAAACAAACCAAACCGGATCTTCCTATTCCCCAAAATAAGAGATTGACGAATACAGTTTTACACTGTACAACATACACAAGTGCTGACTGCTAGTGCAGCCACCTTCCAGTGATACGTAACCTTAGCGTGAAACTATGCAACTTGAAGGGTACCAAAGCAGCACCCAGACCGCAATGTGACAGGCTACTGAATAAGCCGAATTGCAAAGAGGTGTATATTGACAGTGTTAAAAAGGGACACACAGAAATAAATGTGAATGGCATTTCAAAGTGTGACACATTAAGAGACGTTTTAGCAACATCAGAAAACGAGATCATCCTATAGAAAACTAGGCAAGGAAAGAAAAAGGAATGGATGACATGAAATTCTCAACATAATGAAAAGCAAAAAAACAAAGTTATGAGACAGAATATAGTACATTATACAAAGAAAGTAGAAACAAATGCAAGCAATGAAAAGTATGCAGAAATAGAAAAAAATGAGTATTATAGATAAAACAGATATGCATACAAGAAACTACCCGGACTCATGTCAAGCTCTGCATCTCTGTCCTCTTGACAACTCTAAAAGTGTGTCCGTTTAACATGACTTTCATTACACGAATTGTTAGGAACGACTGGATTAAGCTAAACATCTTTCCAGAGACACATTAGCCACTGAGCTTGCGTTGAAGGCCAACATGCCAAAACCTGTCAAACGCCTTCGCAATATCTAGAGCCAGAGTTTCATCATTCTCATCTACAGCTTTATAGAGAAATTTAGTGATAACCCTTAACACATCAGAGAATAGACATTGAGAAATGGAAACCGTGTGAAGTGAGATGCTTAACCAATTCAGTGTTGATTAGAGATTCTAGCACTTTGCTAAAAAGGTAGGGCGATCATTCGAGGGGTCAGAATGTCTTCTCTAGTTCTTAAAGTCATGAACTACAGAGGAAGACTTTCAGCTAGCTGGATATGAGAGAAGTGTAATGGATATTGGCTCGAAAAATGAGACTCGATGGGCTGATTTTAAATCCAATTGATTCTGTTTTGTTCACGCTGGAAAATACATTACACAGTCTCCCCTTCAGTTACGGGTTGAATACCAGAGATGATGAAGCTCATTTGATTTCAGTGGTAGCTAGTCTGGCATGGAAAGTGAAATCGGCGAGCCGAGTTCAAATTTCAGCCTAGCCTCGTGCATTCACTTTCGCACAAATGTCCGATAAAGAACTGAATCAGTCTTCTTCCCCTGTTGATGGATTAAATAGCAGGCCAGATTTGGCTCTCTAGCCTTGGGTAACAATCAGTCTAACGGCAAGGAAACTCTGAATTGCAGACACTAAGGAAAGCAACGGGAAATCATCCCCCCCACACACACACTAAGATGTCATGACAATTGACAGATTATAAATAAAAGGAATATGTCAAGTGTTATGATCACCTACCCCCTGAAAGAGCGTGGGATTTAATAAACAAAGCTTATCGAAATAATCATCTTAATGCTGATAATAGGGAACATTGTTTCATCAAGATTTATAGCTAGTGGAGTTATCTCCCTTTGGATTTTTTTTTTTTTTTTTGACAATCTTACAAGGTTATTATTAAATAAAGATTTAAAAAATAATGCACAATCTGTACAAGACACTAGAGCAACTGGAAGTAGACGATTATAGAGTAAGAGGCAGAGTTTATGGGGATTATGTGGGGAAGATAACGATTAAGCCTAGACTTGAGCAGGTTAATAATGTAGTGATTGGGAGTCGGTTTCACAAAGCAGCTGCTCTAGTATAACTTACTTCTCACCAATGGAATACAAAGTGAATGAGGGTGATTCGCTACATTGTTCGTAATGTATCGGGTCTTAGCCGTGAAGGGTTAGAACTGGCTGAATTAAGGAATGAAGTTCATCTGAACACTAGCCATGGAAATGGCGATGGAACATCGAGAGGTTTGCAACGTTTCGTTTGTGGGAAAAGGGGTGCTAGGCTGAAAAATAATTCTTCACCCACAAAGAATCGGAGATGCTTTTTGGATTATCAAGATTGGAAAGTTTTTACCCATATATTGCAGCTGCGCCCCATTTTTTGTCTGATTCTTGTAAAGGTAGAGCATATCAGGAGGAGTCAGATGCTTACTGGCGCGGTACAGGGAACCAACCATTTTCCCCAGCATCTTTAGCAATGGATCGAATGTACAAGTTCCACTTGAGGTTTGGGTTGAGCTTAAGTTTCAAGAGGCGTTCAAGGTACACGGCCTCCTTGAGAGAACACCCTTTCATGATAATATGTAAATATCAGAGACTTATTACTGTGTTCGCTGCCTGGATAGCCTTGTCTGTTTTGTTCTCATGTGCCTAAAAATAAGGCGGAAGTCTTAATGGGGTGGAAGTTCTTTTTTAAATATGCAATAAACGGGTGAGATCTTAATAAAAGGGGCGGTCGGTAAATCATTTAAACCGTTAAAAAATGTAGAATTAAAAAAAAAAACAAAAAAAAAAACGGGGTGGTCTTACTAAGCTGGGTGAGGACAAAATTTTTTATAAATACTGTAAATAAATAGTCTATTACACACACACACATATATATATATATATATATTTTTTTTTTTTCAAAAAAGGTTTTCTTTTTCCTCTGCTATTTCCCTCGTTTTGTGTAATAAATTTATAGTATTTTTTTCTGATTAATCAAATTTTTTTCATTTCCTTATTTTTTTTTTTATTTTTTTTTTTCGCCAATATAAAAATTGTCAAGAATTCTCATCAATTTTCTTCACATATCCGGAGTAAATTTCATCAATCAAACTTGTTTTATTTTTGAAGGTGTTGACGTTTTTTGGGATTTTTTTTTTTTTTTTGGAACTGTTCATTTTCTGAAACATTTAGAATTTTGCATGAAACCAGCATGAATGACGTTTGACATCCTGAAAATGTCGAGTCTGCAGAGTTCCAGAAACCATTCCCACTCGACTTAGAGAAAAAAAAAAAAAAATTCAAAATCAATCAAAATCAGTGTTAATACAATTATATCAGAAATCTATCAATCTCAGGCCACACTTATCTATCTTCCTTCCTTCCCTATATATCTTTTTTACTTTCTTATCTAGCTTCCTATCTATCTAAACTTCTGAATTAAAAGCTGATGCTTGTTTATGAATTGTTGTGTTAGTTACTAACTGTATCATTTTACATTAGTCAATTTATTTTAAATAGGATTTTTATCTTTATTTAACTTGTAAAAACATCTTTTTACAAATTAACAATAGTACGGATGCAAAAAAGTAGGTTCTGTGTCCAACTAATATCACTTTATCTCATGACCCAATAAGTACAAAAACCGTCATGTCAGGGTACGTCAGTATCTGAATTGGAAGATTTGCCATCACTATGAGATAAAAACAGCCGTAAACTGGTATGGACATCATCCTGAATCTGTAGTTGAGAGAGCATATGTTACTATCATCTAGGATTTTTATCTTAACACAGATCGAAGACTACAAGTAGATTGCCCAGACATCAAAGCCCGAAAAGAAAATTTTGCACACTGAGTGACATGATCGTACCTTTCCAAAACCCGCTGTGAAGGTTTTTGAAAAACTAGCAAATACAAAGATCTGGAGATGGGAAATAGAAACAAAAAACTATTCCTTGTAGTTAGAGCTTTGGGTGTCAAAGAAAAAGTCAAGACATCAACAAGATCCATGATGCACCATCTCTCCAGGAAATCCCCCAAAATAGTTCTAACACAGCTCTTTTTTTAAGTTAATAGCTGTAATTTGCTTAAGTGGAAATAAAAAATAACTTCCTCAATGAAAGTCAAAAAGAGTTTAAAAAAATAATATATTAGTATATAATAGTCATTCATTTATCTCGCGAGATAATGGTAGTGCTCTGTTTGGTCAAAATTCAATCCTTTGGTGGTGAGACTAGATGACCTCTCCAAGACGCAGACATATCGCGCTGCCCAGACTACATGGTACCCAAGTAAGATCCAAAGGAATACAGCGCATTGCATTTGGGGACAACTTGGCTGCAGGAGTTGACAGTCAACTGTTTTTCAGGGATCTACTCCCGGTTTTCTCTCTGCATTTAGTTCCATAGACTTTTCCACTTTTGGATATGACTAAAGCAACGGAGGTTTAAAAAGCAGCCCCCACCTAGATCAGGGGTGTCAAGAATATGGCCCACGGGCCTGAACTGGCCCGCTGCAAGATTTTATTCAGCCCACGAGATGACTGAAAAATGTAAAAATTAGATATATTTACTATTTAAAAAAAAAATACAATGACTAACAACGTGAATTTTTTTAGGTCAACATTTTACTGTTTTACTTTACCCAAAATGTCTTTGTCAAAAAGGAGAAAAATGGATATAGAGTGTAGATCATTTCAATAAAAGTAGTCCTTTATTTATTTGTGGAGGTGAATGGGAAACCTGCGTGCTTAGTGTGTTCACAGCAGGTTTTCTCAAAGAATATAACATTCGGCATCACTATGAGATTCGTCATGTTGTCATAAGTACAAATGAGAGAAGATAAATAAATTGCTTGCGGATCTGAAGAAACAGTTTTCTTTAACCCAAAGCTTGGATACCTGTCAGGCAGCAGTAAAAGCTAGTTACCTTATTGCTAGAAAAATAGCATTAGCATCAAAGCCTTACTGTGAGGTTAAGTTTCGGAAAACATGAATACTGAAGGCTGCAGAAATTGTATGCTCTGAGAAGCTACAGACTTTTACCAACATTAGCCTGATTAGAAACTGTGACAGGATTCCAGATCTTTCTGCAGATTTGGACAGGCAACTGAAGCACAAAGTCCTTTATTGCATTTTCGTTTGCAATTGATGAGAACACAGATTACAGATGTTGCGCAACTGGCCATATTCATTCGTGGTGTAGACGAAACTTTGACCTTCAGCGAGGAGTTCCTGGAGTTGGTTCGTATGATGAACACCACAACAGTAAATGTTAGAGAGCTGGACAGAATTGGAGTAGACTGGGCCCATGTCAGCGTGGCTACAGATGGCGTTTCATCAATGATTAGGGGGAAAAAAAGCAGGTGTAATGACGCAGAAAATACAAATTGCAAATGGAGGACATGATTTTTGGATACTATTTACATTATTCGGACTATTGCCCTCATCTTTGTCGCCATATTTATTACGTTTCGGCCGTTGTACGCTCTGACCTTCTTCAGGTGGTTAGAAGGTCGAACTGAGCCCTTTATTTCGCTCACTGGATTTTTGGATATTTCACTGCATTTTGCACCAGGAGGCATTGTGTTGTAAGTCGTTAAAATCATGGAAGTGGTTGTCCGAACTGTTAATTTCACCCGAACTAGAGGTCTGAATCACTGTCAGTTTGACAATCTTATCAGCGACATAGGCGTTACCTATGTCTATGGCAAAGCAAGGTGGTTAAACCGAGGTGCTGTGTTGAAGCGTTTCTTTAATCTACGAGAAGAAATTGAACAGTTCATAGAGAAAAAGGGGTAAACCAGTGTTAGAATTTCAATCACCAGAATGGTTGCAAGATTTAGCATTTATCTTGTCTATTAAAGAGCACTTGAATAATCCGAACAAAATACTGCAAGGAAGTAAAAAAAAGTTGTCATACTTTCGTGGTAGATAACTATCAGGTGGGGAACCTGCTCATTTACCTCGTCTAAAAGATGTGGTTGCGACCGCAGATAATGTTGACATGGATCGGTACAAAAACAACATCACGGGATTGCTGCAATTGTTTGAGCAACGGTTTCAGATTTTTGATGAACATAAACCAGATTTCAGTTTTTCGCTCGACATTTACAGCCAACGCCTTTGATCTACCCGTCAGCATCCAACTTTAAATGATTGACTTGCAGTGTGATTCAGATTTGAAGAATAAATTTATCTCTGTGTACTTTGACACGAGATACTGATAAAATGTGTCCATGTAACCCAAATTGACAGGCCCTTGTTGAGAAAGTTTTGTGCATGTTGGGGAAAACATACCTTCGTGAACAAGCTTTCTCTGTAATGAGCATCAGTAAAACAAAGCTGCGCTCAAGGCTAACACATTAGCACCTTAATGACATCTTGAAAGTGGCTGCTACTCAGGATTTTACGCCTGATATTGATGCACTTATAAAGGAAAAGAGATGCAAAGTTTCAGAAACATAGAGAATAATTGACAAAATAATAAAAGTGTTTTTAAATGTTTTTCTTTTTAATTTATAAATTGTATACATTTACAAGGGTAGATAACTCCGTCTTCTTTATTTAGTTCCCACTTTCACCTGTTCAATGTTTTGAAAAAAGAAATTAAACATGAACATTTTCAGAATATGTTTTTTTTTTACACTAAAGCAAAAAAAAAAAAAAATATTGAAATTTATAGGTTCTTATGTCTTGATTTTACTAGTTCGGCCCGCTGAGATCAAATTTGGGTTTGATACCCCTGCCCTAGATGGACTGTCTTTCTGGGCTATCGAGCGCCAGCTGCCTGTAGTAGCTGGTTATGAGGCGTCATTTGTCCACCTTCGTCCATTCTCTGGCTTATAATGTCTGGAAGAATATATACAATCAAATAAATCCGGAGAAGTGAAAGTTGTCTAGTAAGGAGGTGGAAAATTTCACCCACCTCATAAGGATTTGGGTGAATGCTTGCGCAGAAAGAATGCAAGTGTTGCCATGACAAAGTAGACTCTCAATTGCATTAGAGGTTATGTAAGAATTATGTTCTAGAAGTTGATAAGAAATGGCATCGCCACAGGATCTGATCTCGGGAGGAATGTGGGATTTCCAGCCTACGACTGACTGGTGTCTGTACTATCGAATTTGCTGTAAATAACCATTTAATCCGAAAATAATAGATGTCAACTATGGGATTAAGGGGCCATTGCTCTCAACAACACAAGTCACTTCTGTTGTGGTTCCCGTAATAAGTAGTTTGTTACGAATTGAGGTTGTTAGTCCCATGCACAACCGGTTTTGAATTATAGTAATCCTTCTCTTTAGTCTTGCTTGGCAAAGTCCATAGAATGGGTGTGGGGAATATATACCTTTCCCAATTGTATTTGTATTATAAATATATTCCATAAACTCGCACATCAGCCTTTTTACAGCTGTATAGATCAATTGATTCAACTCTTTTCTGTCGTTAGTTTTGATATAATCTAAAAAATCTTTTTGCGTTTTCGATTTCTGATTTTTATTTTTTCTCCTGTCAGTGCTTCTAAAGAATGATAGCGATTTCTTTTCTTATATTGTTTTTGCCGGAAATGTCAGAATTAAGCAAGTACAAAAGTTTAAATATCTGAGAAGTGTTTTTAACGCAGGATGGAAAATATGATACCAAAATTCGTATCGGAATAGTAAAAGATTAGCTTCCAAAAACTAAGTCGTAAGAAGCAGGGAAATATTATTAGAAACAAAGAAAAGAGTGGTGAACTGCTATGTAATAGCAGTATTCCTATATGGCAGCGAATGATGGAGATTTTCATCATAGATGAAGAGAAGACTTGTGGCAAACGGGATGTGGTTCTGCAGAAGGACACTGAGAATACAGTAGATAGAGAAAATAAAAAACATGTCTAGATCTAAATAAAAGATTGGTGAAATGCTATGTAAATCAGTTCTTTGCTTTCAGTAAAATCCCAGTGAGAACATTAGAATTACAGTTCAGCACTCTTAATCATTATGAATTGCTCTGGACTCATTAAGAAATATCTGAACTGTTAGTAGTATACAATCACTTTCTAAAATAAATGATTAAAAACGGCTTCAAGCGAAGGAAGCCTGTAGGTCTTAACGAGGACCATCCTTCTTCGAGCCTTGTTGACTGGTGCTATAGAATTACAAAGAACTATATCACATCACTTGAGAACTTTCAATAGCGGCAACAACTAAAATGGATAGTACATGGGACTCGAAGATCACGATGTTGACATTCCACACAATTGCCAAATTAAAAATGAGAAAGGAAACCCTCTTCAATAATGGAAAGAAAGCACTGGCTGATTGGCCAACGAATACTTAATGTTTCCATATAAGGAAACGCTTCATCACCATTGATAACATTCTTAGGATTGTGTGAACTAATGTAGGAATAATACGGTTTACATATCCATTGCTTAAAAACGGGGCTTCATTTTGCAAGTAATCAATTATAAATATATTCCTTATTTTACTATATCTTGATTGATTCTTTTTGTATGGCTTATGAACTGAACTCGTAGGTTATTTAAAGCCAGATAATATTTTCAGATTGTAAGAATGATTTTGAGATAATAATGGTTCAGTGAGGCAAGACTTAATAATTAACCCATAGGTGGGGGAGAGGTGGGTCCATACTTTTCCCTAAAGGTATTTGTGTTTAACTGAGTATAACGAAACCAATTTCATATTTTTCTTTTTTTCTTGTTTTAATCCTGACTGTTATGATATTGGGATTTTCTTTTTTTTTTTTTTTTTTTTTTTTTTGTGTTTTTTTCCTCGTTTCCTCTCCTCGTTTCTTTGCTTTCTTATTCTCCTTATTTTGTCCCTTGTTATGATCCTGACCGTTTTCACGTTTGTTGCCTTATCTTTCATTGGGCAGTTTTCATTGATTTTATATTTTCTCCTCATATTTGGACATTATTTGTTCTCGGTGCTGACGAATCTTCTCGTGTCTTTTTTTTTTACACCAGCAGATATAATTTCTGTTGTTGTCTGTGATAGGACCAACGAATATAAAGAGGGGTGTTAAAACAACGACTCACTCAAATGGATTAAGGGGCCACTGCTCTCAACAACACTAGTCACTGCTGTTGTGGTTCTCGTAATAAGTAGTTTGTTACGAATTGAGGTTGTTAGTCCCATGCACAACCGGTTTTGAATTTAGAGTAATCCTTCTCTTTAGTCTTGTTTGGCAAAGTCCATAGCTGTGCGGTGGGGGAAATATACCTTTCCCAATTGTATTTGGGTCTCGTCTCTGAGATTTATGGCCCCGAGCCACTATCCAATTTAGTCTATAGCTTTCCCAAGGGGATCTGTGTGTTAGCGAATGTAGCGAAACTCGAACGGAATTCGAACTCGTCTCTCAGATTTATCGCCACATTCTGCTATCCATTTAGTTTTATACTTTACTTTCACGTTGTAAATTTTTCCTTTCGCATTTTGTAATTTGTGGTTATACTCCACTTTTGAAATTGTTTATATATTTTTAGTCTTTTTTCTTTGGCCATTTATTTATTGTGGTTTATTTGTACCATTGTGGCAAGTATTCCCTTCTGTTTAATATATATAATAATCTGACGTGTTCGTTTTTGTTAGTCATGTCTTTTAGTAACTTTGCGTCTCGATGTAATTTGGAGATTTGTCTTTCTAATCTGATTTCCCAAGAGGGTTTTTTTCATCCTTGTTCCCCGTACTTTTCTCTTGGACCATAAACTTGCTCATCAGCCTTTTTACAGGCTGTATAGATCAATTGATTCAACTCTTTTCTGTCGTTAGTTTTTTTGATATATTCTAAAAAAATCTTTTTGCGTTTTCGATTTCTGATTTTTATTTTTTTCTCCTGTCAGTGCCTCTAAGGAATGATAGCGATTTCTTTTCTTATATTGTTTTTGTTGGAAATGTCAAAAATTAAGCAAGTACAAAAGTTTAAATATCTGGGAAGTGTTTTTAACGCAGGATGGAAAATATGACACCAAAATTCGTATCGGAATAGTAAAAGATTAGCTTAGTCGTAAGAAGCAGGGAAATATTATTAGAAACAAAGAAAAGAGTGGTGAACTGCTATGTAATAGCAGTCTTCCTATATGGCAGCGAATGATGGATATTTTCACCATAGATGAAGGGAAGACTTGTGGCAAACGAGATGTGGTTCTGCAGATGGAGGCCAAGAATACATTGAATTGAGAAACATGTCTAGATCCAAATAAAAGAGTGGTGAAATGCTGTGTAAATCAGTTCTTCAATATAGCAGTGAATAATTGTGTTGAAATGCATTAATATCAGTTCTATGAAATGCATTAATATCAATTCTTTTATATGGCAGTAAATGCATTAATATCAGTCTTATTATAGGGCAGGAAACGCTGGAAAATTTCCTCATAGATGAAGAGGAGACTTTAGGTAACATAGCTGTGATTCTTCACAAGGATGCTGAAAATATTATGGACGGAGAATATTAGGCAAAGACATCTATCAATCATTTGAAACGCAGAGCATTCCATATGTGAAGAAATTAAAACAATTTGCACAAAATTATATGTAATTAAACATTGAATTTGAGGCGACAGCCATATTCCCCCTTTCTTCTCTGCTTGATTCGGTTCTACGGACGCTTGTGTGTAAACATCTGAATGCAACAATAGCCATGCAGATTTAAGCGTTGCTCCTTCAATTTGATGAGTCACTTCGACTTAACCGAGTATTACAGACTTAAGCTCAGTGGAAACATGGTAAGCAATAACTAAACAGTATTGTTAGTTTGTTTAACGGTATATCAACTCTTTATGGGTCATTTAATGCCGGAATTTAATTTTCTTGGAAGCATTAACTTCTTTCACAAAAATAAATTGCTGGTTATATTTTTTTTTTTTTTTTTTTACTATGAAAATTTATTGCTGGCACCTTCTCTATAAGAATGTATTCCTACACTTTCATAGTGTCTTGACCCCACTTTGGGGGGTTCAATATTTGTCCATAGCTGGGACCCTAACAGGTACTACCACCCCGGGTCAGAGTTCTGGGAACAACAGCAATTAAGATGTGGATCCACGCTACTTAAAACCTCTCTATTACAGGCCGAAAAGGCGAGATATCTCTAAACGTAGTGGAACGAGAACTATATACTCCTGTAGAATAAATAAAGACTTCATTTCGAAATTCGGTTCAACAGACATCAGAATGCGGCCGCAGAGTACAACGGACAAAATCTTGTGATAACAACGATGAGGATATTGGTTCTCTGTGTCACGCCAGAAGATATTTTTTTTTTTTTACCGCCGAGTCCATCCTTCAAATCTACAAATCAACCATTTGTCCTTGCATTGAATACTGCTGCCATATATGGTCTGGTGCCTCCTGCTGTTCATCTCGAGGTCCTCGACAAAATCCAAAGACGGATATGCAACATGGTTGGTCTTGATCTGGCATCACGTCTACAGTCACTTTCTGACAGAGGCGCGGTGGCTTCCCTCTGTCTTTTCTACAAGTATTTTCATGGCAACTGTTCTGATGAACTACATTCACTGGTTCCAAAACTGCATGAATTTAAGCGTGCTACTAGGCTGGAATCTCGGTCCCACCCATTCACTGTCGAAACGGATAAAATGTAGCCATCTCTTCTTCTCCAACAGCTTCATGTCTCGCACCTCCCTTCAGTGGAACTCCCTTTCTATCACTTGCTTCCCTGATAGCTATAATCTTAAAATATTCAAATGCAATGTCAATCGACATCTTCTGATGCCTTGATCTGTGTCCTTTTATTTATCCTTTCCCCAAACACTCCCCTTTACTCTGACTCTCTGTAACTCATTACGTGCTAGTGACACTCCCGCTTTGCTTGGGTTGATCTGCTTATATATATATATATATATATATATATATATATATAAAGATAAACCTGTAAGGAATTAAAATAGAATAAAACAAAAATTATAAAAAGATGTAAGTGGTTAAATACCAGTTGTAGAATGTATTGCACTGATGAGACCCGAGAGAATATAAACTTTCTCCAGCGAAAGGAGTCTTTGATAAAAAAAAAAAAAAAACCCAAAAACCCCCAAAAACAAAGCACTTTGTCTCATCTTCACAAAGTCTTCTTGCAATTATAGTTAATAAAATTAAAGGTAGTTTCAAATCGGTATGTATGGGGGGGCGTATAGTGATACTTTCATTTTTTTTAAAGGTATCTACTAATAGCGGGGCGCATTTCTTATATTAAAGTTAACTCAGTACAAGGCCCGAGAGTCATTCCAGATAAATGATTACAGTTAAAATGTTTATAAAGAATGAGGTGTGATCAATAATGGCATCTCAAATTTCCAGGAACCTGTTCTGTAAATCAGGTAATCTTTAGGAACCTATTCTGTTTATTTTCTTTTCAATCTAAGAATGGAAACAAATCACTTTATAGTATCAAAAAGAATTAAACTACTTTAATAATTTAATAGAAAACATTTATTACTCCTTTGAGCCCTACGTTCCTGGACAATTTTTAACCCCTTCCGTCCGAGTCAAATTCGCAAATAATTGTTATGTAATGTTTCACGGTAGATATAAAAATAATTACAAGTGTTTACCTACCGGTCAGTCATTGGTAGGTCATTAGGTCATTATCCTCTACCACCGATAAAGTGATGGTCATGGTTCAAAGGGTTTAAGTATTTTCACGTTAAAATTCTGTTATTATATTTCTGTTCAGAAGTCTGATGCTTTTTGACTCTAGTATCATCAGCTGTGTTATGGTTTCTTAGCCACATTCAAACTGAATCACTGCAGTTCCAAAGATCCAATGGAAGAATTATCAAATTTATGACTAGAAGGTTTGCCCCATTTTTAATTTCAAGATTTCTTTTGTCAGAATAAATTATGTTGAACACAGAAAAAACTGCTTCAGCTTCCACGGAACTTAGAGCAATGGTATTATATTTAAGCTATTATATATCAGTTATTATATTAATATATAAGATTATTTCCGGATAATCTAACAAGCGGTTTGCTAAGCTTTTATAATTTTAAGAATCGGTTCGTGCGAGCCGGTAGGATGCCGCCACCAAGTTTGATATAAGTGAAAGAGTTGATGGTAGGAATTGAAGTTTATTCATCCTTGACATGAAAAGGTTAAGATTGTATCACTCAGAGAAGCATATGCACAAGTGTTCCTCCAAGTTACAGTTCTTGGAGGGAAAAGCTGTCTGAGTGAAACTGTCTCTTTAGAGTTGGAATACGAAGGAAATGAGGTTGATTCAACTCCGAGGAATTAGCATAAAGTGTGCTCACTGTAGAGGTCTGAACTGGTACAACTGGACAAAAACCGTATACCTGTTGATATGCACTAACCGTTAATGGAACTACATGCTGAATCCTGTTGAGGTTTAAAAAGCATTACAAATATATATATGTATGTATATATGCATATATGAGGACATTTTGCTTTGTAATTAGTTAATTTGTTTTAATAAATTCATTTCGTTTTCGTCTTGAGAAAGTCCACATTGGACGAAACGCGTCGGCTAATATTACAGTTTTCCTAATGTCTTACATTATATTACATATAAAATATAATATATTTTATATATATATATATATATATATATATATATATATATATATCCTTAGTATTTGCCCAGAGCTGGGAACCTAATAGGTGCTGCCACACCGGGTCAGAGTGGACCTGGGAACATCAACAATTAAGAGGTGGTTCCACGCTGAGCAGAGGCCTTGCTGTTGGACGTAGTTTATCGTCTTACCCAGGACGGAAAGGGAAGGGAAGGGAAGGGAAAAGAAAAAGACAGCACGCATGGGGTTCAGGAAGAGAAACATTCCAAGATACAAAATATGGATTGGCTATACCAAAATCAAGCAAATGTGAAAATATAAATATTTGGGAGGTGAGGAAAATAAGACATCGAAATCCGAAGCAGCACTGAAATATCAAAAAATGCATTCCAAAAACTAAAAGTATTTAGAAACAAGAAAAATTTCGTTAGAAACAAGGAAAAGATGGCTAAACTGTTGTGCAATATTAATACTGGGCCATCTCCTTACTGCTGAAGAAACTTGAGGCAAAAAAATGTAATTCTACAGAATAATCCTGAGAATGCCATGGGATTGAGCATGCGAGTAACGAGGAAGTTTTATAGAAAAATAGAAACAAAAAGGACATTTCTACGTAGAATCAGAAAGAGACAGTTGAGATTTCTAGGGTGTATAATAAGGAAAGAGGGCCTGGAGAATTTGACACTCGTCGGACGAATGCCGGAGAAGACAGAAAGAGTAAAATCTGCTTAACGAGCTTAGCAGAACAGGGATTGAGAGGGATGGTGAAAAGATACCGTTAGTAAAAGAGATTTTCGTCTACCAATTTTAATCACAACATTTGAGTCAAACCGTGATATTGTATTCAAGTACTTCACAACGATGTCACACGCCAGGATTGTCTTCCCAGGACGACGATATCAAGGCAAACATCATTGACTAATCGACCATGACACGCACCCACACATTTTATTACAATGCAATAAAATACTCGTACAATCATCTTTGGGTCCTATCCAAGCACAGCCAACATATATTTTGTAGCCCAAAATTGACAAACTAAAACATTCAAATGATAAATTGTGAAAATATTAAAATATTAAGAAACAACGTTTTCTCTCTATATATTACATTCTATTATGGAAACTATCATATATGATTAAATAAATTACAAACATTATTTCAGTTTTTTTAATAAAATCCGTTCATACGCACGGATAACCTTTGTGTATTGCACTTAAATAATGTGAGTTATCTCCCTTTAGTAACTCATTTCTCCAAGTTTTTATTCACCTCAGCTGTAGCCAGCTATTGAACTTTTATTCACTGGGCCATGTGTCCTTGAGGACATCAGTGCATACATTTTTGGAACTTATAAACCTAATTTCTCAGTAACCATTTTTACTATAATAAATTGTTATACGAGATCTGCTAAACAAATGGATAAAGGCGTTGGTTGAATTCAGTGACATGACCCAAAGTTGTGAGTTCAATATTTAACTACAGCAGAGGTGTATAAAAACTCGAGTTAAAGAGAAATAACTGAATAGCCATGGCACGTGGAACTAGAACAATCTATCCCGGTAGACAACATAAAAGGTTCAGTTCAAATTTCCAATCACATGAAGAAGAGAAGACCGGAGCATACAACGATGGAAACGTCGTGAATATAGCAACAATGAATTAGTGTAAATTATTCCTTCATCATATGAAAAATTGCCAAGTTGTCACAATGTCCCTGTTTAAATGCTTCCTATGGTCTCAGTTCATTTAAATCAATCTCCCATGGCTTCCTTGTTAATACACAGATTATCGAGAGGTATCGAGAAATGGTTACAAGTTTATGAGGATATGGGGTGCCGAATGTCACTCAAAATACACTTCTCCATCCATACATTTAAATTCTTCCCTTTGAACCTAAGATCAGTGAGTGATGAATGTGGAGAAAAGGTTCCGTTAAGAGCTTGACTCAGAGAACATCTTTTGTTTCATAAACCAGTGTTATTTGCTTTCGACGGCCCACTATTACCAAGGCTACTTAATATACTGGGTGATTGAAAAGTAACTATTTTATGCATGATAGACTCTCCCGCCTAACTATAAGATTTACAAGACGGCAGAGTCCATCGCACATTTTCCGCTTTAGGGAAATAGCCGCCATATTTTATTAATAATTGTCTTTCTGATTGTAAAATTTTGATTAGCACTTCTTGTAGGCAATCATTACTACTTACGGACTTTATTATCGTCTAAAAATTAGAACCAGTTTCAGCAAATTATCTCATCGAAAATATCTAGAAATGTGTCTTCATCGTAAACTTCA
This sequence comes from Acanthosepion lycidas, assembly GCA_963932145.1. Taxonomy (NCBI): domain Eukaryota; kingdom Metazoa; phylum Mollusca; class Cephalopoda; order Sepiida; family Sepiidae; genus Acanthosepion; species Acanthosepion lycidas. Next base: position 37,394,311 of record OZ010597.1, read on the forward strand.
TTTTTTTTAGTCTTTGAGGTTTATATTCAGGCAAATAAGTCAAAATTTGTTGGTAATATTCAGATCAATAAAAAATGGGTGCACTAGAAAAAAAAAAAGACTAGAAAAAAAAAAAAGACTAGAAAAAAAAAAAAGACTAGAAAAAAAAAAGACTAGAAAAAAAAGACTAGAAAAAAAAAAGACTAGAAAAAAAAGACTAGAAAAAAAAAAAGACTAGAAAAAAAAAGAGACTAGAAAAAAAAAGAGACTAGAAAAAAAAAGAGACTAGAAAAAAAAAGAGACTAGAAAAAAAAAAGAGACTAGAAAAAAAAAGAGACTAGAAAAAAAAAGAGACTAGAAAAAAAAAAAAAGACACTAGAAAAAAAAAAAAAGACACTAGAAAAAAAAAAAAGACACTAGAAAAAAAAAAAAGACACTAGAAAAAAAAAAAAAAAAAAGAAAAAAAAAAAAGACACTAGAAAAAAAAAAGACACTAGAAAAAAAAAAGACACTAGAAAAAAAAAAGACACTAGAAAAAAAAAAGACACTAGAAAAAAAAAGACACTAGAAAAAAAAAGACACTAGAAAAAAAAAAGACACTAGAAGTACAGAAAGAGGGTTAAGAAGAAGAAAGATGGAGCAGGAAAAAAAGAAGGAGGAATAGAAAGAAGAAAGAGCAAGTTAAGATGTAATAGGAGTAAACTTACGATATGAAGTAATAGTAGAAAGGGAAACAATATAAGAAAGTTTTCAAAAATTCATTTTTATATTAATACACATCTTTTTATTTTTTTGCCAGGCCTGGTCCATGAAGAGACCAGTGCTCTATTGATAGTTTCTCTCAAGATTATTATCGATGAAGGATGATGATGATAAATATTGGAAATGAGACTAAATGACAGAAATTTGATAAACGAGATGAACATGGAGGAAGTAATAAGAAAAATAAAATGGGTGTGAAAGTAGACAAAACCGTTCTGATTTTAGAGAAAAGAGGAAAAGATTGAGAGAAGAAGAATAATGTATGCAGCCATAAACTGCATACATTATTCTTCTTCTCTCAATCTTTTCCTCTAAAATCAGAACGGTTTTGTCTACTTTCACACCCATTTTATTTTTCTTATTACTTCCTCCATGTTCATCTCGTTTATCAAATTTCTGTCATTTAGTCTCATTTCCAATATTTATCATCATCATCCTTCATCGATAATAATCTTGAGAGAAACTATCAATAGAGCACTGGTCTCTTCATGGACCAGGCCAGACATACGTTAGAAGACTTGGAGAATTTAACGCTCACAAGGCAGAGTACAGCCAAAGAGAAACTAGGCATAATAACGAGCAACGTATTTAACGTGTCTGTGTAAGGGCCACATATACATATATATCTGCTAAAAGGGGGTAAAATGTTACTAAGCAGTAATTAGCTAAGTAACTTTCAATTCGCTAATAATTTGTAAAGAGCCATGATTTTTCATGTCATTTTTACACTATTGCATCACCAAATACAAGGCTCAAGAACCACTCAAAGTAGAGAGTTGCTGACTAAGGTTATTGTAATGGCGTACAAGGAGAGAGACGTGCATATTATGAGGATATGTAGGATAGATAACAGCTGATTCTAGACTTTAAGAGGTTAAGATTGTAATGATTGGATAAGTATGCTTTCGGGTGAGTTCGGAAAGGTAGAGCGTTATTGCTTATATGTTAATGAATAAGGTGCGCGATACGAATGACTGATGAGGTGGAAGGAAGCGAAGATTAGGGGGATAAAGAGGATATATAACGCTTAACCCTTGATATGAAGAGGTTAAGATTGCAGTGTTCAGAGAAGCATCCACATTGGAGTCTGTTCCACTAAGTGACAGTTCTTGGAGATGGGGGAACCTGGAACACGGGGGGAAATAAAAAGTGATTCGATTCCGTAGACCTTGACGCAAAGATCCAAGCAGGTGGAAATAAAGAATATAGCTCATTTGAACGTTTGTCATGAAAATAGGGATAAAGTAACGATAGGCGTGCAACGTCGTGTTTTAGGGGAAATTGGTTTCGTTTGGTTTACGGCATATCAACCTCAATGGTTTACTTAATACCGACAAGATTTTTATTGCTGGCAATATTGTTTTGCCCTTAATATGTATTGCTGGTAATATTCTTTTTTTTCTCCACCTAATATTTATTGCTTTTTTTTTTATTAAAAAATGTGTTGCTGGTATTAATTTTTCCCCAATTTTTTATACTTTCATAGTGTTTTGACCCTCTTTTGGGAGGGGATTAACTATTTGCTCACAGCTAGTAGGTGCTACCACCCAGGGTCAGAGTGGACTTGGGGACACTAGTAATTAAGAGGTTGTTCCACACTCCTCAAAACATCCTGATCAAAGACATTGCTGTCGGATGTAGCTTATCGTCTTACCCAGGATGGTGGAGGAGTGGGAGAAATTGGTTGCGGAGGGGAGAAATAAGACCTTGTTTTGATCTAATGTTGACTCTTGTAATATTATATATATATATATATATATATATAAAAGTGAACATAGAAGTCAACACTTAGAGGCGACAGTCTGTTTCATGCTATATGCAATCGTCAGGCCACGTGTGCTGTTATATATATATACGGGTCAGTGGTGCATTGTGGGTAGTCTATTATGGCGGTTATTTTACTGGAAGTCGTTTATTTATTTATTTATAAATTTCAAAACCAATCCTGCATGTAGACTCATAAACCCAGCCAAAAGTGATGTAGGTAAAATAAGTAAAACAATGTTAGAAAGGAGTAAACCAGTGGAAAAATACAAAAACAACTATTGACTGGTTCCACAGCATAAATAACAAACAAAATTGCCAATTCCTACGATTAGACATAAAAGAATTTTACCCATCCATAACAGAACGCATGTTACATATGGCCATCAACTTAGCTCAGGAACAAATAATAATAAAACCAAGCGAATTCAACATCATTAAGCACGCCCGTAAATCATTATTATTCCACAATGAAGAAGCATGAATAAAGAACGATGGGATGACGGTGCAGAGACATGTGAAATCATAGGTATTTACTTACTACACGAACTGAGCAAAATAACAGATAGAAATGACACAGGACTCTACAGGGACGATGGTCTCATAATCTTAAGAAACTGTAACAAACAAAACACAGACAAAACTAGAAAAGCAATAATAAATATTTTTAAAAATAACGGATTCGACAGATATAAAAACTAACCTAAGCGAAGTAGATTTTCTAGATGTTACCTTCAACCTAAGAGAAGGCACATATAAACCATATAGAAAACCTAATGATAAACCACTCTACACCTTCTATAATCAAACAGATACCAAAATCGATTAACCGCAGGCTTTGCGACAATTCCTCCAATGAATCCATATTTAACAAAGCTAAGAAAGACTATGAAACAGCCCTAAAAGATAGCGGATTCCCAGCAACACTCACATACTCACCATAGAACACAAAAATGGCCAACAGGAGAAGAAATATATGGTTCAACCCGCCGTACAGCAAAAACGTAAAAACAAACGTAGGTAAAATATTCTTCAAACTCTTACACAAACACTTCCCGGAATCAAGCACCCTACACAAAATATTCAACAAAAACACAGTAAAAATCAGCTACATCTGCACCGAGAACATGGCACAAATAATAAAAAAGCACAACAGGAAAATTATCAACAAACCACACGAACAAATTAAACCCATGTGCAACTGTAGAATAAAGAACGGATGTCCTTTAAACGGAAATTGTTTACAAAACAACGTAATATACCAAGCCACGATAAAATCACCAGATAATGAAGAAAAAGATCATCAGCCTACAACAATCAAACAAAAACTTCCAAACTTTGCTTGGAGGAAAAAATATCCATCATTACTTTCCCAGACCAAAATAAATTATTAAATAAAAAATCCGAGCTCATCTCAAAATGCAGACATGAAAACAAATTTTTACTACGTTACTTAAAAATTAAAAAATGGAAAAAATAAAATAAAAACAAATAAACAAAATAATAAAATAAGCAAAATTAATTAATCCAAACAAAATACCAAATCAGACCTTTTAGAATAGACGAAACAGAATAATAATTATAATAAAAAAAACGAACCCAAATAAAGTAAATAATAAACAAATTAGCAAACCATTATGACCAAAATATTAGTTAGACTAAAAAATCGAACCAAAAAATCGGACGAAAAAATACCTATAACTGTTATATAACGATAAAAAAAATAACAAAAATAATATCAAAAATAAAAAATAAAATACTACGTTACTTAAAAAACCGAAAAGAGAAAATATACACGTAAAATAAATTGATCTAAATTCATCCAAGTAAATAAACAAAACAATCCCGATAAACTTACCGTTAAAAAAACCCAAAAAACAAGGATAACCAATC
>OZ010597.1:37403708-37421208 GCA_963932145.1 Acanthosepion lycidas
AAGACAGACGGAATGAAAGAAAGGGAAAAAGGAAAAAAGAAAGGGAAAAAGGAAAAAAGAAAGGGAAAAAGGAAAAAAGAAAGGGAAAAAGGAAAAAAGAAAGGGAAAAAGGAAAAAAGAAAGGGAAAAAGGAAAGGGAAAAAGGAAAAAAGAAAGGGAAAAAGGAAAGGGAAAAAGGAAAAAAGAAAGGGAAAAAGGAAAGGGAAAAAGGAAAAAAGAAAGGGAAAAAGGAAAGGGAAAAAGGAAAGGGAAAAAGGAAAAAAGAAAGGGAAAAAGGAAAAAAGAAAGGGAAAAAGGAAAAAAGAAAGGGAAAAAGGAAAAAAGAAAGGGAAAAAGGAAAAAAGAAAGGGAAAAAGGAAAAAAGAAAGGGAAAAGGGAAAAAAGAAAAAGAAAAAGGGGAAAAAAAAAGGAAAAGGGGAAAAAAAGGAAAAGGGGAAAAAAAGAAAGGAAAAGGGGAAAAAAAGAAAGGAAAAGGGAAAAAAAGAAAGGAAAAGGGAAAAAAAGAAAGGAAAAGGGAAAAAAAGAAAGAAAAAGGAAAGAAACCCTTTTTCTTCAAAGATAGTGATATCTGGTTTGTGTTCCTCGAGGATGCGGTCTGTTTAAATGTTAATATCTCATTAAGACTCCCGAGTGGATGCTCCCCTTCATCACTATCATATTAACCACTTTACTTTAAGTCTAGGGCCAACCGTTATCTTTTCTATATTTATTTGCAATCTGACTTATCTCACCCTATTACGTTCATAGGATAATCACAGTAACGACCTTCAGGGACTCTCGGGCCTTGTCTTGTGAGAACAGTAGTGTAATGAAATCTAGGACAAGGTACAAGGATAAGTGGATTAATTTCCTTCTACCGAAATAAGTGTTTACACTGAGATTCGAAACAGTTTCGTTGTTTCGATTTTGTAAAACAGCTTAAGAGGCCCGCATGCAAATTCCGTATTACCTCCCTATGCACATAACCACTCCTGCCCGTCCTCTTTCTCAGAGATATGTCTAACTGTGCCTGTCTAGAGATCTCGGTCTTTTATCAATTTTCTCCTTATACTTATCTGTCGTTGAAAGAAAAACATTACCGAGTTATTAGAATTTGCCAACAGAAGCATAAAACGTGTAGCAACATGTTTTGCATCAAATGAAAAAAGTTTTAGGATTTCAATCGCCTAATGAAGGCATAAATTTTGGTTGTCTTGTAAAACGATTTCGAAGCTTACACGGAATTTTAACATCTAATTTGCTTAAAGAGTTTCTAAGTATTTATTGATATCAGCACATTGTTTAATTGGAAAACTATATAATTCAGAAAATGTGGCAACAGCTTGTTCGGGTGCATCGAATTTAGGCTTGTTTAGTAAAAAAGGTTCCTTCTAGAATTGTTTCTGAATGCAACCTAGCAACATTATGTCACTGCAGTTTGTCGTCTGATTCAAACAAAAAGTTTGGTATTCTTCAGCTGAATAAAAAGTAGTTATTCCAAAAATGTAAGAAAAAGTTGGGTGTGAAGAAACGACCAAGTAGGAAGTAAAATATGAAGAAAGATGTTGATGAGAAAGAGAAAAACCAGAGACCGATCTGAAAAAGAAACAGTGAAGAAAAAAAAAGAGGGTGAGAAAGTAAGAGCGAGCGAGAGAGAGCACAATGTAAGAGCAAAAGAGAAAGAGTACAATATAAGAGCAAAAGAGAAAGAGAGTACAATATAAGAGCAAAAGAGAAAGAGAGTACAATATAAGAGCAAAAGAGAAAGAGAGTACAATATAAGAGCAAAAGAGAAAGAGAGTACAATATAAGAGCAAAAGAGAAAGAGAGTACAATATAAGAGCAAAAGAGAAAGAGAGTACAATATAAGAGCAAAAGAGAAAGAGAGTACAATATAAGAGCAAAAGAGAATCAAGAAAGAGAAAGCATACAAAAGTAAAACAATGAAAGAAGAGATACATTGAAGCAAGAAAAATAAAAAAAAATGTGAAGAAGGCAGCTGAGAGAAACAGAGAAAGCAAGATAGAAAAAAATGATGATTAAACATAAGTGTGAAAGCGCGAGATTTTATGGATGAGAATTGAAAGCGCCGAAGAGAGAAAATGTAAGTAAATGAAAATAAAATCTCAACTCTTTTCATTTCCACCTTAGCGGTTTGTATGGACACATAACTCGAATGAATGGTTTCGCTTGCCACCTTGTTCTGGTTGCTTGCTTTTCAACTCTGTACCGAAAGGTGCGGCCGGTTGATCAGACAATTTTCTTGACTTGCGTAAAGCAAAATAAATCTATGATCATGACATCTAATTTCGCCTCAACAAGTTTGACGACGTAATTGTACCAGTAGTCGTCATGTTTCTATGACAGTAACAAAGGCTTTGACTTAATGTTTCTTTCTTTCTTAATGACCTTTCTATCTTTCCTAAGCCTCTTTTGACTTCGTCTTAAGAGCTTTTTTTTTTTTTCGTTAATACCTGGAAATCTGTTACTTTTTTTTTTTTTTTTTTTAATGTGGTTTCTTTTACATAGTTGGATGGACTTCATGTGAATGTTCACTTCCCTTCTATCCTCGTTTAATATTCTTCAAATTTCTTTTTTCATTCATTTTTTTTTATTATTATTATTCAGCCCCTCTCTCTCTCTCTCTCTCTCTCTCTCTTTCACATCTTTTACTCGCGTTTAGCCCTTCTTTCTCCCACATTCACTTATATTTTTCCTTGAAAGATTTTGTTTTGTTTATTCGGGTGACGGGAAACCCGACAGAAAATCCAAAGGTATGGAGAAATAGCGAAAGGTGCCTACAAGAAACCAAGCAAAGTATTAAGAGAAAGAAAATGTAAAACAGAGAACAATGATGAAATGCTATATAATATCTAATCTGATATAGCAGTGAATGCTGGACAAGATGCAGTAGAGATGTGGTTCTCCTGACGAATGCTAAGAACAACATAGACACAACATGTGTGCAAGGGGGAAGTCTGAAGGGAAAATAGGAGCAACAAAGAGACAGATACATACAATCAGAAAGCGAGTTAAAATTTCAGCAGTGCATAAAGAATTGATTGGATGATTTGTTATTTTACGGCTTAACCCTTTGTGGGTTATTTAAAGCCGAAACATTTTGAAATCGTAAGAATAATTAATTCTTTTATGAGTGAATATTACAGAAGAGATGTTATTTTAAACTGACTTCAGGTGGACATCCTTTCTTCATATCATCCTAGAGTCAATTTATAGAGTCAATTTAAACTGGCGTCTTTGTTTCTACACATTTCCACCACTTTTAAAGTGGTTCCAATTTTTTTGTTGCTTCCGATGAAAAAAAACAAAAAACAAATTTAAATTTCCTAAATTTCAGTGAAATTTTCACTTAAAAAAATATTGGCTACAATTATATTTACACTACTTACAGTGTTCGGACTATTGTCCTCATCTTTATTGTCATATTCACAACGTTTCGGTCATTGTACGCACCGGCCATCTTCAGTTGATATACGTTAGAATTTCGAACCGAATCCTTTCTTTTGTCCACCAGGATAGATTGTTCTAGTTCCACGTGCCATGCCTTTTTCTGTATGTCCCAGTTTCAGTTAACTCCCTTTAGTAACTCAGCTCTCTAAGTTTTTGTATTGAACTCAACTCTTTGGGTCAAGTCACTGGATTACTTCAACGAACGCTTTTATCCGAAATTCCAACTGAAATTTTATCTTCCACATATTATGACCATTTATCATTTCGTATTTTTTATTTTTTTTATTTCAGTTTAAAATTTGGAAGTTCTACAACAAATTTCAGTGAAATTTTCACTTTCCAAATATGTTGAAAAAAAATGTCAGTTTAGACTGAAACCAGGAGAATATGGAGTAATCAACACATTTTTTCCATATATTGTGGCCATTTTGCTTAAAGTTCATATTTTCTTGATTTCAGCTTATATGATTATGGGTCTCCACACTTTCCTTTGGCTTAATATCTTTGAGTTGCCATGACTATTCTTGTGAATAGTTCAGAAATAGTTTACTATCACCTTTTTCACAGTTTTGAAAGTTGTTTTTCTCCTAGACTGGTAGCCAGCCAAGGCTAAAGGGGTTAGTCCTGCACTACAATTAAACCCATATCAGAATTTGATCCCAGCTTTTCCATTCTATCTTTACGTTGATAATCGTAGAAAAGGAGAGAGATTGAAGAAAAATAAAGGATAAACCGAAAGCTAGCAAGATAGGGGCGAGAAAGAGAGAGAGGGGACAAGAGAGAGGGAAGCGAGAGAGAGGGAGGGGACAAGAGAGAGGGAAGCGAGAGAGAGGGAGGGGACAAGAGAGAGGGAAGCGAGAGAGAGGGAGGGGACAAGAGAGAGGGAAGCGAGAGAGAGAGGGAAGCGAGAGAGAGAGGGAGGCGAGAGAGAGAGCGAGAGAGGGAGGCGAGAGAGAGAGAGAGAGAGGGAGGCGAGAGAGAGAGAGAGAAAGGGAGGCGAGAGAGAGAGAGAGGGAGGCGAGAGAGAGAGAGAGAGGGAGGCGAGAGAGAGAGAGAGAGGCGAGAGAGAGAGAGTGAGGGAGGCGAGAGAGAGAGAGTGAGGGAGGCGAGAGAGAGGGAGAGAGGGAGGCGAGAGAGAGGGAGAGAGGGAGGCGAGAGAGAGGGAGAGAGGGAGGCGAGAGAGAGGGACAGGGAGGCGAGAGAGAGGGACAGGGAGGCGAGAGAGAGGGACAGGGAGCGAACTGAAATGGATGGAGAATAGGAGGCGGAAAGATAGAAAGAGAGTAGGTTTGTGGCGTTTGCCGCTTAGTCCAGTGTAGGCCTGAGGAACACGCACCAGGTCTGATTTGTGGAACCTATTTCACTCTCAGCACATCGCGGCTGATGACTTTGCGCACGGACATTCGATTTCATTTTTCATGACGTTGTTCCGCGTAGATTTTCATCCCTCACTCCCTCGCCATCCGCAAACGCAAGGCAAAGGAAACGGTGCAATTGCATTAAGCAAAATAAAATAATCCGTGGATAGTACTTTCTGCCGGATTTGATTCACACCCCACTCACCTACACAGAACTCCGGCCTTCCATTCTGCTCAGACTAGGGACCGGTTGTTATCCATAAGCATTTCGCTAAAACTTTATCCGATTCTATTCTGGGAGTTCTGCTCACAAGGTTTCTTCAAATCTATCTATCTCTCTACCCACACAAATCACACGCCCAAGAAGCGATCATAACTGAGTGGGCCAGGTACTGGCAATTCGATGAAGAAAAAGCTTCCAGCTGATTTGGCAAATCATAGACATTAAGAAAACGTATTAGAAACAGAGAGAAAGAAGGAGAGAGAGAGAAAGAAAGAAGGAGAGAGAGAGAGAAAGAAAGAAGGAGAGAGAGAGAGAAAGAAAGAAGGAGAGAGAGAGAGAAAGAAAGAAGGAGAGAGAGAGAGAAAGAAAGAAGGAGAGAGAGAGAGAGAGAAAGAAAGAAGGAGAGAGAGAGAGAAAGAAAGAAGGAGAGAGAGAGAGAAAGAAAGAAGGAGAGAGAGAGAGAAAGAAAGAAGGAGAGAGAGAGAGAAAGAAAGAAGGAGAGAGAGAGAGAAAGAAAGAAGGAGAGAGAGAGAGAAAGAAAGAAGGAGAGAGAGAGAGAAAGAAAGAAGGAGAGAGAGAGAGAAAGAAAGAAGGAGAGAGAGAGAGAAAGAAAGAAGGAGAGAGAGAGAGAAAGAAAGAAGGAGAGAGAGAGAGAAAGAAAGAAGGAGAGAGAGAGAAAGAAAGATGGTGAGAGAGAGAAAGAGAGAGAAAGAGAACTGTGAATCAATGAAAAACAAAAATACCCCCCCCCCACCAAAAAAAAATTCAAACTATATTCTAAACGATTTTCCTAATCGCGTACATATTGAAAACGATGGATCAAGAGGGGCCATAACAACGCCGGGGTGGGTGGGAGAGAACTATCATCTCTAATAACATCAAATTATTAAGACTACCACCCCAAATAAAACATTCGCAAACAATACAGAAGCCTCAGACATTGACCTAACTCTTACTCTCATAATAAATCAAATAAATTTATTATTTTTTTTTCAGAGGCCATGTCGGTATTTACATCACTCAAAAGTCAAAACCAAATAAATAAACCCAGTAACTGCCAAGTCGTTCAACGAGATCGATGACGTAGAAGAAAAAAAAAATCTGCTAGATCACTAGCCATATTGATATTCGTGGAATCAGCAAGGAATATGGTAGAGATGGAAGCTTTCGAAACAAATATAAAACCCCTTGACTAGGGAATGGATACTGTCTCAATGAAACTCGGAGTAAATAAGTTCAGTATTTAATTTTATTTGTTGCTCTTCTGTCGTGATACTGACCATTTTAATTACGAAAACGCCTTGATTTAAAAGGCGTCATCTTTAATTCTCTGGTAGATCGTTCTTATTTGTCAAAACTCTCGCTGTGTGTGTGTGTGTGTGTGTGTGTGTGTTAGGGCGTGCGCGTGTCTCTCTCTCATATATATATATATATATATATATATATATATATATATATATATATATTCCAGGATAATTTTCCAACTGATTCCAGATGATCTTTGCCCTCTCTAACCCAACTTTCCGTCCTTGAGTAACAAGATGCCTCACAGTTGTCACGTACAATTTCATTTTCAACTCTTTTTCGCTACTCTTTGAACTGTCATAGCTGAAACTCCTCTCTCGTGTACTAAAGGTCGTATGAATTGAGTTGGAACTTTTCTAATTGTTCTCTTTAACTAAGTTGAAATGATGATCCCTCTTCCTGTAGTGACCTATGATTCAGTTTTCATCGCTACTTTCCCTCTTATTTAAAACCTATTCACCGTTCTCTTGATGGTTCTTGAATGGACTTTTAGGATTTTGTATTATTTCAAGTATGACATGGAGCAGAATACTAATATTAAGAGATGCTCTTGTACTCTGTTTTGACCATGCTATTTATGTTCTGATGCAGGACCTGTGCAAGGGGGTCACGAGGGCCCACTCCTGATTCTGTGATACACCCCTTCCACTATTACATCTCAATTTTCATATTTTTCCGAAATTCCTCCATAACATTGTAAGTGCTATTTTCACTAAGTTAGGTGGAGCTTGTGTTAAAATTCATAGTTGCATCTTTCTGAGAGAAAGTTCTTTTCATCTATTGCTGCTTAGTGCCAAATTAGTTTCAGATCAAAGAGAAAGGCAGACAACTGGCGGGGCACAGAAGACTAATGTCGCGTTTAACCTGTTGTAAAAAATAAAATAAAAAGTCACCCTGAATAACGCCAAAATTCGCAACATTTTTCATTTTAAGTCAGTTGTGCTTAGTTTAATTTGTAATCTATATAAATGTAGGTAGAATAAAAAGCAAAACTTGATTAGATAGCGAGGGTAACTAAGCAGTGCCTGGGGGCCCCCAAATCAGGCTAGATCTCACGGTTTAAAAGTTCGGGGTTAGTATGCGCCGACCTTGTGATGAATCTTGCTTTTTTTTGTATTTGTCGATAAATCATCCTTGCTATTTGTCTTAATGCGACTCAAAAAACACTAAAAACTGCTCACCATTTTGGGAAATATATGTAATCTATTGTTCCCTGTAAATCAAAATGAACACCCCCCCAAAAAAAAAACGAAGCAACAAAAAACAGAAACAGACAAAAAACAGAAACAGACAAAAAACAGAAACAAACAAAAACAAAAACACAAACAAAAACAAACAAAAACAAACAAACAAAAACAAACAAAAACAAACAAAAACAAAAACAAACAAAAACAAACAAACAGACGAAAACAAACAAACAGACGAAAACAAACAAACAGACGAAAACAAACAAACAGACGAAAACAAACAAACAGACGAAAACAAACAAACAGACGAAAACAAACAAACAGACGAAAACAAACAAACAGACAGACGAAAACAAACAAACAGACAGACGAAAACAAACAAACAGACGAAAACAAACAAACAGACGAAAACAAACAAACAGACGAAAACAAAGAAACAGACGAAAACAAAGAAACAGACGAAAACAAAGAAACAGACGAAAACAAAGAAACAGACGAAAACAAACAAACAGACGAAAACAAACAAACAGACGAAAACAAACAGACGAAAACAAACAGACAAAAACAAACAGACAAAAACAAACAAACAGACAAAAACAAACAAACAGACAAAAACAAACTAACAAAACAAACAAAAACAAAAACAAACAAAACAAACAAAAACAAAAACAAACAAACAAAACAAACAAACAAACAAAACAAACAAACAAAACAAACAAAACAAAACAAACAAAACAAAACAAACAAAACAAAACAAACAAAACAAACAAAACAAAACAAAACAAACAAAACAAACAAAACAAACAAAACAAACAAAACAAAAACAAACAAAACAAACAAAACCCAAAAAAACAAAACAAACAAAACCCAAAAAAACAAAATGACAAACAAGTAATCAGTTTCTTCGTCCTTGAAATATAGTTCCCTAATCAGTTTCGTTAATTCCCCTCACCAGGTTCTCCATTGCCTTTATACCTGGCTAAGGCAGTGGAGAACTTGGAGAGTGGAATTAACAGGAGATAACTGATGACTGACATCCATTAGATATGGCACGTGGAACTAGAACAGTTTACCCCAGCGAGCGAAATAAAGGGCTCAGTTCGACATTCTAACGACCTGAATAAGGCCGGAGCGTACAGCGTTGTAATAAATATAGCGACAAAGATGAGGACAATAGTCCGAATAATGTAAATAGTGTACATAATACCTCATCTCAGAAATATAGACAGCGTAGCGTAAGTCAGGCAACCCAACACACGTCTTCTCTTGGCCAACTCAGTCGCGCTACTTTTGCCTAGTCACGCACTTTTTGTAGCTTGAGTGACAGGCCAAATTTGCATAGGTGCAAACAAAAAAGTGTCACGCGAGACGGGTCCGACTTCGAGATCTATTGTTTCTTAAATAGTGATTTTCCAAGCGTAGCTTAGACGTGGCACAAGGCCGAAAGAATGGAGTACCCAGTAAGGATCGAACTCAATACTCAGTCGTAATTGTTCTAGCGAGACAAGCTTGCTAACCATTACATGCCTCGAGGTGCCCAATCGCTTCTTAAATATACCACTCGTGAAGCCACCATTTTCTTTTTGGAATAAATTTACACGGAAGACACGTTCGAACCCGCTTTCTACCAGGAGGTAAGACATTTTCTTTCATGTTAGACTTCTCCCTGAGCTTATGATCACATACATGGCAGGTGGGTGGCGGTCGTCTTCGGCGAATGCTTCTTCGTAGACTTGGAGACATTTCTATGAGCATCGCATAGCCTGTGTTTTTCCGATATTTTCATACGCTGCGTCTGCAGGCGAACTTTCCGACCATGTTCCGAAGAACAACAAACGTACTATTCCCTCCGTCTTCTGAAGCAGAAGATTCATGCTGTAGTCGCAAGTCTTTCACATTGCACGGCATACCGTTAACTAGTACGGTTTGGGGTTTTAACTATCCCATCAACTCGCCGTTTACCGAACCTACTGGTACATCGGCTGTGCGGGGCTTGATCCAGCCACTGTCTCCCACTTTATACTGTTTATTTATTCCGTTAGATGGCGGTAGTGACGCATCTATCCCTTTCACGCGCTGGTCGTATTGGTAAATTCCGTTGGTTGGTGCAGTTGGCGTGGAGATATCTTTCGGTGTTACATTGTACAAATACACAGCTTCCCGAAGAGAGCACAGTGTTCTGGCTGCATTTCTTTTAATGGTGTGGTGACATCGTTCTGCTATAACATTACCCTCTGGAACGCAGACATATCGGTATCGCATCCTCACTCCCCATTCGTCTACAAAGGCCCGAAAGTGTCGATCACAAAAGGCTAGGGCATTGGTTATCAATAACTCGACCGGTGGACCACGTTCACCGAAGACTGCCTGTAACTGTCGTATGACAGTCGATGCATCCTGGCGTGTCGACCCTGGTATCGCTCGCCAAGCCGCGCGCTCCAGAGCATGCCTAGTTAAACCTATCTCTAGGGAATCCTCCCAGCTTCCGCCCGGGACAGACTATCCCTGAGAGCCTTCACCTTTTTAGTCTTATCTAGTGCAAGACGTTGGCTACATTCGGTGGCGAAGGCCCTAATGCTATCCATAAACCTCTCCCACCACCTATTCCCAATAACGAGCCCCACTAGTTCCCGCTGCACTAATCTATTTAGCTCTTACTGAAAGTCACGCCTGTCCAGTAAAGACAGATTGAACTTCTAGAGTCCAGTCGTTCTAGGCCTAGCACATAACGCTACCGGGTTACAGACAAGTTTACGATCCGAATAGTCTAAACAGTTAAGCGTGAGACAATCTAGCAAGTATATATCGGCCCTACTCACTAACATCCTATCGATGTTGGTGGTTACCCGGGTAGACGGCTAGTTAAGTGCTCAGGTCCATATCTTCCGTTCAGGGTAATCGACCCGGTATCTATCGACGAGACCAAACTCGCCTATCAGATCAGCCCGACTTTCCGCTAGCTCCCCGCCCCCTGTCTATGTTGGGGTCCAGAGTGGCATTCCAATCCTCCACTAAGACTAAACGCGACGAATCCACCAGGAACGGCCCTAACTAACGGAAAAAGGAGACATGCTCCGTCAGGTTGTTGGGTGCATAACTACAACGAACTACTGTTCACGGCAAGATCGGCCACGATCAACCGCCCCTTCCCCCCACTTCAAGGTCCACCCTCATACCCATAGTATCTTTAACCAGCAAGGAAACACTTCTGGTCAGCTGGTCCCCGTATGCTGAATAGACGACAAAGTCACTAGATAGCACGCGAGCATCAACCTTGCAAAGTAAGTTTCCTGGATCACAGCTACATCTACCTCCGAAGGATAGGAGCTCACGAAGTGGACGGGTAGCCTTATTCCTATCCCTCAAACCCCTCACATTCAAGCTAGCTATCTTGAGAAACATTTTTCATTTTTATTGCCCTAGACAGACTGGGCGGAAATCTGCCAGTGAAAGGAGCCCAACCGATTCCTAGGCTTCCATCTCTGACGTCAAACGTCCATCGAAGACAATGCCGCTGACGTACGTGGGATAAGTTAATTTTAAAGCCCTATATAACGAAAGATGGAGTATAACCGGGACTCTCACTTAACAGAACCTGGATTATTTTTATTATTATTTTTTTTTTTTTTTTTTTTTTTTAAATCGGGGTTTCCAACCACAGCCATTCTGATTTTAGGAAAATAGGAAAAAGCGTCCTTTGCCTCTGAAAGGTTGTCTCAAAATTTTAAATACCTCCCCGTATTATTAGACTTTGAGATTTGGGATTTCTGGGGTTTTCTACCGACTTACCGTCGAAAGTAACTTTGAATACGGGTCTGAAGAGGGCTTTTTTTTTTTTTTTTTTTTTTTTTAGCAGAATGGTCCTTCTCCAGGGCCTTCCTGTCCACGTGACAGATTTTCCCCCCTTTCTGGAGTAATTTTTTTTTTCTAACTTGGTAGAGCTTTGGTGGGTAGAAGAAGGAGCCCTAGAAGAGGGAAAAAGGGAGACTCCTAATCTTACCTTGACTGGAATGTTCCAGTTTTACTGGCGAAGCACGGACGGATTGGGACTTGGCTTTATCCATAGCCGTCTTTGGTCCCACTTCGTCCAACTCGTTTTTCTTTTTTTTAGAATTTTTTTCTCGTTCTTTTCATCTCCACACACACACACACCTTTTTAAAGAGGGGGACAGAAAGAAATTTCCTCCATCTCTCGTTCCTGACTGTTGCTGCTCTAACTGCTGCAGCTCTTGTTGTTGGTATTCCTGTTGCTGATTATAATGTTTCTGTTGCTAATGATCGTCTTGTTGCTGCTTACCCTGCTCTTGCATCTGCTTGCGCTCTTCTATGTCTCCTTATGTGGGACATCGTGCTGGTAGAGTGGGGTTGCAGTCTTTGATCCCCTCTTCTCAACTTCCGTCCATTCACCGATACCCGTGGGATCTTTTTTGATTTTTTTTTCTCTCACTGATGTCTCCCTGCTTGTAGATGTTTCGTGTTGTGGTGCCGCCCTCTTTCCAGGGCAAGATTTCGAAAGATGCCCTACGACACCACAGGACCAGCAGAGAGGTCGGCGGCCTTCAACCACAACATAAATGGGTCGGAAGCCACAGGTCAGTACATTAAGAATGTCCATGAAATTCTTTATGTCAATGTGACCAATATCTCGAAATCTCCGGGTAGCAATGACCGCTTTGCTTTTGACAAAAGAGACGACCGCGACCCCCCTCCAAACTTGTAAAACAAAAAAAAAACAAAAAAAAACAAACACAAAAAACAAAAAAAAAACGAAAAAACAAACACACACAACAACAAACACACACAACAACAAACACACACAACAACAAACACACACAACAACAAACACACACAACAACAAAAACAAGTAGTCTTCTGTGATGTACAATGACATTCCATGTAAGCTAACCTTTGCCTTTCTGGTGCTCATGTACTCACTCTGCAAACTTAGACTTTGTTGTGAGGATGTTCCCGGTCATAAATTTCACTGTCTTCAGTTGCCAGCAAGATGTCCCACATGGCGTTACTTCTTCGGACCAATATTTGGCCCCAATATTGAGGTTTTTTTTAGGGTCTCCTCCATTTGTGATTTTATGTCTGTGGTCAACATTCCTCGTATTATTTGCTTTAAAAGCGATAGCACTGACAAAAGTTCGTTGCTAGAAATAAATTTTTCGTACTGCACTTTAAGGCCGATATAAAAATCGGTCCCTTTCTTTTTGGGTCTATCCGCTGCCCACCCCAATGGGTTTGCTGATGGGTGTCGGGTCTTGTTGGGATACCTTCATTAGTGGCGTTCCAAAGTCACCTTCAAGTAATATTTGTTGGGTTTTTCGAACCGAATCCTTTATATAATCCACGGGGGTAGATTGTTCTAATTCCACGTACCATTCCCTTGGATATCTATACCCTTTATTTTGTGCAGTTCTGCTTGCATTACAATTAGACTCCTGTTAATACTTAAAAAAGAACCCTACGAAAACTTATGTACAGTGCCCCTTAAGACGACCATAGATCTCTACAGCTACCTATTCTTTGTTAGTAGGTTTTTTTTTTCTTTACTATTCATCTCACTCCTTGTTCTGTCATCCAGTTACACATTGCCAGTTTGTTAGACATGTTCAAATAACATCACAGTTCGAATACCACCATGGTTGATTTGTCAGGAAGGCGCTATCAACATAGGAGAAGCGTTCCTGAATTCAGGAGCATTGGAAAATTGACCCAAGTCTTGCGAGTCATTGAACTATTTGAGAGTGAACGGGGGTTGTGCTAACACGAGGTCTCAAGTCATTGAGACGGAGTGT
This sequence comes from Acanthosepion lycidas, assembly GCA_963932145.1. Lineage (NCBI taxonomy): Eukaryota > Metazoa > Mollusca > Cephalopoda > Sepiida > Sepiidae > Acanthosepion > Acanthosepion lycidas. Next base: position 37,417,036 of record OZ010597.1, read on the forward strand.
TTGAGCGTACTGACCTTATCACGTCAGAAACTGATCAACTCAGCATAGTTGCAGTATGAACCACAAGTGGGTTGTGTGTGTGTGTGTGTGTGTGTTGAATAAACAAAAATTAACCTGAGCAGGCGTCTGTAACTGGGATTGGCTAACCAGCCTAGCAGAAAGTCAAACTTGAATACGAGCGGCCAGTCATAGAATTCTAAGTTTTGTTCCCGTTTTCCTTAAAATGTTCTCGTTGCTCATGGCATTCTCAGCATCCTTCTGTTGAACCGCATCCGTTGCCACAAATCTCAGCGAGGAAATTGTCCAACATTCAGTGTCATATCGGAGTTTCCCCGCCGATTATTTTGGGAAAAAACATTTAATTTTCAGACGAATTTTTTGTTCATTTGCTTTTAATATAGAAAGAAACCTTTTTGTGTCTATTACTCCTATCGGACGTACCAGTTGACAATTGAACTCGTTTCAAGCTCAGAAGGGCATGAAAAGTATCAAAATTACCGTATAAACATGTCTGCAACTGGTATAAGATTATATTTTGGACGTGTTTATTCGTCCGTGCCTAAAAAAAAGACACTTCCGGTAGAAAATTTTCTATACTCACTAAGGAGAGAAGAGAGACAGGAGGAGAGAAGAGAGACAGGAGGAGAGAAGAGAGACAGGAGGAGAGAAGAGAGACAGGAGGAGAGAAGAGAGAACAGAATCAAGATTAACGTATAAACACGTCCGCATCTGGTTATTGTACGTTATTTTTATTTTTTATCCGTCTGTGTCTAAAATTAGACAAACGTATATACACGTCTACGCAGGTAAAGGGGTTAATACTTTAACTAACTTTGGAAAGGCAGGTTTTGTAAAAATAAAAAATAATAAAAAATAAAATAAAAATAAAAAAAAATAAATAATTCTTAGTTAATTTTCTATACTCGCTGGATTCTGACATCTCAATTTTCGTTTTTTTTTTTTCTTTGGCTTTCCCATTTGCTAACAGTTGATGTTTAGGCTTTTCCTCGCGCTTTCTTTTTACTACCTTGTCAGGCACTAAGACAGAAGATAACCATTGAAATTGAATATACATTTTTGAAGTTAACTAGAAAGCGGGAAGAGTTTCACAAACAAGAAGTGCAAGAGAAGAAACCGTTAGCATAGAACTTACGGTCACATCTATTCATTTTAGCTATAGAACGCTGAGACCTAGTCGCCAATCTTGTACTGCGCTTAAATTCGTAAAGTCGATGAACTAAAATGGAAAGATTATCGGAACAATTACGATGAACATTTAAAGAAAAGGCACATTGAAGGTACGTTACGGCGGTTGGAAAATAATCTGATGCTAGGTCAGTACTAATAGCATTGCAGATTCTTTGTATTTTATCAAGAATTTCTAAATACATAGATATGACAGCAATATTCAATGCATGGATGAATGGTAGATTTATGTCTACAATTCTGGAGAGAAACTTCCCACTACATTTCAGTCCGAGAAAGGTTAGCATCAGTCATACTGATGGAATACAAAATATGTACTTGTAAAAAGAGGTCACAATTATTAACAAGACCAATATTTTTTATTCTTTAAGTAACTTTCAAGAAATACACATGAGGGATGTATTTTAAGAGCTGGATTCTTTACTCATCTATTTCTGATAAAGAAGAGATGTGATGAAAGTAGGAAATTCTGTTTATTTCATGAACTCAACCATCAGTACATATGCCTGTTTCGAAAACAACGCAAATTCTCTTGTGATACTTCAATATAAGAAGTACTTCACATGAAATATTCATTAAAAAACAAAACACATACAAAGACATTTTCATCTTTTTCTTTCGACAGATGTCCGAGAGAAATTTAGTTTCCTTGTCAACAAGAAAATGATTAGAATCGTGTATCCTTTTTGTATCGTATAATTCGTTTATAACTGGAAGACAACGAAGAAAAAGACGATCACGAAAGAGGCAAATTCACAAGCGATTTGGATTCTGTTTATTTCTAATAGCAACTTATTTGACTTGCTGAGCGTCTTAATTTAAAACGAGGCTTTTCCATTTTTCAGCGTCATATTTTGAATTCTCATTAATCCGAATAAAAAAATAAACGATAATTTTTATGTTCATTTAAAGAAAAAAAATTTCTGAGTTTATGAAAATGATTTTTCTTCATTACCAAAATGCAAATATTCGTGTGTTGTAAGCAGTTGATCATATTTGGAAGGAGAAAAGGGGGAGAAAAGGGGGAGGAGAAAAAGGGGAGGAGAAAAAGGGGAGGAGAAAAGGGGGAGGAGAAAAGGGGGAGGAGAAAAGGGGGAGGAGAAAAGGGGGAGGAGAAAAGGGGGAGGAGAAAAAGGGGGAGGAGAAAAAAGGGGGGGGGAGAAAAAGGGGGGGAGAAAAAGGGGGAGGAGAAAAAGGGGGAGGAGAAAAAGGGGGGGGGGAAGGGGGGAGAAAAAGGGGGGGGAAAGGGGGGAGAAAAAGGGGGAGGAGAAAAAGGGGGAGGAGAAAAAGAGGAGGAGAAAAGGGGGAGAAAAAGAGGAGGAGAAAAGGGGGAGAAAAAGAGGAGGAGAAAAGGGGGAGAAAAAGAGGAGGAGAAAAGGGGGAGAAAAAGAGGAGGAGAAAAGGGGGAGAAAAAGAGGAGGAGAAAAGGGGAGAGAAAAAGAGGAGGAGAAAAGGGGAGAGAAAAAGAGGAGGAGAAAAGGGGAGAGAAAAAGAGGAGGAGAAAAGGGGAGAGAAAAAGAGGAGGAGAAAAGGGGGGAGAAAAAGAGGAGAAAAGGGGGAGAAAAAGAGGAGAAGAAAAGGGGGGAGAAAAAGAGGAGGAGAAAGGGGGGAGAAAAAGAGGAGGAGAAAAGGGGGGAGAAAAAGAGGAGGAGAAAAGGGGGAGAAAAAGAGGGGGAGAAAAAGAGGAGGAGAAAAGGGGGAGGGGAGAAAGTGGGGAAGGAGAAAGGAAAAAAAGAAAAGGAATTATATTCATATTATCGATTCGGATGTACAAAATGTTTATTCTAAAATTGTAAAAATACAATAAAAATTAAATACACTCATCTTAATTTCTGGGAATTCATGCTATGCGATATCGTCTAGTTACTTTTATTTAGTACTGCTCAATTTAGTACACGTCCGTTTCCACCGAGTGGAAGTACACACTGCCCAACCTTCGGAGAGCCTCTTCCCTAGAACCAATATTTGGTGGAAAAAATTCCCGGGAGGAAAGCTTTACCGATCGCTACAACCTTAATCTCTTCAAATTTAGGGTCAACTTTAACATTGATATTATATATATATTTATCACCTTTCTCCGACGTTTTCAGAAATTCATTCAATAACCCAGAAAATTTTGTGGATCATGGGCCTTATATTAGATGAAATGTGTATATGTGTGCGTGTCTGATAAAAATATAGTTTTAAGGGACCCTATATTTATGCGTTAAAGTTGTGAATATGAGGAATAGAGCGTATGTAAATATGAAAGTGGACATTGAGGTCAAAATCCAGCAGCGACAGTGTCTCAATACTTAAACACAATGTTCAAGCCACGCCTCAATCAAATTATTTGTTATATGTGAAGATACCTCAATAAAATATACCTATGAGGAGGCAACGAAAATCATCGCGTGAAGATTGTTTAAGCAGAACCATAAAACTACACACACACACACATATATATATATATATATATATATATATATATATATATATATATATATATATATATATATCTCATTCCGCTACTACTTTGTTATCAATGCCGATTTCTGTGCAAAAAGCGGATCACAGAACATATTCAGCTCCATACATATTTTCAGAAAACTTCAACTTCTGTTTGTTCATTTAATATTTAAATCATGTTCTCAACTACGTCCGAATGACATCGACCTAGTTCTTGACCTGACTAAAAAATAATCCCGCCCAAAAATCTATCAATTCCTTTCGAGCCTGTCACGTGATTAAGTTAATTATAAATAACAGGCACGAATTCATTCGTTCTTTTTTTCTTGATTTCATTTGCCCACGAAAAATGTAGCGTTAAAGAAACCGCGTTCCGATCCCAGTTCGGGCGGACGGCTATGAAAACGATCACAGACGCACACATACGTACGAAACTTTCCAAACTACATTACACACATACGAAACTTTTCAGACGTCATTACGAAGTTTACAAACTTAATGACAATCAACGGAAACTTA
>OZ010597.1:37431208-37471208 GCA_963932145.1 Acanthosepion lycidas
TTATCTTCACCACATAAGCATAACTGTGCCTTTTACACTGTAACCTACTTCAAGTGGCTCTTAGGCCTTCTATGGGGTTAATCTCATTGTAAAAAAATTGCTAGGTCTGCTGCTAAGAAAGTTGGTTTACTGTATCGTGCTAGACAATTTTATCGCCAGAATCAATCTTACACAAGTTATTTAGAAGTTTACCATCTATTCATGTATTGAGAATATTGCTCTCATATCTGGTCTAGTTCTTCTATAATGTATTTAGAAATTCTTGATAAAATTCAAAGCATCTACAATGTTATTGGTCATGATCTGGCATCTCTGCTTCAGTCACGTTTCCACCGCCGTAATATAGCTTTCTGTGCCATTTACTCTTTCGATATTTTTCATGGTAATTTTTCTGACGAATTTTCACTTTAGTACATAAACTTGATGAATTTAAACGCAATACTATATTGGCAACAAAATCATTTTAAATTTGAAATGATTAAAATGTAACCATAGCTTCTATCCTCACAGTTTCCTCTTTTGCACTTATTGCTTGTAAAATTTCCGTTTTGTTCCAGTCAACTTTGATCAAAATTTTATATGTAATTTCGATGATTATCTTCTTAAATCCTGATTTTTGTTATTGTTCTTTCTCATTCTCTCACACTCGGTATTCATGGTATATTTATTCGCAAGGCAAGGCTTTACTTGTGATTTGGTTCTGATCGACCCTTTGACAAAGATAGTGTTTTGCTCCTTATTCGCCACTGTGTAATGCTGCTACTGTTTAATCCACCGTTGGCACGTCTATCAACACATCTATCACTTCTCAACTCCCACATTATCCCGAGCTGTCTTTTTCCTCAGTCGTGAATTGCTAGCTCCGATAACTGAGTAATACCGACATCACGGATCATCCGGGATTTTCCCTCCTCGGTTTCGGCTGATGTGTCGTCTCCGTAATATCGATTCTGGTTCCCTAAATTGACAACGAAGTCTAGTCTAAACAACTTATACATGTTGTGTACCATATCCAATATTGCATAATTCCTGTCTATGGCCGTGGTAAATTTTTGTCACTTTCGTCTCAGGGGCTCCGTTCAAACTGGAATAAGAACACCTTTAATAAAAAAAGCCCAACACTTGATTGATCTAACAAATGTATTGAATATAAAGAAAAAACTGGTTGAATAAAATATCTATTCGCTACTGAAAATCAAAATACAGTGTAAGAGACCCGGATATAAGAGATTTTCTCTGGTCCCAAATTAGAGCCATACTTACCTAAACAAAATAGACCAAACCTGGATATAAGAGACATCTCCAGTTCCGACAACTCTTATATCCGGGTTACACTGTATTCTACCGCAGGTGTGGTTATTTGGACGTTCTGGTCGCAACCTTTAAAGTCATTTCCAGTCAATGGGATCACTCAATTATTCTGTTATGCCCAGGAATTGCGGGGTGCTCTGTATCCACGACTGTCTTACAAGTAATTCCAGGCTGCCCTGAGCCGACCTCACCTGCTGAGCTGCTTCTCCCACTCGGAAAAAATGACCACCAAACGAAATGCTCGCTTTCTTTGTATAGGGACATATTTTCAGATAACAATAGTTAATGACTTCCTCTACCTCACCAGGCCCCAGAAAATGACAATTCACAATGCCCATTTTCATTATCTCCATATTCTTGTAAATTAACCAGCTGGCCTTCTTATCGACAGGAAATTCTTCTCCAGGAATCCACAATAATAATAATTATAAAAATTGCAAATGATTGTCGTAGATAAAAAACAACCGCCCCCCCCCCAAAAAAAACCCCAAAACAAATGGTACATCTTAATATTAGGCAAACTTGCTAACCGGTTAGTATAACAAGTTGCTGTTTACACCACGACAGAGACATATGTGATAGCCAACCGCGCTTTGGCTGACCACGGTACAATTTCTGTGCGTCTAGTGACGTAAGACATTTCCAGCGATGTACTGCGTTTGTCTGTGATGTTACAAGAACTTCATTTTGTTATTCACCCTGTCACGTGCTTTTCTTTTAAATATGCGTTTTATTTTCTGATCATTTATTGACGCACACACGTGTGTACGTATTGCATCTTAATATGATTATATGTATATATGTCGGCATTGTATATCAAGTTTTGATATGTGATTCTTGGAATTCATTTCATTGGGTTATTCAAGCCATTCTTTCCGTTGTTTTAAAGGTGCTAATATATCATGAACATACTAATGAATACAGTGGGCGTTGGCGAGCGAAGATCAAAATATTTCTTTTCTTTCCAAGTGCCCCATTACAAAGATGGACTAGATAACATCACGCCTAGTCTTTCGACTTGTATTTTTAGGAAGTAGTTGGAGTTGTATCGACAACATGCTGTACACCAGGGTAGCCAACCTTTTGATTCCATGCGCCAATATTTTGTACGATTAATTTAAATGCGCCACACAAATATTCACTTCCTTTCAGTACGTGTTGTAATATGAACATATTTTAAAAGGTATAATAAAATCTATTTATTTGAAAAATATATGCTTATGACCAGGGGCGTATCCAGGTGTTTTGAAAGAGGAAGCATCAATCAATGCTTTGAATTTTTCTCTCTTCAGATTTTGCAGAGGTGGGGCATAGCAGAGTTTATAATGTTTACATAGGCAAAATAAACAAATAACTTTAATGTGTCCTTTGATTCTACTTTGTTTTCGCCAAACCAGCAATATTAGGAGTTAAATTCGTAACTGAAAGCTACAAACAATTCTTCAAGTTGGAATCGGACAGTCGCGACCTTTTCATCAAAAGTATGCAATGCGCGACTTATGGCGCATGCGCCACAGGTTGGCCATCCTTGCCGTACACCATACAAATTCACGCAACATCAATGTGCATGGGGATAAATCGCATTTTATGGTGTTTAACAATGCAGTGTGGCTTTCTGGGTTGATTTTTTGCGATAATATTGTCGTTTGACTTTTAATCATTTCTTTGTTCCAATTGTTTTTCTATTGCTTAGGGCATCAGGCATTTTGATTGATGTTTTAATGCATTAATTACTTTGGTAAATTTCGAATTGAAAAGGTTTCGGTGAACGAACAAGATTAAACCACTTAATTGCAGCTTTCTGAATTCCTGTCGAGATAACTGACTGGAAATTAAGTGGAGGAAAAAAAAAAAAAACGAAAAAAAAAAACAAAAAAGAAAGCGGCGATTTGCCGGAGAAAACCGAAAATGTAAAATAAATTATCAGGAATATATATATATATATATATATATATATATATATATAAAAATTGCGATTCATTAAAAAAAGCATACATGATGAAAAAAAAAAAATTGTCAAAATCGTAAAGAGAGGCAAAGGATATTTTCATATGAAAATTATTTTTTAATTCTGTTTAGAAACTTGGAAATTTAGGTTAAACAAATTGCTTTTTCTGATGTTAAACACATCATCAAAACACCCATACTCGTGTTAAAATGTTTTTCTGCGATATTTGAAAGTAAAATTTTTGTTTTAAATCAGTTAATCTTCCCCAAATAAAGTTTGTGAAGTATATTATTTTTCAACGATATTTTTAATAAAGAATTATTTTGTGCTGATAGATTTGTCAATATGGCCGATCTTAGCGACTTAAAAAATAATCATTCCAATCAATTGAAATTCAGTTTGAAATACAGCTTACTTTAAATATTAAGTTTAATCTATTAGCTTGGAATTAAAACCAAAATAAAAACTTAAAGATTTTTGTAAAATCCATTTTAAACCATAGGTATCCCATTTTTTTTGGTGAGAGAGATGGTACATATATAATTTATTTAATAGCATTTAAGAAAATAAAAACCTGGAACAGCCATTTTGAAACCGTACTGTGTGGAAGAGACTTGGCGGTTAAATAAGATTTTTCAGTGTATTAGAAAGCTCTTTTAAAAACGTATTTAAATTAGCTCACATTTATATACATAGAAAAAAAATATACAAATCACCCACACGTACATTATAAAGAAAAAAAAAGAATGATGGAAAGAAAAAAAAAGTGCGAGATATAAAGACGATAACTGATTGAAAGGAAAAGAAAAATAAGCAACAAAGAAACATTTTTCTCGAAAGCATATTTAAATTCCAAACACATACGGAAAAGTCAAAGTTACCAATAACTGAAAGAATTGAAATTCTAAACGATAAAAATAGCAACAATAAACGAATGGAATATTAATCATAATTTCTTTTAAAAGAAAATTTTTAAAAAGGAATTATCAGACAAAACAGCTTTTATAAAATGTAATAAAACATTGATAGTTTTTAATTAAATCAGCGGATGACAATAATTATTAATAACATATGAGAAGCAAGTATTATTTCGTTGAAATTGGTCCTCAATGATAAGGTTACATTTATCTTGTGGAGGAGACGAAAACTACCAGACATTGTATTTTTAAAAGGCTTGGATATTATATAGAAATAAAATATGGATTTGGGGTATGTTTACCATTCTGTACATTTTTAAAAAAATAATTTTATAGGCAGACCTTATCAAAACTACATTGCTGGATATTTTTAATAATCGATTCCACTTTGAGATTAAATATGTCATCTGTCAGTGTCTATGGACATTGGAGAGAAAGTCAATTTTGCGACAATATAATCCAACTGACAAAGGTCAACGGCATTGACAATGTTTAACAAGATAATTGAAACTTCGGTTAATATTTGGAATATAAAACAATGATAATAATCAAGACCAAAAGTAGGTCTAAAATGGGGTGATTTACTAAAAGACTTACTTGTGGCATAACAGTTAAACTGAAAAGGATTTCGATATATGATGTTTGATTTTTTTCTAATTCACTTTTCCTGAAAGCATGACAAATCAGACACGTTTGCTTTCTGAACGAAATTTTTTTTTTAGCGGCATATCAACTCCTTATGGGTCATTTAATGCCGAAAATAAATTTTCTTGGAAGCATTAGTAATTTCTTTGATAAATGTATTGATCATTTTTTTATTATTATAAAAATGTATTGGTGATATTTTTACTATAAAAATGCTTTTTTTTATAGGGGTTAACTATTTTCCCATAGCTGGTACATTAACAGGTGCCACCACTCCGGGTTATGGTGAACGTGGAGAAAACAGCGATTTAGAGATGGTTCCATGTTCCTCAATACACCCCCCACTTCGATCATCAAAGGCCTTGATGTCGGATATTGTTTATCGTCATACCTAAGACGGCTGAACGGAAATTTGTCTCAATCCTTTGAAGTGTTTCTAATGAAGTGTTATTGTACATTTTAATGAGAACAGGACAATCTCTCATATGCGACATGACATTATTCAACTCCAGACCTGATAGACCTCTTTCTGCTACCAGTATGGCTGATGCTAACCTTCAGAAAAGTGACTCGTTGCGCCTAGTTAGGCTAATATGAAGTACAAAAGCTATATTGAATCCATTTCTAGGTTATCTGCTAAACAAGTTGGTTCTGTGTCGTGCCAGACAATTTTTCTCCCCAGAATCTATCATCCATACGTATAAGTCTACCATTAGTCTATGCTTAGACTATTGCAGCCACATATGGTCCGGTGCCCCTGCTATTTACTTTGACGACCTTGATAATATCCAAAGAATCAGCGATATTATTGATCTTGATCTGGCGGCTCGGCTCCAATCCCTTTCTCACCACCGTAAGGTTGCCTCTATGTCTTTTCTATACATATTTCCATGGTAATTGTTCGGATTAGCTTTTCGCTATGATAACTAGACTTTTTGAATTTAAGAACAATACTAGACTGGCGTCGAGACTCATTACTTTACATTTGATCTAGCTAGATGTATCCGTAAATTCTATGCTAACAATTTCTTTTATAGCACTTTTAGCTCCATGTTTTCCAGCTAACTTTAATCTGGAAAAATTTAAATACAATGTCAATCGCTATTTACTTTTCTCCTGATCACTCTTTTCTCTTCCAGATCATTATTAATGTTTCTGTTCTTAATTCTTCCACACCCTGTAATCCTTTGTGTCTTGCTTTACTGCCTTGCATGGAGTGATACCAACACAAAAAAACCACAACACAACAAAAAAACACAACACAACACAACAAAAAAACACAACACAACACAACAAAAAAACACAACACAACACAACAAAAAAACACAACACAACACAACAAAAAAACACAACACAACACAACAAAAAAACACAACACAACAAAAAAACACAACACAACACAACACAAAAACACAACACAACACAACACAAAAACACAACACAACACAACACAACACAAAAACACAACACAACACAACACAAAACAAAAAAACACACAACACAACACAAAACAAAAAAACACACAACACAACACAAAACAAAAAAACACACAACACAACACAAAACAAAAAAACACACAACACAAAACAAAAAAACACACAACACAAAACAAAAAAACACACAACACAACAAAAAAACACACAACACAACACAAAAACACACAACACAACACAAAACAAAAACACACAACACAACAAAAAACAAAAACACACAACACAACAAAAAACAAAAACACACAACACAACAAAAAACAAAAACACACAACACAACAAAAAACAAAAACACACAACACAACAAAAAACAAAAACACACAACACAACAAAAAACAAAAACACACAACACAAAAAACAAAAACACACAACACAAAAAACAAAAACACACAACACAAAAAACAAAAACACACAACACAAAAAACAAAAACACACAACACAAAAAACAAAAACACACAACACAAAAAACAAAAACACACAACACAAAAAACAAAACAAAAACACACAACACAAAAAACAAAACAAAAACACACAACACAAAAAACAAAAAAACACACAACACAAAAAACAAAAAAACACACAACACAAAAAACAAAACAAAAACACACAACACAAAAAACAAAACAAAAACACACAACACAAAAAACAAAACAAAAACACAACACAAAAAACAAAACAAAAACACAACACAAAAAAACAAAACAAAAACACAACACAAAAAACAAAACAAAAACACAACACAACAAAAAAAAACACACAACACAACAAAAAAAAACACACAACACAACAAAAAAAAAAACACACAACACAACAAAAAAAAAACACACAACACAACAAAAAAAAACACACAACACAACAAAAAAAAAACACAACACAACAAAAAAAACAACACAACAAAAAAAAAACAACAAAAAAAACACAACAACAAAAAAAAAAACAACAAAAAACAAACAACAAAAAACAACAACAAAGAAAACTGTGCGGTGGCATCTCTGCATGCTAAACGTAGATATTAAATGTCTGCGTTTGATGTAAGAAACCGTCCATCTCCTGTTAGTGGCGAGTGTTTAGATATCAGTCAGTAATATGGTTCTTTCCACCAGTTATAAGCTTCTCGGCTATGATCCAACATTGTAGCGAAGCAACCTAATTCCCTTCGAATTCCACTGAACATATGCAAGTTCTACTCAAACATTTTTCTCTATGAACCGCTGCTTTAGGGAACCTACTCCCAAGAGGATGCTTCCCGATCACTAAAATCTTAACCTGTTCAATTCTAGGGATAATCGTTATCTTCGCCTCATATAAACTGTGCCTTTTACACTGTAACCTACTTCAAGTGGCTCTTAGGCCTTCTATGGGGTTAATCTCATTGTAAAAAATTGCTAAGTCTGCTGCTAAGAAAGTTGGTTTACTGTATCGTGCTAGACAATTTTATCGCCAGAATCAATCTTACACAAGTTATTTAGAAGTTTACCATCTATTCATGTATTGAGAATATTGCTCTCATATCTGGTCTAGTTCTTCTGTAATGTATTTAGAGATTCTTGATAAAATTCAAAGCATCTACAATGTTATTGGTCATGATCTGGCATCTCTGCTTCAGTCACGTTTCCACCGCCGTAATGTAGCTTTCTGTGCCATTTACTCTTTCGATATTTTTCATGGTAAATTTTTTTGATGAGCTTTCACTTTAGTACCTAAACTTTATGAATTTAAACAATACTAGATTGGCAACAATCTGAAGTGAGTCCCATATTACACTAAACGTGTCTCCCCCTCACAGCTGAAACGTTGCAAGCCTCTCATTACTATCCAGGATGTGATGATAGGCTCACTTGGGCATGGCCTGTGAAAAAAATAAAAAAAAATAATAACGTCATGCTGTACTGCTTGGCATTCGTCCAGAAAGCTCCAATACAAACATTTCAGAGTGTTTGGGTGTCAATCTGAGGACAGTACATAGGATTGATTGTTTTATCAGCATATCAACTCCTGTGGGTCATTTAATGCTGAAACTGCATTTTTATTCCAGGAATGTTTCAAAACATTTCAAGTGGTCGTGAGGTTTTAAAATTGTTTTCAAAATATCACAAGTTTTATAGTTCGGGAGTATTTCAAATCATAAGTTGTATGGTTCAAAATCCAAGCTCTATTTTCTATAGAATTTGGAAGTATTTTATTTTCTTCAGATATCCTATTATTTGGGCAATAAGTACATTTTTGAAGAGCGTGTTAAGATTTTCTGCTTGGTAATAGTGGCTACGTATTTTTTGTACTTCTTACTATCAAGATATGTTTGACTGAGAAATTGATGGCAGTGTGCACACAGGTGTAGTTTTTGCCTTGAGTGCGTATTCGATTCTTGATTTGTTGAGCACTGTCTTGTCTGCGATCAGCTAATGGCTCTATATTCTCCTTATTGCCGGCTGATGTTCATATAGTTTAATCTTTAGGAACGCGTCCCAAATTCCTTGTTATTTTTTCTTGACGTGTCGCTTTATTTTGTTTTTATAATCTGTATATGGGAGTGATTTTGGTTATCTTCCTTTCGTTGCCTCCTCTGCCCGAATGTCAGCTTCAAGATTTCCTTTGATGCTTATATCATTGTTCTGTGATTTATTAGCTTGGTGCAAAAATAATGTCGGTTTTTGACGTATTTTTTACGTCAAAAACCGACATTATTTTTGCACCAACCTAACATTAAAGCTTCTAGGATTTCTTGAATAAAATCATTGCTGTTAAACGAATAGGTAATTTATAATATTCCAAGACTCCATATCTCGAATTTTCTATCATTTTAAGTGGGTTAGATTGTAGTTTTAGTGCAGCTTCTATATAGCGAATTTGCATGGGTGAAGTCCGAAAGGCAAGGAGACAATCTCAGGCCTTGATTTTGTATGGTTTGTAGTTTTTTTTAAGATAGGATTTACGTAAATAATGCACCCACCGTCTAATTTTGATCTGATGTGTGACGTATATGTTCTGAACATTACTTTTTAGTCACCCCCCATCCCAGTTTAGTTTTGATATTACCTATAGAATCTTCAAAGCCTTTTTGCTTAAGTTAATCAATGTGTGCTTTGAAATTAAGTTTACTATCTAGTATGATTCCTAGATATTTTATTTGTCGGACTATGAGAATTATGTCGCCATTCAATTTTAATTCTGGATTGATGTGGTAAACTATTTTTTTTTTCAGAAATGCATACAGTTTTTGTTTTGTAGAAACAAACCATTTCTCTATCTTATAAATTCTATCTATAAACACGCACACACACATATATATATATATATATATATATATATCTTTCGAGAGAAGCCATGTTTGGTGATGAATACGATATTAAGAAATCATCTACATATAAGCATTTTTCAATTTCTATATTAACGGTTTTAATAATACTATTTATGTTGAGAATAGATAGTGTAACTGATAAAATGCTGCCTTGAGGTGTGTGTGTGATGTGTTTCCATTTCGTACTTTGAAGGTTCGGTTTGATAGGAAGTTTTGGATGATTAAAGCCATTCTTCTTATTTCATCTTGTGCCTGTCTTTTAGGATACCATACTTCTATGTGGTGTTAGGCTTTTTCTCCATCGAAAAATATTGATATCACATGATAACCTTAAACAAAGCCATCATGAATAAAAGATTCTCGCCGTACAAGTTGATCATTGGTTCCTTAGTTTTTCCGGAATTCACTTTGGTAACTAGGTAAGAGTTTGTTTCTTTCCAAGTACCACATTGAGAATTTACGATTTTCTTCATCGTCTTGTTAGTGCAATGGGTCGGTAGTTTGTTGGGTTGGAATGGTCTTTGCTGGGTTTAGGAATTGGAGTAATGATAGACTCTAGCCATAATTTTGGAAATTTGTCTGAACACCATATATCATTGAAGATCTGGAGAAGCAATAAAGTAGACTCTTCTGGCAGGTGTTTTAAAAATTGGTAATGGATTTCATCTAGACTAGTTGCAAGTTTTTACTTTTGTTTATGGAACTTTTAGTTCTGTCATAGTAAAGAGAATATTGTATTCTTTGATGTGAATACAAGTTTTTCTTGTTCCATAATGTTTTTATATTTTTTTAAAATTTGGGAGTGTAGTGATTTGTTGAGGAGTTTCTTTGAAATTCTGTTGCTATTAGGTCAGCTATTTCTTTTTTCAAGTGCATTTATTTCCATTTGTTTTGGTTAAATGGACAGTTTGTGATTATTTTTAATTATTTCTTATTTCCCCATGTTTTATTTATTGCGGTTTTGTTGTTTAATTTGGGGATGTGGATTTTCCAAATTTCTCTTTTGGATTTTCTAATTATACAGCATGCTTTTTGCTCGAGGTTCTTGTTTTGTAGGTTGATGGTGGTTGTTTTGTGTAAGAATATCATTAGCATTTTTCCCGGTTTTAACTGCTTCTCATTTAGATTTGGTATGTGGTTTAAAGGAAGGTTTGAATATTGTTTGTGTTAGTATATTTGTAAAGGAGACTATTGGTTCTGGTTTACTGAGAATTTCCATGTTGATATGGAATGAGCAGAGTTCATTGAATTTTAGCCATTTAGCTTTGTATAGTTACCATTTTGAATTAATTTCTTCTAGAATAGGCTTGCTTATATTTAAGAAAATAAGCAAATGGTCACTAACACATTTGTCACCATGAAATTTCCATTGAAAATCGATAAAATTGATAGGGTAGCATATGTTTAGGTCAATGGCTGATGTTGATCCGATACCTGGGTGTAAGTATGTGTACATTTGGTTATTAAAGATACATAAATCAGATTATTCTAGTAGTCTATAATGTTACCAGTCTGATTATAGTTCCTACACCCGCACATTTTGCTGTTTGCATTAGTAGAAAGAGAGGGCGAAGCTGGGCAATTAAACTTTCTATTCCTTTTTAGTCAGTGTGTTTTGGAGGAATATAAATTGAACATATATTGTTCCATGAATCGAAGTTTTTAGTGCCATGGTCTCTAGATTTGTATTTAATTGTAGTTTTTCATTGGGGTACTGATTTTTTTTAACCAATATTGAAGTACCCCCACTTAGTCTATTCTCTATTGTTGATACGTTTATTTTCTGGTAAGTTTCATATCCTTTAAAGGAGATGTTATCAATTCCTTTGAGAAAGGTCTCCTGCAAGCAAACTATATTTGGATTGGAATCTTTAAGGAATTGTTTGATTTCCTTATAGTTTGGTTTGGCACCTTTACAGTTCCATTGTATTATGCCTGTGTTCTGTTCATTTTGTGTGGTAATTATTTTTTATTTTTGTGAGTGGATCTTAAAGACTGTTTTTGGCTTTTGGTTATCAATTGCCATATATTCCATACGTGCTATACTGTTTGTTTTCCTTGTTTGTGAACTTTTGTTCTTCGCCGAATATTTGTATGTTCTTGATCATCTATGGTTTTTCTGATTAACTTTGTGGTTTGTCGTTCTGTTTATTTGCTTTCAATTCTTTTGTTTGGGGATTTCGACTGTTTTGGAGGTTTCACTTTTGTTCTGTTAGTTTCTGTTTGTATTTGAGAAGTTGAGCGTTTTGTAGTTGAGAAGTTAGTGAATTTTGTGTTGGATTTGCATCATTTGTGGTTAGTTTGGTTCTGTGGTTGTTTCCGAGTTTACAATTGCTTTTAATGTTGATGTAATGGAATAACCTGTCACTCCCCTGAGCAACTACACTATAGGTAGTAACTACCTATAAGTATCCGTAAGGCAACGGACTACAAGGAGTCCAGTTGAGATTTATTGGGTACGACTCAGACTTACGCGAGAACTACTGACCTTCCAATAGTAGCGCTCATTGAATCGACTTGCGACGATCGTGCGCATAACTTACCTTATTTCTTATTGTACTGGTTTTTACAATAAACCTTTACTTATTTTATCCATGTTTTTCAAGTATATATTAGCACGGAATGTTTTTAATGTTTTTTAATTCTTGAATTAAGGATGCTCTTATTTTACATGTAATTTGTTTTTATATTAGATTTTCATGGGTATAGCTTGATTTTGCTTGGGTAAATTTTCCATCTGATGGTTTACTGAAATTTTTTTCGATGATTTTCCTCGTTTCTGGGAAAGCTATTTTTGGGTGGGTTTAATTTTTTTAAAAGATCTTTCTTTTTTCCAGGTTTTGCAATCACTAGAAGTTGCCCTATGGTCATGTTTACAATTAGGGCATTTTGTAAAATTTGGGCACAAGGACATGTATTGGTGTCTATAATGCTATCATTTTTTTTTTTTACATATTCTTTTTATATCTATAATGTTCGAGTTTTGTCAGAATTATTCTTTTAATTTCCTCCAGTGTACCCAGTGACAGTTCAGTGCTTCTCACTACACCTTTGGAAGAATTTTAAAAGGTATGCGAGTAGACCTTTGCCATCATGGAATTTGTTCATCCTTAGAGTTTCAACATCACGTTTTTCTTTCACTTCTATCAGCGTATTATTTCTATTTTTAAACTGTTTTTGGAGTTATACGAAAGGCTAAGATTTTTTTTCTATTACAAAACGAGACAACTTCGTTATTAGTTTGTCTTCAGTTGATTCTATTAGTATGAATTTCAAAATTGTTTTCTTTGATGCAGACACAGAAAATCAATCAATGTGTCGTCTGTTTTTTTGTGTTCATACTTGGTTTTATTATTTTGTTTTATACAACAACAGCAGTCGGTTACTAAGTCAGTTTAATGTTTGGTAAATGTCAGTGAATTTTGTTTGTTTTGTTAGCCTGATTTAGGGCTTCACATGACCAGCCGATTGATTGGACCTGGCCTCTAACTGTCCGTCTAACTCGAGGACCAAAGTGGGGTGTTGGAGTTTAGGAGTATATGTATAGCCTAACTCCCCAAACTCTCAAAAACCAAGATCCCATCCTCAAGCATCCCGGGTCGCCACCCACGTAAAACAGGTGGTCCCCTAGGGTGAGTTTTACCCTTTGCAGGACGGAACAGCGCAGAGGATTCGGAAAAAGTTGGATGAATCTGATGGCGATAACGAAGGTAAAGCAGCTCGTAAAACTCACCATGATTGTCCTTATAAGAACTCCCGAATTTGTTGGTGAGGGCGTCAGACTCAACACTAAGTCTTATATCAAGTGCCTTTAGGAGGTAGTGCTTTCCTGGATCTAGAGGGTAGTTGATGGAAGACCCTATGTCTGGCCACAGGACTCTGCATCATGCCATACAAACAGGAGAACTCAGTCATGGCTAACAGACAATTTCTGCGATCACACCACCCCTTACATCTACGCAGCTAACTCCCCAGACTGAAACCCCCTTGATTATGTGGAGTGCAGTTGAGCGAGAGACGAACAAAATTCATTGGAAAACTAAAGATGACCTGAAGCCAAGGATTATGGCAGCATTCACCAACTTAAACAAGGTGACCGTCCAGAAAAGTTGCAGGAGATTCCGAAGTCGTCTGGAAAGCTGCGATTGAATCCAATGACGATTTTGAGTAAATTTACTCTAGTATTTCAAGATGTTTTTATGTAATTCTGGCAAATGTACCTGTTAAAACGGGATGTCAGGGTTTTTTTTTATTTTTACGTAATTCAGTCAATTTATCCATCGCACCGTGTATCTATTTCCATGGAAAATGTTCTGAGGAGCTACATTCCTTATGTTCATCAGTTCAGAATTTTACAGCTAAGACCCGCAATGCTACGGACACATGCTGGAATCATCCTCGATCCACTGGCAAGAAGAGAGCTCCATTAGAACAGCTTTTCCAGAAACGTTACTTTGGGCTTTTATTGGGCGAATAATAATAAAATTAGTCAATATTTTACCGATCCGATAAAAACACTTCAATAAAATTTACGTCTATATGTCTGAGATGAGGTATTATGTACATTATTTACATTATTCGGACTACTGTCCTCATCTTTGTTGCCATATTTATCAAAGTTTTGGCCGTTGTACTCTCCGGCCTTCAGGTGGTTGGAATATCGAACAGAACCCTTTATTTCGCTCTCTGGTGTAGACTGTTCTAGTTCCATGTGCCACATCTAATGGATATCAGTTATATGTTATTAAGGACACATGGCAGTGTGGATAAAGGCGTTGATTAGATCCAGAGAGAGGACCCAAAGAGTTGAGAGTTCAATACCTGGTTCAATAACTTGGAGAGGTGCATTAACAGGAGATAGTGCCGTGTCTAATGGATGTCATTTATCTCCTGTTAATTCACTTCTCCAAGTTCTTAACCAAGTGTTGAACTCACAAGTCTTTGGATTCTGTTATTAGATCTAACTAACGCCTGTGTCCACTGTGCCATGCGTCCTTAAGGAGATAACCGACATCCATTAGACATAGCACGTGGAACTAGAACAGTCTACCTCAGCGAGCTAAATAAAGGGTTCTGTTCGACATTCCAACCACCTGAAGAAGGCCGGAGAGTACAACAGCCGTAACGTTGTGCTATAGCAACAAAGTTGAGGACAATAGTCCGAATAATGTAGTGTTCAATAAAATGGTCATGAATTATTTATTGAACCTGCAAACGTGGCTAATGTGGCATTACCGCACATAACTTTCCAAAGAGATTAGGCTAAAGATTAAGAGATAGTAATCAGTACAAATTATAGAGGAATCCTCGTGAAGACAGTGTAATATCTCCCATAAGCAGTTAGAAAAAAAAAATCAGCTGGTGATTGGACTTGTTGATGGCATATCGAAATAGGCGCTGTTCAAAGCACAGAAGCAAAGTTATTCCAGCAGGGAGAGGAACGCCGTCGAAGATGTTACAGACTCCGACTTCTGCCATTACGTTCTATTTGCAGAAAATAGCAATATTCCCATGCTGGTATAATCAGTTACACGTGGGTAATCGAACGACTAAAAAGACTCTTCAGCGGCGAGCGAACGATAAAGATATAAGAAACTTGCTCAAAATTCTGACACTTACTAGTACCCACAGGGTGCCATAGCGAGAAGACGTACCTTGTTCGCCTATGGAGGTCTTTTGGTCACCTCATGTCACATGAACACGGCGAAATAGTACACACAACACAACACCTGAAAGATCACTTGCCTACACAAACATGTCTAATAATTTTACTAAACCGACAGGAAACTAAGTCTCCGAATATCTTTCATAGGAAATAACACAGGCAAACACCAACACCCCAACCCCAAAACACATCAACCCCCTCAACACACCAACACTTTGTATTTTATTTTGTTTTCTCAGGTAATAAAAAGATGATAATTGTACGTAACCGTACATTTAGGTTTGGTTGGTTTGTTTAACAGCAAAACTCCTTATCAGTCGTTTAATTTCGAAATTTTATTTTATGTAGTTTGGTAATTTTTTTTTTCAAAAAATGTATTGCTGGTAGTTTAATTTTTTTTTCTAATGTATTTTTATATTTCATTTTTTGCCTCCAGTTTAAGGGGTTCTCTATTTACCCATACCAAGGGACAACAGCAATTAAGTGGCAAATGTATATTCATTCTTAGACTTTTGTATAAAGAAATTTCCATGTGTCTACTATCAACTAAATCATCTACGGCGCTATAGAGTGGGTCGGGGATGTTAGACATCTTACCCTTTTGCTGAAACTGAAAAGTAAACAGAAGAACTAGCTTTGTATTCGTGACATCGATCTATTAATATTTCCTCACCTTCAGGCACAAGTGTGATAACTTTAGTCCGACGAAGTCCTAAAAACCGAAACTAGTTTCAATTAAATTTTTTCCAATTTGTCAGATTTTCCTATAATGTCCCTTCAACAATTCGTAATCTTGTAATAAATGTAGCCCAGATTGCGTGGTCGTCTTCACAGAGCGTCTTATTTCCAGCACAATGACAGAAACCAGTTCAGTTACATTTTGACGAAAATAATATCCGTCATAATATTAAAGTCATAAAACACGAAGCTTTTGAAATGAAAAAGAAAATGTGAGTGGCTCTTTTTTTTTTTCCTCTTGTTATTGGTACAGATTAGTGGATCGTCATTTTCACGTGAAAAAAACATTCGTCATTTCGGTAAATCTTTTACAGTCTTTTCCTTTAAGTTCTATTCATTTATTCCCCCCACTTTTTTTTTTTAGGATATCTCTTGGAGAAATGATTCGAATGTTTCCGCTTTTTGGGGGCGCTAATATTAATTGGTCTCCTGCTAGTCGTACCACTGAGCACGCATCCAAAAGGAACATTTTAATTGTATGTGTATGTATATATATATATATATATATATATATATATATATATATGTGTGTGTGTGTTTTAAGCATTTAATCCCAAGCAAAGCGGGATGCCACTAGTACGCAAGGGGGTTACAGAGTGGGAGCGAGATTAAAGAGGCGTGATGGAGAAAAGGATGAAGAGAAGGACAGGGAGTAGGTCAGAGCATCTGGAGATGTCGATTGACATCACATTTGAATATTTGGAAATATCAGGAAAACAAATAATATGAAGGGAATTCCACAGACAGGAGGTGCGAGACATGAAGCTATTAGAGTAGAAGAGACGGCTACATTTAACAGTTTCGACAGTGAAAGAGTGGGACCGTGATGCCAGCCTAGTAGCACGCTTAAATTCAAGCAGTCTGGGAACCAGCGAAAGTAGCTCGTCGGAGCAGTTACCGTGAAAATATTTGTAGAAAAGACAGGGGGGGGGGGCTACGGTACGTCTGTGAGAGAGCGACTGTAAACGAGGTGCCAGATCAGGACCAACCACATTGCATTTTTGTTTCTGGATCTTGTTGAGGAACTTAATGAGAACAGCGGGGGCAACAGATCATATATGGCAGCAGTATTCCATGCAAGGGCGAATGGTTGATTTATAGATTCGAAGGATGGACTCGGACGAGAAAAACTTTTTGGCGCGACACAGGAAACCAACATTCCTTGCGGTGGATGAAGCAAGTGATTCAATGTAATTGTTCCATCTAAGGTTAGCAGACGGTGTGAGACTAAGCAGTCGCAAAGAGGTGCTCGCGTGGAGCATCAGACATTATAATGTGTGGCACGGATGGTTCCCTGTGGCGAGTAATAGAGAGCAGTTTTGTTTTAGCGGTATTAAAGTTAACCAGTCTATCCCTGTCCACAACCGATTGGAGGTGATTTTCGAGACTAAATGAAGACCACCCAAACGAACAGAACACTATTGTATTATTTAGGAAATTCCTTCATTTCCCTGTGGCGAATAGGGGCAACAACCTCACCATACAAACTGTTGCTGATCTGGTTTCAGTAGTAAGAAGTTTTTTTTTTCTTTTTCCACGGAGTGCATTTGTCAGCTTCACACTTATCTGGTTGTTAATTAAGAATTCTCCTCAAAGACTAGAGAATCCAGTTTGCCTAACTATTTAATCCATAGCTTTCATGGACAAAAAGGAACTGAAAGATTTCAACTGGAATTTGAACTTGGCACACCGATTCCATATTCCGGACCGATAACGGTTACGTCACACGTACATACGTTAAAAGGGATTAAATAACTTGCGTTAAAGTTTTATATTTTAGGCTCTATTCAGCATATTATTGATATATAAATAGGAATAGGCGCAGATATTGCGCCTAGTTAAGTCCCATTTATTTGTTTTGTGGTAGCATTTTTCGGTTAATTTGCAGATTAGGACCCGCGCTCAATTTGCATTAAAAAATCCCCGAATGCTTACATTTAGGTGTAAATGTACATGCTTCATTCGAAAATGACTTTAAATTTCATAAAATTTACCGTTTTGGAATTATCGACAGTAAAAGTTCAGATTCATTCACGTCGCGACAGCCGTTACTAGCGTTGTTTCCATAGATTCGCTGCGGACTAGCTATGAGTGGAATATTCACTTTACTTCATTATTGCACACGCATTATAGTTCTCTTGCGCAGTAAATGAGACAAGTAAGATCAGTAAACAAGGCCATTAACTACATTCTCTTCCACGCTTACACCGTAAAATCATTTCAGAAGAATTCCTAACAGAATATCCACCCTACTCACAGAAAACGATAAATTGCAAAAGTTCTCATTAGTGCTAACAGTTCTGCATAAGCAACTTTTTCACCAAAACATCGATTTTTTTAAAAAAGTTCTTTGTCATTATGCCAAGGCCACCTGAATTTTCTACTCGAAATAGCTAAGTAGAGCTGACCACGAGGTAAACATCTAATTTTCTAACGATTGTATTATTATCATTAATACTAATAATTCCGTGGACTTCTTTTTCACTTATCTAAATAATTCGAGATTTTAGAAAACAGATTTTAACTTGTGTAGACAATTCCGTAAAAATATTTTTCGTCACCGTTCAACTAATTCGTCATAATGCGAGATGCTAGACAACGATTGCTACTACCGATGCAGCAGTAAATAAGAACGTACAGCAGCAAATGTTGGAGAAATAACGAAAAGACAAAACTTATTAAGAGCTACAAAAGACAGGAAATGGGGATTTCTTCGGTAACAAAGAATACTGAGCTTCTTTACGGCAGCGAATGTTGGACGATTTCCTCAAAGATGAAGTGACTTGAGTACAGAAGGATGCTAAGGATATCATGGACCAAGCGTTTAAGCAACAATAAGGTCTTAGAGATTTTGCAAAAAGGAAGAGGCTTATACTTAATATCAGAAAGAGGCAGCTGAAGATTCTGGGGCGAATGAGAAAGGAGGGCCTAGAGAATCTGATGCTAACGGGTCGAATACAGAGAAAGAGACAAGAGAAAACAACGCGTGACATACCTGTTGGTTGATGACAGAACGTGGTTTGGAGGAGGTAGCAGAGAGAAGGAACTTTGAGAACTGCGAGGGAGGTGGGGAGCCATGATCACCTACGTCCTGAAAGGACATGGCACATAAAGAAAGAATTAATGTTGTAAGGCCTAAAATTACAGAATTCTATTAAAATTTTAATTTAAAAGCATTTACTGTTTGTCCGCTTTTTTTTAAAGTTATTTTTAGTGTCCACAATTCTTTATATACGAACAAGATAAACTGAAAACTTTACCATCTGAAGCATTGCTTAGAAATAGCAATTTTTAAAATTTGTATTAAAAATAAATTAAAATAATCTAAAAATTATGTATAATAATATAATAGAATTATAAATTTATATAAATTCGGGTATACTGTAAATACCATTTGTTCGTAATATACAGGGCGTCCGTAAAGTCTCTTTACAATTTAAAAATATATTACAAAGGCAATTTATTACATACCTTAATCTAGGTACCTCCACGGGATGGCTAAAAAAAAAAAAAAAAAAAAAAAAAAAAAAAGTATAGCATGATGAAAAAGACGCTAAACTTGACGAAAACAAAATTTTATCGTCTAAAATGTTATTTTTAAGAGTAAAGATCAAAGTATTTTGGGGGTATTTTTTTACATTTTTTAATCGTTCCTAGCACGTCCATTTCGGACGTGCTAGGAACGATTAAAAAATGTAAAAAAATTTAAAAATTTAAAAAAAAAAAAATCTTGTTTGTTTTGAGTCAGCAAAATTGACCATTTTTTTCCATTTTATAAAAAAAACTAGAAATCTCACTTTGAAATTCTTTTAAATATCAATTATTTTTTCAAAACTTATTTTAAGAAAATCAGAAATTATGTTTAAAATATTTTGAACCAAGCTTAACTTAGCTTTTGCGGCGAAAAGATGTAATTTGAAAATAAAACAAAGGTTATAAAATTTCGTGTCATTTTAGAGGTGATGAATGACAGACGAATTCCGTGAGGCTAATTTGTTTTATGGAAGGTGAAACCCTATTTTTAAGGAAAACTTTCAGCGCTCTATTATTTTTTTTGTACTTAGTTTTCACCTTTACGTTTACGATGCTTTATGGAAAATATATTCTAAAGAAATTAAAATGATTTAAGAGTGACATTAAATTTCATAGGAATGGTATCTAATTTACAGGCATCTTATGACATTTTATCAGAAGTATACATAAAAGACTATAATTCCATGTACATTTATTACATTTTACTGTGTTATTTGTATTTCTATTCATTTTATTATTAATTTTGATATTCCATTTATGGAAAAAAATGTCACAACTGAGATTAATATAAAAATAAGATCATATAAATTTCATAAGATGATACTGATACTTGTAGGTAACCTCTTCAGTTGAAATTGAAAAATCAAATTAACTTCTCCACACGTGTTTCGCAAAAGTAAAGGCCTTAACAGTGGAGAACAATGCTTAAGTCAAATAACGCATCTTAATTGTATTCTGGTTGGTCTTCCGTACTTTATAATTACAGCCCGATTATAAACACAAAATCACATTTTTTTGATTACTGCGGAGCTTCTGATTCGTCTAAATGATACAATTTACAACGCGGTAAAAAAGATCTATCTCATAAGGAGACTTTGGAAACCCGATGCGACTTTTAACTAATTTTATAATATTTTAACAACTTAAATGTAAAAATTTATTATAATTAAGAAATACCAATTGTATTAAAAATTAAAAAAAAAAAAAAAAATTGCTTTCAGAAAATATTGTCCATATTCATAAAAGCAAATAAAAGCATTTCAAATTAAATATCTTTGTTTTATTAAGTTTTGTATGTTACAATTCAGAGCTGATTTTCAGGTGGGGGGGGGGTCCAATTAAAAATAAAAAAAAAACATGATTTGCATTCCTCAAAGCCTTGTGCTTTTAACTATTGTAATCATTAAACGCGATGCAATCGAATTTCTAGCGTTTTCATAAAAATAGTTAGGGGGGGGTAATAAATATTTCAAAAATATTTCTGCCATGACTTTAATAAAAAAACAATTTCGCCTATCTACATAGGCCTATGTAGATCTTACATCAAACCTTAACCTCCCAAATATGCCCGTTAAAGTAACGCGAATTAACCGCGTCTAAGAATTTGAATGAAACCTGTCCTCGTGGAATGTAATTTATTAGGGTTGCTGTAGCTTCTTCCTTTAATGTCGGTCTTCACCCCTTACCCATCGATATCTAGAGACAAGACGGGTTAGGCTTAAGCAACGTCTAGCCGACACACAGTGGGGTTAAGAATAAGGAATTGAAATGGTACACCTAACCCACTCATATCTTATCTTCTCTCCCACCTCACTTCGTTAATTTTACATATGCTTGATGAGTTCCATCAAAAACGCGTGAATTTCTTTTCATTTCAACCTTTGGAATTAAAGTCTGATGATCCAGAGCCCTGTTAAAGGGGTTGTGGTGAAATAACTTATTACATGGAACCTTAAAGTGGTCTGTTTTTATTCAAACATCTGCTCTGAATCTTACATTGAGCTCTCTGGATATCATCCTCCTTGGGTCTACCCATGCGGATTACCTAGTTTTGCATAAACTAAATTATATATATATATATATATATGTATATGTGTGTGTATGTAAAATTTCAACTAGCTACACATGTGTAAAAGGACAATATGAATCAGGACAAAAAGGAATCTTAGCCGACGAGTTTCTGTGTGTGCGTTTCCTCTGATGAACTTCGTGACGAAACGTCCCAGCTAAGAAAAGTTTTCATCTTGTCTTCATTATATATAAACTTTTTTCCTACAAATGATATTAACAAGTTGCTATTACAGTTTCACTGGTCAGGTTATGTCTGCTGACTTCGCTTTTATTCTAATAGCCTTTGTAGTTGGAAATAAATAGTTTTTGTTCGTGTAGTCTTGTTTTGACTACCTCAACAATCAACGAACTGGCAAAAATTCTGAGTTGAGTTAAAGTTGAATGAAAAAGTTCTCCAGGCAACAGGCAAAAAATATATTTTACTTCAAAGTACAGCTCTGTCACAAAGGCAAAATAGGGCGAAAGGCGGGGACTGGTCAACATTTGTCCAATCACTATCCAATCCGCTCGAATATTTTCCCTTTCACCAAATCACTCATTTGAGCTACACAGTCTTACTTCAGACACCATAATACATTTTCTTAATGAAGTCGCGTATATACAATTCTTTTTGGAGGGGGGTGAATGGAAAGAATACCATTAAAGCATTTCCTCAATGTTTATATACTATGAGCCAACCTTTAGAAATAGGGATATGTCGCCGATGATCCCAACTGCCAAGGCGGGCAATTAACATAATTAGGGCCAAAAATTGCTAATCCTATCCCCTCCGTGTTTATCCTTATTCAACATCTTTATCACCGCTCTGGCGAAGCGTTCGTTTGGTTTAGTTTGTTTTGTGGCATATTAAACCTCAAAGTATTATTTAATGCCGACAAAACTTATTGCTGATAATGTTTTTCTTCAAAAATCTATTTCTGGGAATATTTTTTGTCTATATTTCTGAGATGAGGTATTATGTACAGTGTTTACATTATTCGGACTATTGTCCTCATCTTTGTCGCCTTCTTCAGGTGGTTGGAATTTCGAACTGAACCCTTTATTTCGATCACTGGGGTAGACTGTTCGAGTTCCACGTGCCATGTTTGATGGATGTCAGTTATCAGTTATCTCCTGCTAATTTTCCCTCTGAAAGTTCTCCACTGCCTTAACCGGGTATTGAACTCACATTCTTTGGGTCTGTCACTGGATCTAACCAACGCCTTTATCCACTATCCTTGAGGAAATCTATAGCTTTTTTTTTTTTTTTTTTTTTTACAAAGTATGTATAGCTGTTTGTATTGCTGGTAATTTTTTTTTTTATTACAAATTATTTCTGGTATTAAAACCTATTTTTTTTTTTTTTTTTTTTTTTTTACACAAGTTTGGGTGCTAACTATTTTCCCATAACTGGGACCCTAACAGGTGCTACCACCCTGGGAACACCAGCAATTAAGAGGTGGTTCAACGCTCCTCAAAACCTCCTGATCAGAGGCTTTGCTGCTGGATGTAGTTTATCGTCTTACCCAGGACGCGGATGTAGTTTATCGTAATACTCAGGACCGGGTGAAGCGTTGGGTTAAAAATCAAAACCAGCAAAGGGATAAACGCAGGTGACAGTTGTCTCAAATACCCCCACGTAGAGAATACTTCTGTGCTTCCCAGATATCCTTTATGTTCCCCTCGACACCAACCGTTTCTGGAGGAAAGGAAAGCCCGTCAAAAACAAATCGATCGAAGCTCACATCAAGCTCCCTAGTGAAAAGTTATTGGTAGCAATTCCGAAAAAACCTTACATATGATGTCGTTTGTAGTCACGTGTCGTCCTTCCGGCAATGTGACGTCGATGACCTCTGCTGCATTTCATAGTAGTTCTGCTCGCAGTTCAGAGATCACTTTCGTCGCCCTCAGGAGACATTTTTTATCTACCAGAGCCTTGTCCTTATTGATAAGGAGGCCAGCTTGGCTCTAGCCACGAATACATTCCTAATTTACAGTCCCTTATACTCTAACTTCCTGTACAGTTTGCGCTGTTAATCTGATTTGACTTTGCTAAAGTCAGCAGCAAAAGACCTAATTGCCGACTTAAGGTGACCCCACTAGTTATTCTCAACCACGGCCCCGTCAGTTCCCGCTGTAAGGTTAGTAGAAACTGGTTCTGAAAATCCTTCTCACCGAATAACGAAGTGTTGAATTTCCAGTAGCTACTTATAAGCTTAGGCTTATCTAAATTTACACGGACCGGGAAAAGCCTATGGGTCATATAAAGTACATTGAATGAAAAATGATTATGAGCACGACGTCGAATTGCCTTAAACCCTATCTATGTAGCTGGGCCGCACCTATTAGTAAAAGTCCACATTAAGCCACGGTAGTGTTAATTTCTGAACATATCGACAAGAAACTTATTAAAATCTTGAAATAGTTTCACATTCCAATACTTCCTCTCTATGATCTATATAGAGACGGCGTTTCAATCACCCGCTAAGACTAGCCGCTGTAAAATTTACGAGCCAAGAAATGCTTCTCGAGGAACTATCAAAACACGCTGAGAAAAGATAAAACCTCGGTTTATTCTCGTAGTCACTTGCAATAATATGGGTCTCCTGAACATAACACACATCCACAGAGTCTCTGAAGATCGTGAACGAGTCTCACGCTGTGAGAGACCTCAGGCCTCGACCATTCGCGCTTACTAACCAAATCGTCTTTGTCAATCAAATCTAGGATCGAGTTTCTGGTCTAAACAGTCGGGGAAAGGATACCGACTGCCTATACCATTAATCCCAGACCCACCCCAGGCTTGATGGTTCCATCTAGAAAGATGCTGCTAATGTCCCAAGGAAACAATTTTAGCGTTATATACAAAGAGGAGGAAGCATAAAGAGGGACCCTTTGCCTACTCCATTATCACCCGAATTATTTCTACGACAGCACTCACTGAGCCCTTCGACAGTTGGCAGCATTTTCCATATAAACTTTGATAACATTCCCCACCAAGAAAGCAGTTCCTTTATATGTTGGAGCTTAATCCAAAGGTCAGTGATTTTTTTTTCTTCAGTCATTCGGGGGTGGGGACAAATCTTTGATTTTCTTGTTGACCACGGAGACGGGCAGTTCTGTTTTCTACGTTTCAATTCGCGGGAAATCTAATAAGAGCCTTCCCACCCTTAATAAGTGGACGTATCCCTTAGTCCGCTCTATGAATTCTGCTACATTGACTTTACAGACCGGTCGGGGAGTGGGGTCTATGAAGCATAATTTTCCTCGGCAACCACATTGTCGTCATCGCTTCCCCCCCTCCACACTGTGCTGACTTATCTTTTTCTAGTATTTTTTCGGTCGTTTCTTTCAAATCATTTTAAGTTTTCTTTTTTCAGGGGAGGGGGTTATTGGTACTATTCCTAAGGAGGTTTTGTTAAAGTTACTAGCCGGCTGAAATTTGGCAGTTTTGACTTATTCATAGTGACAAGTCCATTTTTCTTCGATTTGTCTAATATAAAATAGAATTGAATTAAGGAAACATTAAATAACTTATAGTCCAAGTAGAGCCAAAATTAAAATTAAATAACGAGGAAGTAAAGTCTAATGCAAATACTTTTAAATGCTGGAAGACTTATTAAAGATTAATAACAAAGACAAATATGTAAGAAGCTAATTCTTTAGTCTTAAACTAGAATGTGCAAAAGCTGAAATTGAAAAAAATAAGCAAAAAGGAATAACTTGAAAAATAATTAAAATAAAAACCAAACCAAAATGGCCGACAGTTTCAAAAATTTAAACGAAGAAAAAAAAGTTACAAGAACTATCCTCGCCACCACCAACACTTTTCTTCTAGCAAAAATAAAATTAGTAAATGAAAAAGTTCGACTTTAAGTCGTAAAAATTAGCGGAAACGAAGAGGTCGCAAATTTTTTGTCTTAAACGGAAAACGAACAGTTAGTAAAACAGACTGAAAAAGAAAATAACACATTAGTCTTAAGGTTAATTAAACCTTAAAAAATGAAGAGTGAAACGGAAAACTGAAAAACAAAAAAAACTCTCAAAACTGAAACAAAATAAAGTACTTAGCTTTATAAAAGTCTTCGGTAATTCGGCACTGTATTTCAAAATGAAAAAAAAAAGGTCCAAAATGAAAAGCCGAACAATGACGAAAAGAAATTCTTCAAACAAGTCCAACAGAAAATCTGTGTTCGGTGAAGACCCAGAGAGAACAGATAAGGCAACAGGCAAAATCTGGGGAGAGAGTAGCCGTGGCTTTTATCGAGCTCCACTGGGTGATCTTATTCGAGTCAACAGGGTGGAAATCTCCATTAAATGCTAAAGTCTCTAGTTGGTTGTCTGAAGGCTGTAAGCTCAATCCTTGCACTGGGCAGTACATTTTATTTTTTTCTCTTCAACCCTTAACCTTATAAACACAAGGTTTATTTATTTATCTTTTTTTTTTACAAATTTATTACAACTTGTATTAATTTTACAATTCCATCATCTCCGAGCTATAATCTGTAGTGTTAACACTTATGCAGAACGCTTCTAATACGACTTCCGAATGTTATTCTACATTAAACGAACGCATTCGATAATACTCGTTATCGAACGCCAAGGAATAGAAAATATTTCTGCCGCCTTTTGCCTTGGATTAAATTTCTCAAATTTCATTTATAAGGCTTATGGTTTTGATTTCATCACTAAAAGACCGGAGTTCGACCTCGTCTTGTTTGTGCTTTCCTTCTTCATGGCTATTCGTCGTCGTCACCGCAGCAGCAATAATAATAATAACTTTTTAAAAATCAGCATCAGCAGTAGTAGCAGATGCAGCAGTTGTAGTAGTAGTAGTTGTCTCTCGACAACTTCAGTCGTCTGTGCGGGGGAACGTAAGGGCAGAGAAAGAGATAACATCCTCCAGAATGATCTATTGGCAGTAGCTCTCACGAATTCCGATACTGTCATGTTCGCCCACTCTTTGATGTTGTCTGACCATCAGTGCGTTGTCGTCCCTACTTGCGTCAGCCTTCAACTTACAGTAACTTACATGATGGTCATGCAGAGGCTGTTTTATCGTGTGATGTGATCAAGCTATGACATTTTCAAACGCTTAATAATGGCGAAGAAAGATTCCTGCCGGCCCACGAAACTTTTGAATTTGCTCCGTACATAGTCATTACTTTTGTGATCCCAATAGATGCGGAGGAGCTTTCTCAAGCATTTGTCCTTGAACGCCTGGATTCGTTTTCGCGTCTCAACCAGGAGTATCCAAATCTCGCACCTGTAGAGGAGGATGGATACAACCAGTGATTTGTATAGCTTGGACTCGGTCTGGGGCTAGTGTTGCTTTTGCTCATCCTTTCCAGTCTGGTCATCACTGTTGTGGCTATGGTGATCCGTGTACGGATTTCTGCGTTGCTGGTGCCATTTTTTGACAGGGTTGACTCCGAAGTATTTGAAGCTGGACATTTCCTTCAGTGGTTTGCTATCCGTGACGATAGCAGGCACTGGTGTTGCTTGTGCCGTTATTCTTCATTACTTTGAATTTCTCTGTCTTGAGTTCCATTCCATAGGCGTATTCTCTTATGGTTGTAAAACATATTTTATTGTTACTGACGGTAAGTTTTGCTTAGTGACTTATTCCGTTAAAATTCATTTTAGATTTCAAGTATGGGCACATGCCAGTGTTAACACTCACGGTCATAACATCCACTCTCAAAACAGTCTTAGACCTGTACTTACAGCACTCACACACACACACAGATATATATATATATATATATATATATATAGGATATACTACTACCACTTCTTCTCGTAGAATCACTTTCATAAATGTTTTTCTATATATATATATATATATAGTTGTATGAATATGAGTTTGTAACCCTGGGTTTCACGCCTTTGTGATCATCAGACAAAGTGTCTGATAATCCTGGCAGCAAACTTATTGACCCCGAACGGTTCCTCTAACCTGGTGCGCTTTATTTATAGTTATAAACTAGTTCATATAGTCCCTGGTGTGTGTGGGGGGAGGGGGAGGTGGTGTACTATTTACTCCACAGTAGAAAGAAATCTAACCTACGGTTTGAATAAAAGGTTCGATTCGAAATTCTATAAACATACAAGTATCTTTGGTTCTTATGACAAATTTATACATAATAATTTATAATGTAACGATATACATCGAAACATTACTATTTTTTTACCAGCTCTTGAATGTAGTTACCAAATGAGTTGCAATGTACTAATCTCTTCGAACCTGATGAGGTTCTACAAGAATATGTAATAATTTAAAATGCTTCCTAGCACAATATATTCAATGGAATGTCAGAAACTATGCTTCCCACACATGTGTATACCCACATATATTACTTGCTAAATTTTCTCAGTTATCCACAGGATTATGGCCACATTACATTGAAACTGTATGATCACCGAAGGTAAGCAGCGTAGAGCCTAGTCAGTACCGAGATGGTTGACTACTTGTGAATACCAGGTGTTGCAAACCACGAGCAAGGGGTTAATTAGTAAGACTTGTATCACTAAACCATTATTATCTCAAAAAAAAAAAAAAAAAAAAATCTTACAATCTAAAAAAAACATTTTCTGGCTTTAAATGACCTGCAAAGTGTTGATAAGCCGTAAAAAATAAACAAATTAAAAATTTATCCACGAATCAAAAAAAAAAAAAATACTCAGAACTTATTTAGCAACGTCACATTTATTTGTGTTTTTATATACGAATTTAAAATCGACGGGTCAGGACGATTATTTATTTTGGGAGAAAAATCCACCCAGGTCAGTTTTATTCCAACCACCAATTTTGTTAACAAATTCAGGAAATTTCTTTCCATCTCTTAAATTAGGATATGTGCATTGTTGGGTTAAGCGTTTCATAACCGAAAAGTATTTTTAAAACAAAATTAAAAATGTTAGCCACCCCCA
Source organism: Acanthosepion lycidas (assembly GCA_963932145.1). Classification (NCBI taxonomy): domain Eukaryota; kingdom Metazoa; phylum Mollusca; class Cephalopoda; order Sepiida; family Sepiidae; genus Acanthosepion; species Acanthosepion lycidas. The sequence continues at coordinate 37,459,737 of OZ010597.1, forward strand.
ACCGTTTATTCCAATACTTAACATGCAGCAAAAATTTCTACAGTAGGATTATGAAAATACTATGGGATGAACACGTGAGCATCGATGAAGTTTTAGAGAAAATGTAAACAAAAAGGACGTCAGAAAGAGGCGATTGAAATTATAAGGAAAGAAGGCTTGAAAATTTTGATATTCAAAGGACAGATTAAAAGCAAGAAGGACAGAGAAAAACAACATATAACCGGTCTAATGAGCGTGAGTAAATGGATGTCAGAAAAAAGTTTAGGAGATCTAACAAAAAAAGACAACATTTATTAAGAGCTACAAAGGAGATGAAATTGTGGAGAGCCATGATCGCCAACATTCTGAAGTGATATGGTAAATAGAAGAAAAAGAAATTGTTAAGCTGTTTTGCTAAAAAGAAAGAAACAAACAAAAAACCCCAACAAACTAATCGTTAAATATCATTTACTTTTGTTTTATTATATTTTTTTTTATTCTGACGATAAAACAGATGATCTAGAGATTTAAAAAGAAAGCAGTTGTGTCAAACCAAACCCCCCACACCCACTACCCAATGCTTAAATTATTTTACAACAGAAAAATATAAATATAAAATTAGATAGCTTGCACTCTACTCCTTTAGGGATGTCTTTCATTATTCTCACAAGGTGGTTAGATCCAGTATTCACACACCTCAATTTTGTGCTGGATTTCATGTAAGGTGAGACGCTGCCATTTTGTAGAATTAATTCCACATCCAAATATTGAACGACTTTCTTGTTCATATCGACCTCAATTTTAAATTCGTGACTCTTGAAGAGTTTAAAAAAGCAGTTTTCTTATTTTGTCAATTACTCTTCTGTTGTTCGGCACTATCACCAACCCGTCCTCCCTATACAGGCCGTGATTGTCTATGTGGACTATTTAACTAATCTTATTTAAAATATGCAGGCCCATTAATTCTGAAATCTCAGCACCGTCGAATGAACTTCATGAGATATCAAAGGGGCCCTTGCTTGATTTCTTAAACTATGCCTCGCCACTGTGAAATAACACAGATTAACGATAATACAAAATTAACTCTGTATCTGTCTATATTTCTGAGATGAGGTACTATGTACACTATTTACATTATTTGGATTATTGTCTTCATCTTTGTTGCCATATTTATCACAACGTTTCGGCCGTTGTGCGCTCCGGCCTTCTTCAGGTAGTTGGAATGTCGCTCTGTGTGCCACCCTCCGAGTCGCTTCCTTGTAGATATAATTGACACATTGATCGGAAAGTCACCTTCATATGTCCGAAACTTCGCCCACTTCGTGGAAATAATCAAAGATGCCCCCATCCTATCCAACCAGATAGTGAGCTTGGACGTGGTGAGTTTGTTCACCAAGGTGCTTACGGAGGAGGCACTCAGTAGTCAGAGACAGATTGGCCTCCGACCCATCCCTAGAAGAACGGACCAGTATTCCAATAGATAATCTGATGGAGATGTTGACTTTCTGTACACAAACAACACACTTTGGAATGGGATCCCACATATATCGACAGAATGAGGGCTTAGCAATGGGCTCGCCATTATCACCACCAATGGCAAATATATACACGGAATACTTGAGGAAATGGCATTAGAATCTATATCTCTAAAGCTAACTCTATGGTTAAGGTACGTAGATGACACCTTCATACTCTGACCACACCAGGAAGATGTCTAGGTTCTACTCGACCATGTGAACTCAATAAGACCTTCGATACAGTTCACGATGGAGAAAGAGAGTAACAACACACTCCTATTCCTGGATGTTCTAATATCTCGAAAAGAGCATGGGTTCAAGTCATCCGTATAGCGCAAACCAACATTCAACGGACAGTACCTCAATTTCAACTCCCACCATCCATACAGCGTAAAGAAAGGAATCGTCCGCTGCTTACAACACCGAGCAAAAGTCGTAAGTGGCGACCCAGAGACATTAGATAAAGAATTGGTCAATATAAGTAGTACCCTACAACGTAACAACTACCCTGGGTACATGGCAGCAGCCCCCCAAAACTGGGATAGGCGGGTACAAGACGAGAGCAACAACACTCAGAAAACAGTCTGGCTGCTTTATGTGAAGGGGTCATCAAAGAAAATACAAAGGATCTGCGGTCCATATAATCATCAGGACAACATTCAAAAGCTAGACGACACTTCGTAGATATCTCTCCCGAGTAAGACCCTCCCTCCATAGAGGAGAACATGACTAAAGGTTGTGTGTACGCCATCCCGTGCAGCTTCGGAAAGAAATATAAAGGGGAGATAGGCTGCCCCCTTAAGGTAAGGCTTCAAGAACACCAGAAAGCACGAGAGGAAGTGGAAAAATCAGGCGTGGCTGTCCACATATGGAGAGAGAAGGGAGATCACTGCCCTCTATAGGATCAGTTTGAAATCATAGACAAAGAACATCATTGGAAAATTCGTAAACTTAAGGAATCAGCATATATCCTAGGCCACAAAAATCTCCTGAGCCGACCAAGCATAGAAATGAATACAATATGAGAACTGGTAATAAGGAGTACCAGAGAAAAGCGATAATAACAAAGAAAATTGCAATATGAGCTCTGGTAAAAAACATGCAATGGTAACAGCAAAAATTGCAATATGAGCACTGGTAAAAAATGATTGCTGAAGACATTAGGTTTATAATACCCAGAAATTCATACACAGATGTCCTCAAGGACACATGGCACAGTGGATAAAGGCGTTAGTTAGATCCAGTGACAGGACGCAAAGAGTGTGAGTTCAATACTTGGTTAAGGCGGTGGAGAACTTGGAATTAACAGGAGATAACTGACATCCATTAGACATGGCACGCGGAACTAGAAGAGTCTACTCCAGTAAGCGAAAGGGTTCAGTTCGACATTCCAACCACCTGAAGAAGGCCGGAGCGTACAGCGTAAATATGGCAACAAAGATGAGGACAATAATCCGAATAGTGAAAATTATCTCTACCTGTTAAGGTGGTCTATTAATGCCCCATTTGAAAGCCTCAAAAAGCCCTTTCTCAGATATGGATGAATAAAACTACTACATATCCCATGTAGAAAGCACGATATTTAAACAATTCACTAAACCCAAAATTTTACGTAGATGTTTTTATTTTAGCGAAAAACAAACAAGAAATTGATAATGTCAAAACCACATTCGAACAAAACACTGTCTTTAATATTACCTATGAACTTAGTCCCCAAAAATAAAGTGCCATTATTAGACGTTCTCGCAGAATTCAGTAATAAAACATTCACCAATTCATTATACAAAAAAAAAAAAAAAAAAACACTAGCAGAAACACTGGCTACCTTGCTTTTAAGAGTGAATGCCCACTTAGATTTAAATAGTAGTTATAAAAATTTCCTCAAGAGCACAGGAGAATTCATCCTCTTGTCTCCTTTCTCTTAAAGAATTCAATGTGAAACAGGCACTAGTTAATATTGGTTTTCCGAACTAACTCATCGACCACAATATTAGACTATTTCTTTCTAAAGCAACTAACAGCAATATTCAACATACAGATAAAAACATTAACATTTTCTATAAAAGCCGAATACATGTTAACTATAAGCAAAAGACATTTTCTTAGAAATATCATAAAGAAATACACAACCCCATCTGACCAGAATAAGAAAATCTGAATTATCTATTACAAAAAGTTTAAAACACCTAAACTTATCAACAATAACAACACACCTGCAAAATCAAAATTACAAAGAACCAATTTATCAGTCCAAATGCTCCTTAAGGAATTGTGTTTCTGATCAAATCAAGCTCATAATTATATTGGTCATACCACTACATGCCTATCTAGACAATTCACGTTACACCTACCCGACCATAGCTCAATTAGGACCCCTTTAAACACACATGGAAACCTACCAAATACTTCCTATAACATTACCTACGAACTTATTAAAAATAAGCTCCTATTCTTAGACGTTCTCGTAGAATTCGATAACACATTTACCTTTTCATTATACAAAAAAAAAAAAAAAATAGAAGTACTTGCCACCTTAATTTTAACAATGAATGCCCACTTAGATATAAAATAGCAGTTATAAAAAATAACCTAATGAGAGCACACGAGAATTCATCCTCTCGTCACTTTTTTCTTAAAGAACTCAATCATGTAAAGCAGATGCAAGTTAACAACAGTTTTCTTTAGTACCACATTGAACACTAGATTAGAATATTTCTTTCTAAAGTAATTAATAGCGACACTGAACTTACAAATAAAAACAATAACATCTACAAAAGCCAAATGGATGTCATTTATAAGCAAGACAGATTTTCTCTTAGAAATATCATAAAAATATACACAACCTCAGTTGACCTGAACAAGAAAATTAAATTAATTATCTATTATGAAAAATTTAAAACACCTAACCTCATCATCAAAAATAACAGCACACCCGCAAAATCAAAACTACAAAGAACCAACAATATCTACGAGTTCAAATGCCCCTTAAGGAACTGGGTTTCTGATTAAACCAAACTCATAAATAGTTACATTGGCCACACTACTACATGCCTATCTAGACGATTTGAGTTACGCCTACCTGACCATAGCTCAATTAGGACACATTTAATCACATACAAAAACCTAACAAACTCTATTCAAAACATACTAGTAGAAAATACAAGTATAACATCCACATGTAAAAAATATATATATATATATAATGGAAGGCCTAATAATAAAAAAGGAAAAGCCAACACTCAGTGTCCAGGAAAAAAAAACACGCTTGTACGAACACTAGAAAAATTAAACAAAAATCTTAATCCCAGTACCTTGTCAGTCGTCTTTAACGACCCCACCACACACACATATATATATATATATATATATATATATATATATATATATATATATATATATATATATATATAGGAATACATCGTATTTCCATATCTCTATCGTTATATATAGGTATGTAGAAATTACGCTTGTATGTATGGTATGTAGGTATAAATCGATGCATTTATGCATATTTATGTTGTATATATTTAGTTTAAACTAAATATATACAATAACTTATATATATATATATATATATATGTGTGTGTGTGTGTGTGTGTATGCAATTATTGAAATTGGAAAAGTACAATAAAAATATTGAAATTTGAATAACAATAAAAAATTAAACAGATTTTGTGTATATATTTGTTTGATAGAAATATTTTTTTAATATTTTACTTTACTGAATTAATTTACACGTTTATCGACCTGAGGCAGCGAGACGTTCGTTTTCACCAAGATCTTAATTCAAATAAAAATTTAATATTTTAATCTCTTCTTTTTCATCTTAGATCGCTTTTTTTACCTCTCCATTCTCCCGACAAAATGGCAATCGCGTCATTTCGATAATGAAACATGGCCAACAAATACAAAATCTAAAAATCTAAAAAGAAAGCAAGAAGGAAATCTACAAAGTCAGTAATCAATAAAAATACAATCTTCATTTTCGCGAGTTAATTACGCATGAGCCGATGAGCAAAGAAGCACGAACAACAAATCAGGGAAGAAAACAAAAATTACAAATAACAAGGCAGAGACGCGTGCTCCGTAGCGCACATACATTTGGACAGAAGCAAACATACACGCATGCGCAATCCCATACTGTAATCTCACAGGTCTGTACATGCGCAGTGAAGCCATATCAAGCTAAAACGGACAAAAATCACCGGCAATACAATTTTGTTGCCGGGCTTATTTTATTTTCATTTCTTCCTTTCAAATTGTAAAATAAATGTCAGTAGAGACACTCATAACTGTCAAAAATACATCGTGTGATTGAAATAATATGGAGAATAATTCTTATTTATTAAAATCAGTTCTAACTGTCGGGCATTGTTAATAATCGTCCATCTTGTATGATGAGGATGCAATTTTTGAGATTTGACGAGCAAGAAGCAACTGGTCATACACACACACACACACACACACACACACATATATATATATATATATATATATAGTAAATAAGTAAGATAATTTGAAAAACTTCTATTTTGATATGTTTCACTTAATGATTTGGCGTCATTAAAAATAATTTTATTTCCAGAAAATCTACATTAGTGTGAGAAAACATACTCATATATATATATATATATATATATATATATATATATATATATATATATATATATATATGATTAAAAAGACAAGAGGAAAACCATTCTTAGCCGATGGACTTTATCAAGGGAAATATAGGATTTATTTTGTTGCACGTGTTTTTATATAAAAGCAAAGATGTCATTGGTTTATGAAGGTTTGGTTTGTTTGTTTTGTTTTACGGCATATCAACCTCAATGCCGACAAATTTTTTTTTCCTGGTAATATTTTTGTTTTGTCAAAAATTTATTTCTGCTAATATTTTTTCATCAAAAATGTATAGCTGGTAATATTTTTTCAAAAACGTACAGCCGGAAATATTATTTTTTCAAAAACGTATTATCAGAGGCCTTACTGTTGGAAGTAGTTCATCGTCTTACCTAGGACGCGGATGTAGTTTATCATCATACCCAGGACGCGGACGTAGTCTGGGTGTTAAATATTTGCCCATAGCTGGGACCCTAACGGGTACTACAACCCGCGGTCAGGGTGGACCTGGGAACACCAGCAATTAAGAGGTGGTTCCACACTTCTCAAAACCTCCTGATCAGAGGCCTTGCTGTTGGACGTAGTTTATCGTCTTACCCGGGACGCGGATGTAGTTTATCGTCATACCCAGGGCGCGGATATAGTTTATCGTCATATCCAGAACGCTGGTTTATGAAGGCTTTTAAATTTTAGAACGTTCATGAATATTCATCAGGTGGTTGAAAGGTCAGTCAAAACATATGGAAGACACAAAGTGTCATAATTCGAAGTCTGGTAAGGCAAAAGTGAGCGGGTAATATTCAAGAAATATATATATATATATATATATATATATATATTACGAAATGGACAAAGTCCGACAATTTATTTATTAAAGACATTTTTATGTTTAACGTTATAGATACAAGTATTTAAGTAAATGCTCTGTTTATAATAAACAGTATTAAATAACATTTACCGGCCTGAATGTCCGAGAAATTTTCATAGAAAATATTCGTCCTTCGACAGGATTGGAATCTGCATCCTATACGGAACCGTCATTTACGCTGACATTCATGCCGGTAAATGTTATTTAATACTGTTTATTATAAACAGAGCATTTACTTAAATACTTGTATCTATAACGTTAAACATAAAAATGTCTTTAATAAATATATATATATATATATATTTAATAAATGAATATTGTTTAAATTGTGATCAGATTATTATGGTTTGGGATGGACGTATGTGCTGTAAATCTTCAAAGACATGAGGTAATTTAACAGTTTTCTTTGGATTTTTTAACATATTTGTGGTCGTGAATGTTGGCTTGGGAAAGAAGTAGTTCTTTCATGGAAGGTGAGATTCGAAAGAAAACGGGACGTAGATTTACATTTTGATACGGCTCGATAGCAGCATTCACGAGAATGTTCCTTCTAAGTACTCTTTTGAAATGTGTGTCATTTTTTGATGTGTTAATTTCTTGCTTTTTTATTCTTTTGTTCCTTCACAGATACACATTATCTGCAAAGAATTATATATCAAGAAATGTAGTTTTAAGGTGTGCTATATTTATGGGATGAAGTGATCAATATCAGAGATAGAGCGTGTGTAAATATAAAACTAAACATTGAAGTCAACACTCATCAGGCCTGATGATTGCGTCTAACATGAAACAGTCTGTTTCCTCTAAATGTTGACTTCATTGTTAAATTTTATATATATATATATATATATATATATAATTATTTATTTAAAAATATGATTCCAACATAAATAAATAATTATATTTATGCTCTACTTTTGTATCGAGCACTATTTTTTAAAAATAATAACTAAAATACTAAAGAACTTTGGATTATTTACCTAACGAGTTCTTTCCTATTTTCTATATATTTTACACACATACACACACACACACATATATATAAATGTTTCAATAGCGTGTGAAGCCAAAATACTGCCAGTCAGTGGGATACTAAGAGAAAAGATATTTAAGACCATCAGTCTTTGCAAGAAAATACTCGATATCAGAGAGAGCATTAATAGAATTAATACAAATATAAATTTTGTAACTTGGCCGATTGTTGCTACCATAAGCATCTCCAGTCCAGAGTTTCGGAAACGGACCCTCTAGCAATCACTTTGTTCACTGGAGGGGCCGTCTACGAAACTCTGGACTGGAGATGCTTAAGGTAGCAACAATTAGCCAAGTTACAAAATTTATATTTGTATTAATTCTATTAATGCTCTATCTCTGATATCGAGTATTTTCTTGCAAGGACTGATGGTCTTAAATATCTTTTCTCGTAGTATCCCACTGACTGGCAGTATTCGGGATGCTGAAGCTAGCACTAACCAGCTTACTGATAAACTTTATATTTATATTAATTCTATATATATACTTCTCAATAATTAATGGATTTATTTTTAATCTACCTATTGACACAAACATTTTTTAAAGGAATCACTAAATAGTTAATGGATTTATTTTCCTTTCGACATTTATATTACTTCAAACGTTATTTTCAGTAAATACCCATATTTGAAATAGACGCCATGTTTTTTGTATTTTAAACAGTGATTTCATCTATCGGCCTGCACAGCCGAGACAATTTAATAAAAAATGAGTGAGATAAAGCGCGTGCGCGCGAGATAGAGAGAGAGAGAGAGTCAGAGAGTGTCCGAGAGAGAAAGAGAGAGGAAACATTTTCTTTAAGTGATAGATGTAATACACACTGTTTAAAAAATAGCTTTTATTTCAAATACGGACATACATTAAAAATAATGTTTAAAGTAATATATATATATATATATATATATATATATATATATATATATATATATATATATGGGTAATATATGTAAGTTTGGATAAATCATTGAACACTGTATTTAAATAACCTGCGTTTGGGTGAATTATATATCAGATTAATAATACTTTATATTAGGTTGGTGCAAAAATAATGACGTAATAATGTCGTTTTTTGACGTTAAAAAATGCGTCAAAAAACGACATTATTACGTCATTATTTTTGCACCAACCTTATATATATATATATATATATATATATATATATATATGATTTAAAGATCAAATGTAGATTGGAATCCGACAGGATGATAACATAAAGAACAAATAGGAAACGTTTATCGATCTAACATTTCACTTTTTATAAACTTCGTTAGAGATTGAGAGAAAACGAGAGGAAAAGAGAGAATTTTGGTATTTTCAGTTTTGTGTGGTTCGATTCACATTGATCATTCATTTATTAGGTACATTAAAACCGTAGATAATTCTATATGTATGTAAGTTTGTAAAAATTCTAATATGTCTAAGCTTGATAAACGTTTCCTATTTTTTCTTTATCTCTCTCATATATATATATATATATATATATATATATATATATATATATATACTCGATTTTTCGAATCTACACACAGAAACATATGACAACACCACTATCGAATAAGCAGTCAACATGGACAGGCCATCAACACTACATAACAACCAGATAAATAATTCATGTTTTGTTGTTATATATATATATATATGTTAGGGAGTTTATTATTATTTACTCACAATTATAACTCCTTGACAGACTTCATCATCATTCGACCTTAGTCAGAATCATTGAGCTAATGTGAACGATCCTTTCTTTCGCTGTATAGTATGTGGTACGCCAGGGCACATATAGCTTTGGATTAAGAGTTGCTTACTTCTAGAATGGCTGCCACCCAAGGCTACAGAACTCAGTCTGTCCTATTTACACCTAGCTGGGGAGAGAAGAAAAGGATTCGTATCTTTCTCAAGGGTATTAGCACGTAAGTGAATGTAATGGATTCGACTCCTCAATCCGAGCCGCTATCCATTACCCCACTACAGACTTAAGGTTAAGATTACAGTGACCAGGGAAGTATCCTCTCGGGAGTCTGTTTCATAATATAAAGATGACGAGTGGAATTGCTTCCTCACCAATACAATACGAAGTGAATAAGGATGAGTTAACTCATTGTATGTGATGTGGTGGCTTCTAGCAGTGAAAATCTGGTCTGGTGGCTTCTAGCAGTGAAGATCTGGTCTGGTGGCTTTTAGCTGTGAAGATCTGGTCTGGTGGCTTTTAGCTGTGAAGATCTGGTCTGGTGGCTTCTTGCTGTGTAGATCTGGTTTGGTGGCTTTTTGCTGGGAAAATCTGGTCTGGTGGCTTTTAGCTGTGAAGATCTGATCTGGGGAACCAATGAATGTAGTTCTCCCGAACATCTGCCATGAAAATAGGGACAGAGTGGGGAGGGGCTGGCACGTGACCAGTGAGGAAGTTTTACGGAAAATGGAAACGAAAAGGGCGCTTATGCTTAGATTTAGAAGGAGAAAAGTTGAAATTTCTGGGACACATAATGAAAAATGAAGGCTTGGAGAATTTGATGCTTACAAGAAATATTGAAGGAAATAATTTAGTTAATGACCTTATGTAAGTGAATGGCAGAAAAGACTGGGAGAGATAGTAAGAGAACAAAAATAGATAAGTGCTATAAAGTATAAGAAGTTGTGGAGAGCCGTGAACGTTCACGTCCTGAAAGGAGACTGCACGCAAAAGAAGTACTCACATTTTTTTCATTTTAATTCTGATAGTCATGCGCTCTTGCTTAATTGTCTAAAAATGGAGGATGGAAATATGAATTGATTAAGAATATTGTAAAGTGCATGAACGGATTGATGTCTAAGACATCACACAAGTAAGGTTGGGTATTTTGACGTGCTGTAATGGTTAACAAGCTCGTTTAGCTAGATCAGTTAAGACAAAAGTAAGTACGATCTTGGTCTTTCGGTCTTGTGACACATCTAAGGTACACATAGAAAATCCCTTGAGGCACATCGACATGGTGTGCAATTTAACTAGTTTGTCTCGCTAGATCAATTACGAGTGAATAGTGAGTTCGATCCTCACTGGGTGCACTATAATTTCGCTCAGAAAGTCACCATCACACAAGTATGAGATTTAACTGTCCGAGGCAGAAGAAAGATTTGATGAAAATATGAAAAGATAATTACCATTATAGAATGAATATATGAGAGTAAACAAGATAAAACGTTGACATTTGCGAGACGACGAGGTTTTCTTGAAAGTGGATTCAATTTTCATTGGTCAGAAGTAAAAGAAGTGATATTCATTCTCGGCGCCTTTTTTGCTGTAAAGCAATAGAATTTCCGCCATTTTGTCTGCCACGTTCGTCAGCTTTGGCGAGAAAGCGGCTTCTTCTGGCACGAACGTTTTACGAATTTGTAATTTTGGTTAATCACGACAAAAATAGATCAAGCTGGATAAGCCTTGTCACAACCGGTACATCAGCCGTTAATTAATCTTTTGAT
>OZ010597.1:37476208-37483708 GCA_963932145.1 Acanthosepion lycidas
AATGAAATATTCAAGCATATTTTTTCATTTTAAAAAATGCATTTTAAACTTAGGTATCGATAATTTATGCCGAAAAAGTGGAGGTTCCTATATATATCATATATATATATATCATATATATATATATATATATATATATATATATATATATATATATATCATATATATATATATATATATCATATATATATATATATATATATCATATATATATATATCATATATATATATATATATATCATATATATATATATATATCATATATATATATATATATATCATATATATATCATATATATATATATATATATCATATATATATATATCATATATATATATATATCATATATATATATATCATATATATATATATCATATATATATATATATATATATATATCATATATATATATATCATATATATATATATATATCATATATATATATATATCATATATATATATATATATATATCATATATATATATATATATATATCATATATATATATATATATATATCATATATATATATCATATATATATATATATATCATATATATATATATATATATCATATATATATATATATATATCATATATATATATATATATATCATATATATATATATATATCATATATATATATATATATATATCATATATATATATCATATATATATATCATATATATATATATATATCATATATATATATATATATATATATATCATATATGTCATATATATATATAATATTTATATAATTTCCAAGACGATAGAATTCAGGTAGAACTCAATGTCCAGGACAGAGTAAGAATATAAAAAAGGCTTATAAACTAATATTTTTATTATATATATATATATATAATAAAAAGGCTTAAACACTAATATTCCATGGTCATAATTTATTCCATTGGAATCGTAAATACGATCCAATTCATCAGACCTACAAATTCAAAATGAAAACTGAAAATTACAACTCCGGAAATAAAAAATTAAAATTTAGTGAGTGTGTATGTATGAGAGTGTGGGACGGGTAACAGACGAGAGAAGAACAGGCAGGTCTAAAGATGTCGGGGGGATTAAAATTTAACAGAGAGAAGTTTTAAAGAGTGGAGTCAAAGACGATTTACGTGAGGGAAATGAATTTTCTCGGATGTCTAATACATTAAAGATACACCGGAAAAGAGTATACATTTTGTGGTGACATACACATATAATAGACGATATAATGTTAAAGATCAGTAGATGAGAAATGGAGAGGGGAAAAAAAAGAACAAGAGTTCGGGGGAGAGAGACGAGGTGGAGTAACTAAAACCGAAGTTCATTTATAAAAAGTCCGCTGTGTAATCAAGAAAATTTTACAAAAGTAATATCGACTACAGGTTACAAATCTAATAAAAAAATATAACGATTATCTAATCTAGCAAGGACCTATATTTCTATGTTCAAAAACAAATACGTATACACACATACACAACAACATATTTATATTGATACGTGCATACCTACATATAGGCGTGTACACACGCACACTATATATATATATATATATATATATATATATATATATATATATATATATATATATATATATATATATATATATATATATATATATATATATTTCATGGTGGAGTAATGCATAGCGGGTTTGATTAAGGAATCGCAGAGCCTATTTCGAATTACAATCAAATACATTACATTCACTTACGTTGGGAAAGGTATTAATCCTCTTACTTTTCCCCCAGCTATGTCTAAATAGCAGGATAGACTGGGTTCTATAACCTTGGATGGCAACTGGTCTAGGAGAAGGGCAACTCTGGATTCAAAACCTGCGATGGATCATTTGGGGATCTTTTGGCACGTAGTGCACCAGGTCTCCGTATTCGGCCCTTCAAAAAGTGTGGATGGTTCGGCACAAAACCTTTACCACTATAATCATATCATATGTGTTGGTGTCTGGGCTGTGGGTTTCTAGGAACTGAGCTACTTGACTCTTTTATGTCAAATACGACGGGAGAGTCGAACATACATATATAAATACAGGTAGATGAATTTGAACAAGGAGGCCGATCAAAACATTTATATATTTGTTTGCTTATAACAACCACTTTTCAGTCCACGACAGAACCCATGACTCAAGAAGAAGCAGGTCTTCACCATAACTGTCAAATACGGGGAGCAATAATTACGTTAGTTTGTTTGATTTTATGACCTGTCAATACTTATTGGGTAATTTAATGTGGCATTTTGTATGAAGCATCCGGTGAGGATCGAACTCACTACTTATTAGTAAAGGTCAACCAGACTAGCTTCGTTAACTTTTACGCAGCGACGTTGGTTGTTGGTTGGTTGATTGATTTTACGACATGTTAACCGTATGGGGTTATTTAATGTTGAATATTTTATGGAACACCCAGTGAGGATCAAACTCGCTGTTCAGTATTGATTTTCAACCTGACTAGCTTGACTAGATGAGTCTATTTAATTAGGTTTATTAATCCCAACCGTTTTTATGTTATTTAATGTCGTATTTTTGTTTGGGACACCCAGTGAGGATAAAAGTCACTAATCATTAGTAATGTTCAACCAGACTAACCTCTTGAATAATTACCACAACGTCAAGGCCCCTTGTGGTTGATGGACCTTATTTTTCAGGCTAGCCCTTGACGTGTCGGCAGTGGGAATTAACCTTCTTCTGAACTGGCTGTCCTCCCAAGAGCTGCGAGTTAATCAGTGGCTGCAGGAAATGCATTCATGCCTTTGCTAAGGTTGTTAATAAGAAGTGAACGTAACGGCCGCGGCCGACATTTGAACTCAGATTGCGGTGTCCATTGTTGTTACGATAATCACTACGCCACTTGTACACAATGAGACTTTCAAAGTGGAAAAGGTTTCCACGCCAAGTGAAGTTCAACACGGGACAACCGGTCCTAAAACACGGCGAGAGACGCCTGATAGATAATCTATCTATCTCTCTATCATTATAGGAGATTAAAACAAAACATGTTAAAGAGCTAGAATGATTTTCAGACATTTGGATTATATTGTAAAAGACATTAATTCGTTGGACAAAGTCTTTGTTAAATACGATAAAACAGCTAATTTCTATAAGTTTAATCCAAAAGGATATAATGCTTTAATTTTTTAAAAAAATTAACTAAAAATTGCAAGCATCCGGTGAGGATCGAACTTCAATTGTAACTAAAAATAAAAAGGTGGTTAATAACACTATTAATTTAGTTGATAAAATTGATATTACTAATAAAATTATAACTGACAAGCTTAAAATAACCAACAGAGTAAGTAAGCTTTGTACCAAAGAATATTTAAATCAATATATGATGTTGGTCTTTTGTAAGACGCTAGTTGACGTAGAAGAGTTATAGATGACTAGGTTGGGTGTATTAAATTTAGTATAGTATATATATATATATATATATATATATATATATATATATATATATATATATATATATATATATATATATATATATATATATATATATATATATATATATATATATATATATTACAGTTCAAAGGTTTGAGGTCAATGCTGGTAAGTTTTTAAATTGGCACAAAAGTAGTTGTTTTGTACTTTAAATAAGAGAAAATTATTATACCTGAATAAAAAAGTGAGAGGTGATTTTTTAATTAGAAATTTTATTATGACAAAAAAAAAAAAAAAATTTATGATTAAATTTTACTTTCGTCAAAATATCCTTCTTTAGCCTTTATAACTGCAGCCTAAATGTTTGCCATTCGTTGCAAAAGTTTCTCAAAGTATAAGTTTGATAATTGATTCCATTCTTTTTTCAATGACTCTAAGAGCTCTTTTTCATTTTTAGGATGGAAAAGTTTCACTCTTTTCTAAAGTTCGTCCCATGTTAATTTTGGGGGCGGCTTCAAACCTTTGAATCGTAATGTGTATATATATATATATATATATATATATATATATATATATATATATATATATTAAAAAGAAGCAAAGAGAGGTGCCGCAAACGTTTTTGGTTGTAATGTGGATTTTTTTAGAAAAAAATATTATGTTTTAATTACTTGAATTCAAGAAAGACATTCTGATTACTAACACAAAAACAGAGAATGTCTCATATCGAGAATATTTAACATTGAAAAATATAAGGGAAAAATTAATTATTTTTAATAATATGTGGAAATCTCCACCTTTTACCTGATGATAGTCGCGAGACCAGAAACACGTGTAGTAAAATTATGGAAAATAAAGCATAATATTTTTTTAAAAAAATCCATATTACAACCAAAAACGTTTGCCGCACCTCTCTTCTCTCCTTTTTAATATACACACTTTTCTCTCGTTGGAACCACTACAACCCCTTTCTTATATATTATATATATATATATATATATATATATATATATATATATATATATATGACATCTAAAATATATAGTGAGGAGGACCCTTAGACAATAAGGGAAGGGAAGGAAAATAATGAAACGATAAAGGGACATATAGAAGAACTAGGAAAGGGGCGAAACATAAGTAGGGAGTATCGAGAAAATAAGAGTTGGGGACAGAGAGATAGAGGTTGTTTTTCGTTTTTATTAATTCCACCCAAAGTAAGGTGATAAAGCCACTAAGAACCTAAGAGTGTAAGAAAGAGAGAGGACAATAAAAGAACAGGATTCGAAAAAAAGAAGATGGCGATTGACGTTTTATTCAAATTTTTGAAGATTGTAGTTTATAGAAATGCAAGAAGCCGGAAAAAAGCGAGATGCACGATAGAAGAAACTACTAGCATAAAACTTATGGTTGCATCTTGCAATTTCAACAGTAAACGGATGAGACCTAACTGCCAATCTAGTAATGTGCTTAAATGAATGAAGTCGATATACCAACGTGCAAAGCAATATTTATTTTGAAAAATACAAAAATGTGGCACAAGGCCAAAAGGGGGTTAGGAGAGGTCTGGTCTGCAGTCTGTCTTATCTTAAACTTAGCTAACAACGATTACTGAGACCAAACATATCACAGTACACCAAAACAACACATTCTTACTACAGTCACTATAATACCACAAGTCTCTATGAATTCCTAACTAGTTCTCATATGAAAAATTTTTCTAGTGGGGTGGGGAATAAAAATAACAATTTTACAAAATTAAACCCCAATGAATATTTACAGTGATTACAATTTTATATACAAAGAGGGAAGCTCATCGGAACAATTAGTATGAAAGTATTCATAGAAAAGACAAAATTACATTACGGTAGTAAGAAAGTAATTGAAGCCGAGACACCATAACAGATTCTTTGGATATTTTCAAGAAATTCTAGATATATTCCGGATGTACCAAACCAGATGTGGCAGCAATATTCAATGAACGGACGAATGGTAGACTTATAAAAGTGTAAAATAGATTCTGGCAAAAAAAACTGTCTAGCATGACACAGTGAACCAACTTTCCTAGCAGCAGACCTAGCAATTGATTCAATATAATCGTTTCCCCTCAAGTTACGGTAAACCGTTAGAGTGAGTTACTCTCCTGGAAATTAGCATCAACCAGATTCAGTATTTGTACTGGTTCTGACAGCATTCTGACTATGAAAATTACATTAATTATATAAATTATTATGCTAATTATATGAAGCACTAATTAAATAAGCGACCTGCTCTCATTCTCCATATCATCGACGGCACTCGCTCACATCGGAATCGTCATCCTCTCTCCTTATTCCCTAAAGAAGCAAATATTGCTGAGAGCAACAACGGACAGGAAGCTATGGAGATCCATAATCGGCTACATCCAGAGAGATAAGGGAAGAAAGAGAGAGAAAGAGGAATTTATAAAAATGCCTGAGGTACCCCATTCAGGCTGTAGGTCTCAAAGAGAGTTGTGTGTGTGAAATCGGCTGTAAATTTGTATGTCCTCCTCCCCGCTAAGTGGGATGAGGACAAAACTAATCAGAGTTAAAGACAAATACTTACTTGGTATTATTCTTGGCCAGGGTGATGATAAGTATAAAAGTTCAGCTTCTGGGGGAGGTGTCGACACCAGGTAGTATCTGCTCGTTTCAACTAAAGATGCATGAGGCATCTTTATGTGGTGTGCCGAGAGAGATAAGAAAAAATTTGTAAGTGTGCGGTTCTCACCTTAAAAGTCTTTCGTTTCAGTGGGACGATATATAGATATACATAGATATGAAGGGGAAGGTAGGGAGGCTGAGAGAGAGAGAAAGAGAGAGGGAGAGAAAGAGAGAGAGAGAGAAAGAGAGAGAGTGGGAGGAAGTGAGTAAATTTTCGGTGTGAGGGAAAAGATCCGCTTGTCGGCGGGAAAGAATTATAATAGACAAAGAAAAAGGAATAAAGAATGATTGCATTAAATAAAGGCAGCAATCTTATCCCTCTGTCTTATAAGCAATTCGATTATGGCGACGATTGTGTTTTTCTTTCTATTTCTTGCTTTATTTTATTGTTTTTCTTTGTTTTTGTTTTTTTGTTTTTTTTTTGTTTTTTTTTTTTGCGAGCCAAAACAAAAGAATGAAAATAATCCCTGATTTTATTTAGTTTTTCCATTTTTATTTATCTACTTTTTTTTCGTTTTCTTTTTCATTTTGGTCCCCACATCAAAAAAAAAAAAAGATCATTTGCCATTCATCATTTCCATGGCGGCAAAGGTTTCCCGCGTTTTTTAAGCCTCGTTTTCCTGCCATTTTCAATGCATATATCAAACTCTATGTCACAGCCCATAAAACACACACGCGCGTGCGACGTTTTATCAGTTCCCATTTTGTCGGATTTAACGCTCCCAAAAATGTTTATACAATTTATCACTGTCGGCTTTCAACTTTTATATCTTTCCTTTCCAACCGCTTTTCTTTTCTTTTTCCTTTACACGTTTTATGTTATTTTCCTTTATTTAATGATTTTGATTTTCTTTCTTTGCCAGTGTATTGCTTCCTTTCTTATATTTAAAAACATAACTTTTCTTCTCTTTAGAATTTATAGCATTTAAACTTTGTTTCTTTTTTCTCATATCCTTTCCTTACTTTCATACTTTCTTTTTTTCTCCTTACATTTACAGCATTTGAACTTTTTCTTCCTTTCTCTTTCCCCTTACATTTACAGTATTTAAACTTTCTTTCTCTCTCTCTTTCTCCTTACATTTACAGCATTTAAACTTTCTTTCTTTCTCTTTCATTTACAGCATTTAAACTATCTTTCTCTTTCTCCTTACATTTACAGCATTTAAACTATCTTTCTCTCTCTCTTTCTCCTTACATTTACAGCATTTAAACTATCTTTCTCTCTCTCTTTTTCCTTACATTTACAGCATTTAAACTTTCTTTCTTTCTCTTTACTGTATTTAAACTCTCTTTCTCTTTTCGTTTATTGCAGTTAGACTTACCTACTTACTTTCTCCTTACCGTTACAGCATTTAATCTCTCTTTCTTTTCTTTCATTATAACTTCCTTTATTTGTTTCTTTTTTCTCATATTTGCAGCTTT
>OZ010597.1:37488708-37523708 GCA_963932145.1 Acanthosepion lycidas
CCTTATTTTGTCAATGTTGTAACCAATAAAAGGTTACTGAATGCGGAATAACCAAAACGGAGGTTGGAAATGAAATGGTAACCTTCAACAAAATAGAATACTCACCAGCGGCGTGAAGTAGGTAAGCCACTGTTAGTGGTGGACTACATAGACAGCATACTATCTCCACTTACATTAGTGCCCAACATATTTACGAGGATTGGGTTGGTTGTTTGGTTGGGTTTATATGGCATATCAACCACTGTGGGTCATTTAATACCAAATTAAGGTATATATATATATATATATATATATATATATATATATATATATATATATATATATATATATCACACATATACCTATACATATATTAAATATACAGTACTATTAAACATGCAGCTGGCAACATTATTTTTTCCAAAAAACGTATAGCTGGCAACATTAGTGTTTAAAAAACATATAGCTGGCAACATTATTTCAAAAACATTATCTGAAGCCTTGTTGTTGGACGTAGTTTATCGTCATACCCAGGACGCGGATGTAGTTTATCGTCATACCCAGGACGCCGAGGATTGGGACATACCCATTAGTGTTCATAGCTACGGTATATAACAATCAACTTTTTTGTTATTTTCATTTCTTTCTTCTTTATTTTCTTTTTTCCTCATTTTTTCTTTCCATTCAGTCCTTATTTTCTTTTCTTTCTCTTTTTCTTTCTTTTCATTCCTTTCCGTCTTTCTACCTACCTTGTTTTCATTCATTCATTATCTCCTTTCATTTCTTTATTTTCATTCTCTTCTTCCTTATTTTCATTTTTCCTCTTAATTTTGTTCCTTTCTTTATTTTAATTCTTTCTTTCCCCTTATTTTCCTTCCTTTCTTTCCCTTATTTTATTCTCCTTCTCTTTCACGCATTTCCTTTTTATCTATTTCTATTCAATTCTCGTGTTATCCGATTTCTTCGCTTTTCTTTTTTTTCTTTTGCTTTACTTTTTCGTTTCCTTCAATTTTTTATGCCCCGCACCCATTTTCTTCTTCTTTGTTGATCTCCTGTATTAATGCTTTCTTCTTGTCTTTTCCCTTCTTTTACTTTCCTGTAACAAGCTTTACAATAAAAACAGGAAATTAGATCCTTAAATACTGTATAAGGTTTCAAAATTTAAATTCGCAAAAGGCACAATTTAAACTTCGTACATAATTAAATTGATATACATTAAAAGGTTTCTAACTTTCAATTATACTTTTTGGTACTGGGAAAATAATACCTTAAGCCAGGTGACTTTCTTTTCGTAACACCCACCTATAGAATATTGTACCTACTTATAAAAAGCACCCGTCCTTAAGAAACTGCAGTAATAGACTGCCTACAATGTACAATAGAATTTTCTTTGCAAGCAATCTCAATGTGGCGATTGTATAACTTGTGTATCTTTTTCGTCATCATTTTATTTTCATATATTTTTTTTTCCTGTAGATACATTTTGTTTTACGTATTTTAACTTTGCGTAGATCTCGGGTACAATACGATAAATGGATGTAAATAAGATAAATAAACGGTAAATTCTGTCTTCCCATTTGTGTGTTTAAACCACCTCTAACTCTGGCCACACTTGCTCTACATAGATATATACCTTTTTGGAATCAGGATATTCTCCGGAATTAAAATCTACCGTTCATCTTGTGCTTGAACATCCAGCATTGGGATTGTGTCCGGATGAGGAGAGAACAGTTAAAAATTCAAATTTTAAAATAGCCGAAGAAAAATAGAGATTTTAAAAGTTTTTAATTTATATTGAGTTTAAAATAACACAAAAACTTTGTGAATTTAAAATATTTTGTTTTAAATTCAGTTTACAATATCTCCAAAACTTTGTGAATTGAGGAAAATCAAATTTTATTTGTTTAAAATTCCAAGGAATCAGATTTAAAGTGTGAGGTTACGTGACGAGGGACTTTAAAGTCCTGCAGTGTTTTTGATTTGAAGAACTCAACTCAATTGAAATTCCACGGACTTTGTTATTTGAAGAACTCAATTTTCGGCCTGAATTGGAATTTCGTCCCAAATTGGACTTTAAGGTCAAAACGGTCTTTTACGAGGAATTGGACTTATATCCCGAATTCAGAGTCAAAGTGAGGTTTTGAAGTTCCATGGATTGAATTGAGGAATTCAAAATTCCGCCAGTATAAAAAATAAAGCTGACGTTATTTTTGGAAGAGTTGCAAATTGTTTCAGTACAAATAGACTGAACATGTGAGCAACGACGAAGTTTTAGAGAAAATAGAAACAAAAAGGACACTCTTACTTGACATAAGGAGACAGTTGAAATTTCTAGGGCGCATAATGAGGAAAGAGGGATTGGAAAAATTTGATGCTTACAGGACAGATTGAAGGCACGAGAGACAGAGGAAAAGCAGTAAATAACTTCCCTAATGAGCTTCTGTAAATTATTGATAGAACAAGGTTTAGGAGAGATAATAAAAAGCCAAAATTTACTAAGAGCTACAAAGGATATGAATTTGTGAAGAACTACTACTGTCAACGACCTGACGAAACGTGACTCATAGAATGATAATAATAAGTTGTTTACTTTCGTTGTTTTGAATTCTGATGATAAACTAGAAACTATGGTCTGGATCTAGAAAAAAAAAACAACGAAAAAAAAAAGAAAAAAGAAAGAAAAAGAAAGAAGAAACAAAAAGAAAGAAACAAAAAAAAATACTGTGATTGCACCCATTCTAAATTCTTTATAAAAATTCAGAATGTGGAATAAATAAAATCTAAACACTTGAAATGCCTCGGTGTAGGGATCAGTTATAACAAATTTAGTACGAGGCATAAGGAAATTGAACATAGGTGAGGTTGCGCTTGGAGGTAGTTTTGTCCAAAACAAGATACTACAAAACCCAAATATTAACCAAAGAACTCGGGCCATGTACTTAAATAACCCCACCAAATCTTAACTCTCTCTCTCTCTCTATCTATATATATATATATAAAGAAATATAGTTTTAAGGTGTGCTATAGTTATTAGTTAAATTGTTCAATATCAAAGATAGAGCGTATGTAAATATAAATATAAAAGTGAACATTGAAGTCAACATTCAGGTGTTTCATGCATGAAACAGCCTGTCGCCTCTGAGTGTTGACTTCAATGTTCGCTTTTATATTTATATATATGTCATGCATTGCATCCAACTCGTTCATAAATGTCTAAACTATAATCTATACACAACAATCAATGATTAAAATAGTTTCAAATGAATCCTTTAGTTCTTAAAGAATACAAATCTTCATCACATTCTATAAACTGGCGCTTTACTAAATATAAAAAAAAAATACATCACTTGAAGATTTCCAACAGTTGCAGAAGCAGAAATGGTTAGTATGTAATTAATTACCAAATATAAAAAAATACATCACTTGAAGATTTCCAACATTTGCAAAAGCAGAAATGGTTAGTATGTAATTAATAGAGTAAAGAATAATCTAATCAAAATGCTGACGTTCTACCTTACTTTAAAAGGCGTGAAAGGAAACTTCCGTTATTATGAGAAAGATCAATAACAGTTAGTGGACACGAGAAGTTTAATTTCCTGAAAAACTTTATGTAAAATACTGTATAAATTTCAACGCATTTTGGTCATTAAATGCTGAATTAATTCTAGAAATAGCTAACCTAGGTACCTCCACGAGATCGCTAAAAAAAGAGCATAGCATGATGAAAAAGACGCCAAACTTGACGAAAACAAAATTTTATCGTCTTAATATTTATGTTATTATTAAGAAGAAAGATCAAAGTATTTTTGGGGTATTTTATTTTTTAAATATTTTTTAATCGTTCCTAGCACGCTCAGAATTTTCGTTAAAAATCTTGTTTTTTTTTTTTGAGTCAGCAAAACTGACCATTTTTTTTCCATTTTATAAAAAACTGGAAATCTCTCTTTGAAATTCTTTTAAATATCAATTATCATTTTTTCAAAACTTATTTTAAGAAAATCAGAAATTATAATGTTTATTTAAAATATTTTGAACCAAGCTTGACTCAGCTTCTGCACCGAAAAGATGTAATTTGAAAATAAAAAAAAGCAGGTCATAAACTTTCGCGTTACTTGACAGGTTATAAATGACATATTGACGGATTCCGTGAGGCTAATTTGTTCTACGGAAGGAGAAAAGTGAAATAATTTACATCTAAGTGAACAAATTATTTACCTCGTTATTTTTAAGGAAAACTTTCAGCGCTCTATTTTTTTTTTTTTACTTAACTTTCACCTTTACGTTTACAATGCTTTATGGAAAATATATTATAAAGAAATTAAAATGACTGTTAAGAGGGACATTAAATTTCATATTTCATAAGAAAGGTATCTAATTAATTTATAGGCATCTTTCTTATGAAATTTTCTCAGAAGTGTACATAACTATAATTTTATGTACATTTATTACATTTTACTGTTATTTGTATTTGCATTCATTTTATTA
Source organism: Acanthosepion lycidas (assembly GCA_963932145.1). NCBI lineage: Eukaryota > Metazoa > Mollusca > Cephalopoda > Sepiida > Sepiidae > Acanthosepion > Acanthosepion lycidas. The sequence goes on from OZ010597.1 coordinate 37,493,173, forward strand.
TTAATTCTGATATTTAATTTATGGAAAAATGCCATAACTGAGATTAATATAAAAATAAGATCATATAAATTTCATAAAATGATACTGATACTTGTAGGTACCCTTCTCAGTTGAAATTGAAAAATCAAATTAACTTCACACGTGTTTCGCAAAAGTAAAGACCTTAACAGCGAAGAACAATGCTTAACTCAAATAACGCAACTTAATTGTATTCTGGTTGGTCTTCCGTACTTTATAATTACAGCCCGATTATAAACACAAAATTACATTTCTTAATTACTGTGGATCTTCTGATTAGTCAAAATGATACAATTTACAACGCGCTAAAAAAGATCTATCTCATAAGGAGACTTAGGAAACCCGATGCAGCTTTTAACTAATTTTTATAATATTTTGACAACTTAAATGTAAAAATCTATTATAATTAAGAAATAACAAATAATTGTATTAAAAATTCATTTTTCATCGAAAGAACTTTTTGCTTTCAGAAAATATTGTCCATATTCATAAAAACAACTAAAAACAAATAAAAACATGTGTAATTAAATAATATCTTTGTTTTATTGAGTTGTGTATGTTACAATTCAGAGCTGATTTTCAGGTAGGGGGGCAATTAAAACCAAAAAAAAAAACAAAAAAAAAACATGATTTGCAATCCTCAAAGCCCTGTGCTTTTAACTATTGTAATCACTAAACCCGATGCGATCGGATTGCTAGCGTTTTTATAAAATTAGTAAAGGGTAATAAATTTAAAATAATATTTCTGCCATGACTTTAATAAAAAACAATCTGGGAATAGTTCCTGAAAGTTTCATTAACATCCGACAATTATTTTTATTTTTGCAAGATTTTCCAAATTAATGTGTGTCATACCAAAAGAAAAAAACATGCTAAAAATTGTCTTTGTTATTTTACTAGTTCCGCTGATACAAAGAGAAACAAGTTTTTTTTAATCAAAATTTAGAATGTTCTAAAAAGAAGGAAAATTTTTAAAAATAATTAAAAAACTTTGGTCTTTCCTCTTAATAATAACATAAGCATTTAGACGATAAAATTTTGTTTTCGGCAAGGTTGGCGTCTTTTTCCTCAAGCTATGCTCTTTTTTAGCGATTTCATGGAGGTACCTAAGCTAAACTCATCTTTACAATTACCATTTACTAATCTCTGTGTAGATCTCTGAGATGAGGTATTATGATTGCTTGTATTATTTACATTATTTGGGCTGTTATCCTCATCTTCATTGCCGTATTCACAACGTTTCGGTCGCTGTACGCTCCGGCCTTCTTCAGGTGATTGGAATCTCGAACCGAACCGTTTATTTCATCCACCGGGTTTCAATACCAAGTCACACCAGCGGCGAACCGAAAAACCTGGGGAGTGAGATAAAGGGAAATAACTGAGACACCAGGAAGAGGCATGCCACGTGAAAGTAGAACAATCTACCTCGGTGGACGAAATAAAAAATTCATTTCGAAATTCCAAACAGCTGAAGAAGGCCGGAGCGTACAACGGCCGAAACGTTGTGAATATGGCAATGAAAATGAAGATAACAGTCCAAGTAATGTAAATAATGCAAGTAATCATAATACCTCATCTCAGAGATCTAGACAGATATTGAAGGCATGGCACGAGGAACTCGAACGATCTACCCCGGTGGACGAAATAAATGGTTTCTGTTGGAAATTCCAATCACCTGAAGAAGGCCGAAGCGTACAACGGCCGAAGCGTACAACGCCCGAAACTTTGTGAATATGGCAATGAAGATAGAGATAACAGCCCGAATAAAATAATGCAAGTAATCATTTACTAATCATTGCGATTGTTTCACTGACTAATTTGAAGGATTAATTATAACACCTAATTGCGTAATTCATTTGAAATGCGAAAATTGTTGAAATGCGTGATAAATTATTATGGTAATAAAGATCGAAAGATGATTACCTTCAAAGTGACAAGCTCTGCTCTGGCAAGAATCAAGTACATGATAATCTCTTCTCGGATACCAACATTAAAAACATTAATCCAATCAAAGAATATAACGAAAGCATTTTTAAAAAAATTAGATAACCAATCTCGAAGATTCGGTGTGTTGCAAAATCCAAATTCTTAACCGATTCAGCCAAAGAGACTGGGCCAGATAAGTTAATCCCTGGTGTATGGGATGCTTCTATGGGATGTGCCAATGGAGCAGTGGCAATTATTGACACTAATCCCACGGGCGCGTTGGATTCTCATCTTAAAAGGACTGGTGCCATATTTCGTCATAGTGAGTTTGGTTTGTCCGTTTCCAGAATATTTAATGATGAAATCTGTTGCCCAAACAGATGGATAAACTTAGGTTTGCTTTTCACGACAGTCATAAATGTAGACACGTGTTTAGTTTTCACGACAGTCATAAATGTAGACACGTGTTTAGTTTTCACGACAGTCATAAATGTAGACACGTGTTTAGTTTGAACGAGAGTCAAGAAAGTAGACATAACTTTGTTTTGCCCTGGCGTGTAAACTTAGATATAGATTTGTTTTGAACGAAAATCAAAAAGGTTAACATTAATTTAGTTGCATGAAAGTAAAAAAAAAAAGTGGTCCCTTTTTGTGCGGGGGTTGGTGGTTTACATCTCTGTACGGGGATATGTTTGGTGTATTCAGGTCTCCAACTGAATGGAACCGATTTCTATTAATAGAGATGTGGGTGTTAAGGAAAGATAAATATATTGGAGCAAGGATCTGCAACATACCACACTAGAAAACAGGCAAACTTGCAAACGAATTTACAATCATTATTATTAATTACTTAAATAGCAGGGTAGACTGAGTATTCTAGCCTTGGATGAATTCAAAATCGGGGAGAAGGCAATGGTTAACTGCTCTATGTTTTCCAGAATGATATCACAAAGAGAGGACGAAAGAAACAGAACCGTGCAAAGCCATGATTGCTTATGTCCTGAAGGGATACGGTACTGAAAAGAGGAGGTTAATGAATGAGGATACTGAAAAATACTAGTTAAATATTAGTATTTAATTCACTAAACATATGTCAATTAAAACATCCTTTTGGAATCGCAGCATGATTGTGATTTTGTGATATAATAGGGACAGGTTTGATGTTTATATATATATTTTTACATTGGCTAAGACAATAAAGAAAATTAAGACAAAATAGCTCAACCCTTTCCAGACAATAAAGAGCAATGCAAAGGAGCGTGATTTCTAGAACGAAGATTAATGATGCTAGATTTAAGGAACTGCCAGAAAAAAAAAACAAAAAAACAACACACGTAGAGTTAAGAAGTCCAGTAATCTTGAAAGTGACATTTTCGGGCCCAACAACCATTCACGTATCTTATGACGGTTTTAAATATGGACATAACGTTTTTTTTGTAATCATTTCACCCCAAGCAAGCCGATAGAGCCACTACGACGCAATGGGTTACTGGGAGTGAAAGAATATTAAGGAAACATTACTGAGGGAAGAAAACAGTAAAAGGAAAGGATTAAAAAAGACTAATGATTATAATTGACGCCGCATTTATATTTTTGAGGATTGTGATTTTGTGACATAATAGGGATAGGTTCGATATTTATATATATTTTTTTTACATTGGCCAAGACAATAAAGAAAATTAAGAAAAAATAGCTCAACCCTTGTCAGACAATAAAGAGCATTGCAGAAGATGATGATCTAAATTTACCACTTCTGATGATTATATTTGTTTTTAAATAGTCACGTAATTGTCAAGATTTCATCTGTTTTACAAAAAATATAATTATTGTCGTCAGTGTGCTAAATTAAACATGCTTAATTTGTAACAACTGAGTTATAATATCTCAAGTATTTTGTAGTACTATTGTAGTTTGAATGCTGAGAATAGATTAATTTTAACACGATTTGAATTGGTAGCATTTCCGGCTCAAAATTAGATTAGACAAAGGACTATCTTTAAACGATCAGCACCAGTTAACATTTTGCTAAAAGGACATAAGTGCATCTTCTTGTGAAATGAGATAAAAAAAACTTCATGATAAGAATTCTAAGTAAAAATATATGATAGAATTTTTAAAAAAAGAGTGACCTAACTTTGCAAAAAATCTTTGTATCAGAACATTATCTGTCTAGAGATCTTATCCTCTTCTATGTGTCATGTCCCTTCAGAACATTTCTCATCATGGCTCTCCACAATTTCCTGTCATTTCTAAGAATTTTGTCTTTTTTTATCTCTCGCCATCCATCTAGCCAAGCTCTCTAGGTAGGTTATGCGTTATTTGCTTCTGTCCATCTTGCCTTTATTATTATCCTGTAAGTGTCAAACTTTCTAAACCCTTCTTCTTCATTATGCCCTTTAGAAATTTCAACTTTCTCTTTTTGATGTAAAGTATAAGTGTCTCTCGTTTTCATTTCTTCTAAAAACTTCATTGTTGAAAACATGTTCGGTCCATTTTAAGCATCCTACTGTAGAGCCACATTTCTGTTGTTTCAAATCTCTTCTTCATCTGTAAGAAGACTGTCCAGCATTCACAGCTGTATGGAAGGACCGATGTTATATAACAGTTCAGTATTCTTTCTTTTTTCTAACGAAATTTTTCTTTTCCTTAAAGCTTTCAATGTTGCACATGTTAAAAGATTTCTCCAATTTTTAATTTGCATGTTGGGCTGTTCCGTTTGCTAACAACTACGTATTCTGTCTTCTTGTGGGAGGAGTCTACAGATCAGTATGCACATTGAAAAAACAAAAAACAAAACTAGAAACACATATAAAAAGCCATATGTCAACGAAACCTCCTTTTGTGACATAATAGGGATAGGTTTGATGTTTATATATATTTTTACATTGGCCAAGACAATAAAGAAAATTAAGAAAAAATAGCTCAACCCTTTTCAGACAATAAAGGCCAATGCAAAGAAGTGTGATTACTAGAATGACGATTAATGATGCCAAATTTAAGGAACTCCCAGAAAACAAAATAACACAGGTATAGTTAAGAAGTCCAGTAATCTTGAAGGTGACATTTTAGGACTCAACAACCATTCACGTATCTTATGACGGTTTTAAATATGGAGATAACGTTTTTTGTAATCATTTCACCCCAAGCAAGCCGATAGAGCCACTACGACGCAATGGGTTACTGGGAGTGAAAGAATATTAGGGAAACATTACTGAGGGAAGAAAACAGTAAAAAGGACAGGATTAAAAAAGACAAATGATTATAATTGACGCCGCATTTATATTTTTGAGGATTTTAGTTGACAAGAAAGCAAGAAGCCGGAAGAAGACACGAGCGAGAAGTGTGAGGGAAGAAATTATTAGAACAGAACTTACAACTGCATCTAGCAATTTCAGCAATAAAATAATGCAATCTATCTGCCAATCTAGTATTGCGTTTACGGACCCAAAGTGGAGTACCTCTACCATATATGGACGGGAGCTGCCCTGTCTTCACATTCCACCATTTTGTGTAAAAAGCGTCTCCGCATCCTTGTAAGTGACGAATTATTATCTTATAAGAACGATAGAACTGATTAAAAGGTGTAGATAGATAGAACAGATTAAGAGAGTTCGATAAATAGAAAGAACGATTAAAAGATATAGATAAAAAACCAACTGAAATAGATAGAAAGAACGATAGAATAAATTAAAAGAAAGATGGAAAGAACGATAGAACAGGTGAAAAGATATAGATAGATAAAGAACAAACTGAGGTAGAACTTATGTATGTGTATATATATATATATATATATATATATATATATATATATATATATATATATATGTGTGTGTGTGTAGATAGATAGAACGATAGAATAAACCTAAAAGAAACGACAGAACAGATGAAAAGATATAAGGATAGATAGATAGAACAGATTAAAAGCGATAGAAGAACGAGAGAACAGATTAAAAGAGATAGATAGGAAGAACCATAGGACAGATATATAGAGATACATGTAGATAGAACGAAAGAAGAGTAAAATAGATCAGATTTAAAAAATATTGAAAGATAGAACTATAGAACAGATATAGATAAATAGATAAAACGATAGAACAGATTAAAATAGATAAACAAGCAGAAAGAGAATAGTGTTTTAGGTTATGCTAATAAAATTATAATTTTCAAAAATATAGCACTTTATATAATGTTACTATTTTTATATTCTATTATTTCCGCTTCGTCTTTAATTCAACCGCTTCTGTTAAAAGACCTGGTAATATATTAGGTTGGTGCAAAAATAATGACGTAATAATGTCGTTTTTCGACGTTAAAAAATACGTCAAAAAACGACATTATTACGTCATTATTTTTTGCACCAACCTAATATAATTGTATATTGAGCAGTCGATAAATTTAACCAGTTTTAAAAACTAATAATTTTTTTTTCAATTTTCAAAGAGAAAAAAATATCTTCATTTTCTTCATTTTTATTCTTTTTTGTTTCTGATTTTTTCTGGATTGTTTTTGATTTTAATTATTATCCACATCTTTTATTAATTGTTTTTCTTTATCGTTTCTCTTTTATTTCAGTTCTTTCTTTCTTTTCTTTCTTTTTTTTTTATGCATTTTGGAAGAGTATTCCCCCCCCCTCACCATTTTCTTCTCTTCTTTGTTATCCTATCGTTTTCTTTTTCACAATTCTTTCTCATATTTTGTTTGGTTTGCTTTATTTTACGGCATATCAACCTCAACGGGTTATTTAATGCCGACAAGATTTTCAGGATATGTTTGTATCGTCGTTTTCCAAGCGCAGCTTAGATGTGACACAAGGTTGAAGGTATGAGGTACCCAGTGATGATCGATCTCACTAGACAGTCTTGTTAACCATTACACCGCGTCGAGGTGCACATAGGATATGTGCGTATGAATAGAATATGTATTCTTTGTAAGAATAGAATATGTATTCTTTGTAAGAATAGAATATGTATTCTTTGTCAAGAGTCAACTCTATTGCTGGTGATATTTCTTTTTCAAAAATGTATTACTGGTATTTTTACTATAAAATTCTATTTTTATACCTTCATAGTGCTTTGACTAATTCGGAGGTTAACTACTTGCCCATAGCTGGGACCCTAACAGGTGCAACCATCTCCGGTTAGGTTGAACTTGAGAACAACAGCGATTAAGATGTGGTTTCACGCCCCTAAAAACCTCCCGATCAGAGGCCTTGCTGTCTGATGTAGTTTATCGTCATACCTAGAACGACGCATATTTTGTATTTATTCTCCTACTTTTTCGCTCTTTCCCTCCTAAACGTCCTTTTGTTTCACAAATTATCACTCCTCCTGACTGATTGCTGATAGTTTAAAATTCCATTTCGTCCTGTGACGTGACGCCATTTTGTAAACATCATTGAGAGTTGTTATGTTAGAGGTTACGCACCGGGATTTTAAATTAACACTTTTGCTAGTTTTGGTTAAAAGACAAAATAAACGTATGAAATATGCATATCACCTGCACGCGAAATACATCCTATTTTCTTTATTTCATTACGTGTTGATAATATGCATCGGTAGTTTAGTTTCAATGCAAATTTTCAGCTGTTGCATAACTATGAAACATCGGGAGTAGTGTTTCATTAACGTTACAAAACAATGAAATTTCCTTTGAGAAATAACAATACAGAAAACTGATTGTCTCCACGACGCTAAACATTAATTATCGACATGTTACCAAAAACGCTTGTCTGCTGAAAGTGTTAAGATTCGAGATGAGAAGTTAACTTAAATCGCAGTGAATGAAATATATTTAACATATTAATCAAATATATTAACATTTTAACTGCTTGAATGGCAGAGTGAGGTTAGATATAACCGTAAGTTTGTGGGAATATTGTTATTATTATAAATAAAAATAAAATATAAGATAATAATGAAAATTATAAATAAAGTAAAATTTAAACCTCGTTTAAAATAAATAAATAATAAAATTACTCCCAGCATGCAAGAGGAACTGTTCTTGCTGGAAATACGGACATCCCGCCAAGAGACGTGAGATTCAATCTCTTCGCTTAAGAACTGTCGGGATGACAACACGTGTGTAACTTCTCCCTGTGATAGGACTTGCGATATTACGGAGTCATTTACTCCTTTTTATAACATGAACATTATCACAGTTGTAAAGTAAAACACAAACACCAATACACCCAAATAAACAAATAAAATTGTATGAAATTACCATATAATTTGCCATGTTTTTATTATTATTATTATTATTATTATTATTATTATTATTATTGTTTTATTGTTTTATTGTTATTATGGTGTGGATGAATACAATCATAACTTTATGGCAACCACAAGAAAAACTGAAGAACATCCTCCACAAATTATGGTGACCCACCGACGTGTATATAAAAAAAAACATCTTATTCACCACACCAATTTGGAAAAAACAAAATGACGTTAAGAAAGGAAGTCAGAAATCAAAAGAAGCCACACTTTCGTTAAAAACGACGTAAAAAAGAAAAAAAAACAAAGACTTTCAAATTCCCAACGTTAAAAAAGAAAATCTATGAAGGAGCAAAAGAAAAAAAAAAAAAAAAAAAAACAACAACACGTAAGCCTCTCTTTATCCACATTTTGCGTCCACCCGACATGGAACGAGACAACATAATTTCAGTTAAAATTCCAGAACTTATGAAAAATAGCATCAAATGACTGATTCGCGAAATTTGAAATGTTTGCCAATCGGTGTAACATTATACCCCACCCCCAAACAAACAGAATAATAAAACAACTATAGTGGCTAAAATAAAAAAGAAAGAAAGAAAATAACGACCTGGATAAACGCCCTACAAATTGAAATGAAAAATGTACCTATCCTGTACCTATCATTGTCATTGGAATTCAATTACAACCTCCAAAACCGCGAATAGAACCTAACACTTCTACTGCTAACAAAAAATATTGAAAAAAAAACAACAAAAAAAAAAAACAAAAAAACAAAAAAACACACACACACAAAAAAAAACATTAAGCAATTTTCTGAAGGATGACTAAGCGGGGAAATATTATGAAGGACCGTTACACTCAGTTAAGAAATCTTTCGTATTCTGGGCACTATACTAGACATGAAAATACCTAATAACAGAAAATGAAAAAAAACAACAACCTTACAGTCGTTACTGAGAGATTTAAAAAGAAATCAGTGACACCTCAAAATGATAGGAAGAAACAAACAAAAAAAAATATTCTAGAACAACCCCCTGCCAAAAAGAAAATTCAAAAAAACAAATGGACACTCTTCAAAACAACCACTTCAACAAATACCCCCCCCCAAAAAAAAACAAAACAAAAAAAAAAACAAAGAACTATTTTATTTTAAATAGGCAATCCATCAGTACCAATAAGTTCTGCTATTTTGTGGTGGGGTTGTTATACGTGCGAACATTCTTATTATTACAAATGAAAATAAAATATAAAATAATGAAAATAATGATTATAAATAAATTAAAATTAAATTATTAGGTTGGTGCAAAAATAATTTCGTTTTATCACATAGTAACATATCTTAGAAAACGAAATTATTTTTGCACCAACCTAATAAAACTTGTTTAAAACGAATAAATAATAAAAAGAATCAAATTACTCTCGGTATGCAGCAGGGACTGTTCCTGCTGAAAATACGGACATCCCGCTAAGAGACGTGAGATTCAACCTCTTAGCCCAAGGAAGGCCGTGATGACAACACTTATGTAACTTTCCTCCGTGATATGACTTGTGACATTACGGAATGATTTACTCCCTTTTATAACATGAACCATATCATGATTGTAATGGAAAACACACACACACAAATACATAAATAAAATTGTATGAAAATACCATACAATTTACCATGTTTTTTCATTGTTATTGTGTACGTTTGTCTGTTCCTCGTGAACACAAGCCCAAATTTTTATGACTTCACATGGAGTGAGTGAATATAACTTCACAAGTTCTGTGCCAACAGCTTCTTTTTTCGCACTTCTTGCTCGTGGAATTCTCTTCCAGTTTCTTTCTTCCTAGTCAAGTGTGATTTTAGAAGAAATAGAATATGAATAGTTATCTTCTGTTCTATTCTTGTTTTTCTTTTTGTTCTCTCTCCTTAATAGTCATTTTATTTTTCTCATATTCTCTTACATTCAGTAAGCCCATCCATAAATAAGAACGCACACACACACACACATGGAATTGTAATGAATGCATTGATGGCACCTACCCTGAATACATAAAAAAATGTGGATATAGAATTAGTAAACATTAAATATTTCAACCACCTCAGTGTATATTCTTCTATGTGTGCCGTGTGACTTCAGAACGTTGGAGATCGTGTCTATCAGCAATTTTCTGCCCTTTGTAGCTCTGCTACCTATATTCACTGAGTAAGATATGCGTTGTTTTCTTCTGTCCCTCTTACCTTCAATCTGTCCTGTGAATATCAGATTTTCCAAGCCCTCTTTATGTCCCCTAGCAATTTCAATCTCGTCTGCAGTCGCTCTCTCACAGACGTGCCGTCGCCTCCCTCTGTCTTGTTTTTAAAAATACTTTCACCGTAACTGCTCCGATGAGTTGCTTTCGCTGGTTCCCAGACTTCATGAATTTAAGCGTTCAACTAGGCTGGCATCTCGCTCTCACCCTTTCACTGTTGAAACTTTTAAATGTAGTCGTCTCTTCTACCCCAATAGCTTCGTGTCTTGCACTTCTTTCCTGTGGAATTCACTCCCTTTTCCCTGTTTCCCTGATAGCTATAATCCCCAACTATTTAAATGTAATGCCAATTGACATCTCCAGATGCTTTGATCTATCCCCTATCCTTCTCTTCATCCTTTCCTCTATCACTCCTATTTGCTCTCACTCCAACTCTCTGTAAACACTTGCAGGCTAGTGGCTTCCAGCCTTGCTAATAAAATTCTCTCTTTCATTTTCTCTCTCTATTTTATATATATATATATATATATATATATATATATATATATATATATATATATATATGAATTTAAAAAATAATATATTATTTTTTTTTAAATTCAAGTTTTTGATTATCAAAAATTGAATATTAAAAAGTGAATTCCTCTTTCAATATTAACACCAGAATGTCAGAATAGTTTACTTTGAATTATTATTATTATGATTCTTATTATTAATATTAATAATATGTAGAATTGTATTTTGTTTGGAAGTGACTTGTTACGGATATGTTTTATCTAAAAAAAAAAAAATAAATTCGTCAATATCCTTCCACACCGATAGCATCTAGAAAAAATATTCATTTTAAAATTTAACTTATGTCCAAGGGTAAAGCTTTGGGGTCCCTCGCATTAAAGTGAAAAGATGTAGAAGAATGTCCGTTCAATATGATCTTCATTATGCGATCTTTGTTAAAAACGATTGGATTAAGTCAAATATTCACCCAATGGCACCATAGGCTCTTGAACTTGTGAAGAAGGCTAGCATATCAAACCCTATCAAATGCTTTCGAGATATCTAAAGCCACAGCCCGAGCCTCTTCGTTAATTATGGAAAGCCTGACAGACAAATTCAGTAATAACCGTTAATACATCGGCTGTTGACCTAGAAAAATGTTCATTATGAAAGAAGGCCGTGTGATGCGAGATGTTTAACCAATTCAGAGTATAATAGAAGCTCTAGTACTTTACCAAAAGGAGGTAAAATACTAATAGTTTAAGTTTACAATATAATTTACACACTATCTATTACAGTCTATTTATATATTCTGATCTATCTATCTCTTACAGTCTATTTATATATTCTGATCTATCTATATCTCTTACAGTCTATTTATATATTCTGATCTATCTATCTATTACAGTCTATTTATATATTCTGATCTATCTATCTATCTATTACAGTCTATTTATATATTCTGATCTATCTATCTATCTATTACAGTCTATTTATATATTCTGATCTATCTATCTATCTATCTATATCTATTACGGTCTATTTATATATTCTGATCTATCTATCTATTACAGTCTATTTATATATTCTGATCTATCTATCTCTTACAGTCTATTTATATATTCTGATCTATCTATATCTCTTACAGTCTATTTATATATTCTGATCTATCTATCTATCTATTACAGTCTATTTATATATTCTGATCTATCTATCTATCTATTACAGTCTATTTATATATTCTGATCTATTTATCTATCTATTACAGTCTATTTATATATTCTGATCTATCTATCTATCTATTACAGTCTATTTATATATTCTGATCTATCTATATATTACAGTCTATTTATATATTCTGATCTATCTATCTATTACAGTCTATTTATATATTCTGATCTATCTATCTATCTATATCTATTACAGTCTATTTATATATTCTGATCTATCTATCTATCTATTACAGTCTATTTATATATTCTGATCTATCTATCTATCTATTACAGTCTATTTATATATTCTGATCTATCTATCTATTACGGTCTATTTATATATTCTGATCTATCTATCTATTACAGTCTATTTATATATTCTGATCTATCTATCTATCTATTACAGTCTATTTATATATTCTGATCTATCTATCTATATCTATTACAGTCTATTTATATATTCTGATCTATCTATCTATCTATTACAGTCTATTTATATATTCTGATCTATCTATCTATCTATTACAGTCTATTTATATATTCTGATCTATCTATCTATCTATTACAGTCTATTTATATATTCTGATCTATCTATCTATTACAGTCTATTTATATATTCTGATCTATCTATCTATTACAGTCTATTTATATATTCTGATCTATCTATCTATCTATTACAGTCTATTTATATATTCTGATCTATCTATCTATATCTATTACAGTCTATTTATATATTCTGATCTATCTATCTATCTATTACAGTCTATTTATATATTCTGATCTATCTATCTATTACAGTCTATTTATATATTCTGATCTATCTATCTATCTATTACAGTCTATTTATATATTCTGATCTATCTATCTATCTATTACAGTCTATTTATATATTCTGATCTATCTATCTATCTATTACAGTCTATTTATATATTCTGATCTATCTATCTATTACAGTCTATTTATATATTCTGATCTATCTATCTATCTATATCTATTACAGTCTATTTATATATTCTGATCTATCTATCTATCTATTACAGTCTATTTATATATTCTGATCTATCTATCTATCTATTACAGTCTATTTATATATTCTGATCTATCTATCTATCTATTACGGTCTATTTATATATTCTGATCTATCTATTACAGTCTATTTATATATTCTGATCTATCTATCTATCTATATCTATTACAGTCTATTTATATATTCTGATCTATCTATCTATCTATTACAGTCTATTTATATATTCTGATCTATCTATCTATCTATTACAGTCTATTTATATATTCTGATCTATCTATCTATTACAGTCTATTTATATATTCTGATCTATCTATCTATCTATATCTATTACAGTCTATTTATATATTCTGATCTATTTATCTATCTATTACAGTCTATTTATATATTCTGATCTATCTATCTATCTATTACAGTCTATTTATATATTCTGATCTATCTATCTATCTATTACAGTCTATTTATATATTCTGATCTATCTATCTATTACAGTCTATTTATATATTCTGATCTATCTATCTATCTATATCTATTACAGTCTATTTATATATTCTGATCTATCTATCTATCTATTACAGTCTATTTATATATTCTGATCTATCTATCTATCTATTACAGTCTATTTATATATTCTGATCTATCTATCTATTACGGTCTATTTATATATTCTGATCTATCTATCTATTACAGTCTATTTATATATTCTGATCTATCTATCTATCTATTACAGTCTATTTATATATTCTGATCTATCTATCTATATCTATTACAGTCTATTTATATATTCTGATCTATCTATCTATATCTATTACAGTCTATTTATATATTCTGATCTATCTATCTATCTATTACAGTCTATTTATATATTCTGATCTATCTATCTATCTATTACAGTCTATTTATATATTCTGATCTATCTATCTATATCTATTACAGTCTATTTATATATTCTGATCTATCTATCTATATCTATTACAGTCTATTTATATATTCTGATCTATCTATCTATATCTATTACAGTCTATTTATATATTCTGATCTATCTATATCTATTACAGTCTATTTATATATTCTGATCTATCTATCTATATCTATTACAGTCTATTTATATATTCTGATCTATCTATCTATTACAGTCTATTTATATATTCTGATCTATCTATCTATATCTATTACAGTCTATTTATATATTCTGATCTATCTATATCTATTACAGTCTATTTATATATTCTGATCTATCTATCTATTACAGTCTATTTATATATTCTGATCTATCTATCTATTACAGTCTATTTATATATTCTGATCTATCTATCTATCTGATTTAAATATTTTTGTGAAGGCTTGTGTGTAGAACCAACTACAGCTTTAGGAAGGACTGATAACAGGGAAAGTGTGCATAGTGTGTCGAGGTAACAGGGCAAAAAATCAAAGCAGTTTCCATTAAATATTTGTAGAAAAGACTTAGAGAAGCCACGTCACGTTGGTTAGAAATTCACTGAAGCCGTGATGCCTGATCAGGTTCCTTCTTTAGATTTTGTCAAGAATCTAGTGGTATACAACAGTAGCCCTGGTTCAGATATGTCAGCAATACTCAATGCATGGATGAATGGTAGATTTATAAATGTGGAAGATGGATTCTAACTCAAAAAAAAAAAAAAAAAAAAGAAAAGAAAAAAGTATCTAGCACGACACAGTGAACCAACTTTCCTTGCAGTAGACGTAGCAATTGATTCGATGTAGTCACTCCACCTCATGTCAGTGGAAAACGTCAGCTCAAAAAGTTTTAGAGTGTTGCTCTCCCTGAGTTTAGCATCAACCATGCTGATGGCAGGCAGATACTTTGAATTATTAAAAACACAAATACCATATTGGCTATGTCTCTACTTTTTACCTGCTTCCCTTGAAAGGGCTCGACGCATAACACATAATTTCGACACGTTCATTTACAAATTTCCAACTAACATAAACGACTTAACCGACACTTAACGAAATTCACACACGGGCTTAACAAATATTCCCTGTCGAATTTCAGACAACATGTCTAAAGAAAGGTTTGCCGCTTAAACCATCTATGCTTAATATATACATTAGATCAGGGTTATATGTGGTTCGATTAGGTTTCTGAATGGCACACATAATATTTTAAGGAAAATAACGTTTATTAAAATTGTGTTTCTTTCTTTTCGTTCTCACTTGTTCATCCACACATTCTCGTACATACCAACCTAATACAAAGAATGATTAAGTACAATGTTTCTTCAATTTTGTAACTTTTCGTTCAAGGTAAAGTTTTCAGCATTTTAAACCATTGGCAATTTTCACTAAGGAAGATCATACGTGTAAACATCTTTTGCTTCAGAAACAGAAAGCGTCAATGATAATTATTTTCCACTAGAGAATAAATATACTTCTACTTTTACAAATATTTTTGCACAGTCAAATGAATAAATTAGAAACAAATCGAAATGCAGGATTGCGTGTTACTCACTCTATAATTAGGGATATTATTATACCAAGATTTTACTTTGTTTTTGTTTTGATTTTTAAATTATAGGAATTCGTTTTTCCAAAGGGAAAAAAAATCGACTTTTCTTCATTTCGGAGTCAGATGCTTATGCGTATGGTCTTTTGTTTGGAAAATGTCTGAATAAAAAAATGACCTTAATTTTTTTTAGTAATGAGACCCGCCTTATGATATACTGCCCTTTAGGCGGCCCACTGTTCGAAAATGATTATGTATGCCTGCATTAGGTAAACATTTCCTAAGCAGTAACTATGATCAGGTCTTTTCAAATTGTTTGATGGCTTTGGCGCTTTTGACTAAACTGTTTATATATATATATATATATATATATATATATATATATATATATATATATATACCTATGTGAAGATATGTAGAAAAATAAGTAAATAATCCGGAGTTCTTTAGTATTTTTGTTTTTTAATAATTATATTGAGGTTTTTGAAACATGAGAACTCTTATGTAGCGAAGGAATCATATTTTTTTAAAATAATTATATATATATATATATATATATATATATATATGTGTGTGTGTGTATGTACACTACCAGTCAAAAGTATTTGTACACCCTCAATTATTTTTTTATTTCTCACCCTAAAAGTGTTAATATAATTAAACAAGTTATGCACCACAATTGTTATATTTATTATACTAAATACAAGTCTTCCTCGGTAACTTTGATCTTAGTATAACCAGATAACTTTTTAAAAATTGATTTGAAGGTGTATTTCTTCTTTACTACTGAGCATGAATAAAACGTTTTCCAAAAGTTGCAGTATACCACCACTTGAACTCACATTAGACTATATTGTGTTGAATTACTGCTTGCTAACACTGCTTTACCTGTGCTACCAATGTACCTTGCCCAGTAGTGAAATCTGTTATTTTTACCTTGTTTAAATTAAAACCTAAGTTTTTCTTCCAGATCAAAACTTTTCCTGAAGAAAATGCCCAAAACACATGAACTTACAGTTGAACAAAGACAAGAGATCATTACTTAAAGAAAAGAAGGATATTCAAGTAGACACATTTAAAAAAAATTCTAATTCCCAGAACTATAATGGATTATACTGTTAGTAGACATCAGGAAACGGGACAAAAGGAAGACCAAAAGTAGGTCTGGTAGATCAAAAGCAACAACAAGAGCAGAGGACAATTTCATCAGTGTCTCCAACTTGCGTGACAGAAGGCTGACTGCTTCAAACATCACTGCACAACTGAACCAATGCCGTGAAAAAATGTGTCAACATCCACTGTGAGGAGAAGTCTGTGAAGGTGACCTGTATGGCAGAATTGCTGTCAAGAAACCACTGTTGAGGAATCAAAACAATGTCAAAAGTCTCCAGTGGGCCAAGATGCACAAAGACTGGACAATAGAGCAGTGGAATAAAGTCTTTTAGACTGACGAATCAAAGTTGGAAAACTTTGGGTCAAATAGAAGGGTCTACGTGTGGCGAAGAGTTTGTGAAAGAGCTGCAACACTCTGTATCACACCAACTGTAAAGCATGGAGGATGTTCTGTTATGGTGTGGGGGATTTTGCCAATTGCAAAGTCGGGGATTTGTATCAGGTGAAGGGCAAATTAAATCAGGCCGATTATCATAACATACTGTAGCGTCACAGGATCCCATCTGGAACGCGGCTTGTGGGTCAAGGATTTGTGCTCATGCAAGATAATGACCCAACATATACTAGTAAACTCGGCCAGAGGTACATTAAAAAGCAAAGAGGAACAGAACGTTTCATCAACTGATGTCTTGGCCGGTGCTACCAGAGAACTTAAATCCTATTGAATTGGTGTGGGATTATGCAGCCATGTTTTCTATCAAGATGGTTTCGTTAGGCAGTATGAGTATATATACCTCCCACTGTCAAACGTGTTTATAAGTGATTTAAATCCGTTATTATGAAAAAATAAGAAACCAACCCTCAATAAAATGGACGAGGCCACAATATGTAATGGTCATTTTTGAGAATTAACAATATGTCTACTTTACAGCACGTCAATCTACAATAGCACTGACATAGTATTTATTATGGTGGTATCATAAAGAATCCTTGAATGTGACTAAAAGTTGGGCTGAAAGTGTTTGAAATTAACAAACATTTGAACAATTAATATGTTGATTAAGCCCAGCTTTTCAACTAAACATTTTCGAGGATTTTATTACTCTACCATAGTAAATGGTAAGTTCTTTTATAAAAGGGATAAGAGATGCTGAAAGTAGATATATTGTTAATTTACAAACCATTAATTGCATCAATTACGAACACAGCCGCAACAAACTGTCAGTATTTGGAAATCTCATAATTATGTTGAACATCCGACACAACTTTATCACGATGACTGCATCTAAATCTCTCCGGCCAGAACTCAATACGGACACATTTAAACCAGCAAGGCATTGATTCCACTTGAATACGTAAAAGACTCCTCCAGAACGTGATACGAATTTTCACATTGCAAGAAGCGTTTTAAACTGATGGAAGCCCTTATTATAAAACACAAGAAATCTGCTTAAAAATAAACCAGTTATGAATATGGCCACAACACATTGGCCGTGTTTGGAAATTAATAATATGTTTACTTACAGCACCTTGTATTTACAGTAGTACTTACTATTTAACATATAGTTTAGCCGAAAGCGCTCGGAATCAATGCACCTTTCAAGAATTCACTAAGCCAGAAAAGAAAACACTTGTATGCATCCAGGAAAAACATTAAAAAAACTAAACAAAATTGACTCGTCAGTTTTGTTTAACGAAACGCACACACATATATTATATATATATATATATATATATATATATATATATATATATATAAATAAATGAGCAAATAGCGAAACGTACGTGTATATATATATATATATATATATATATATATATATATATATATATATATATATATATAATTTGGTAGAAAACGTGGCTGCATAAAGGCCATTGTTTGGAACTTTTCGGTTAAGTTCATCCCGCACCAATTCAATGGGATTTAAGTTCGCTGGTTGCGCCGGTCTACACATCAGTTGATGGACGTCCTGTCCCTCTTTGCTTTTAATGTACCTCTCTCTATGTAAACGTTTCACTATTGCTCATTTTACAATTAGCACCGCGGAAAACGAGGTCCTATTGTATTTATACGGAAGTGTATCGCACAAGTGTACACAAAACGTATGCAAATAGAACACAACGACCTCTTGAATCCCAAATCAACATAGCAGTTGTTTGAAACGAGTAAATGTAGTTGTTGATTGGCGAAATCCAAGTGTTGATGATGTTAGGGTTTCTGGAGGATTGGTCAAAAGCGCAATATGAATTTCCCAAAGGCCTTAGCAGTGAGTAAACAACCTGGACAATTACAACAATTCTGCTTTAGATTTGCCATCAATCAGAGGCTATTAGAGCGTTGTGCTAATGCATTCATCTGGCCGAGTCCCAGGTGTCCAAAAGAGAATTAATTGTTAACATTTCCACAGAGCTCTGATAGTGCAATAACTCGTTGGGCCAACATTAAATTGAAAGAAACAGCAGTTGGAAGCCAGTTGAATTGTCTTTTAAAGGGAGTTTTATAATCATGGCCGCTACCCGTAGCCAACTGCTGGTTCAGTGATAGACGCTTGAGCGCTGTCTTCGGCTTCAGTTGATAACGAGCCGATGACAGGAGAGAGCGTCGGCCGGGATGAAGTTGTTTGTAGGCTTGTAACTGATATCATACTTATCTAGTAGCTGTTCACAACGTTAAAAAAAAAAAAAAAAAAAAAGAATAAACAAGCGCCATCCAAGTGACGTGACCTAATTTCAGCCGTTGCGTGTTTTTTAACGGACCGGCAAGCGGCCACAGAACGAAGAAACACATGACCTTCACAGCTGCATCTGAATTTGCAAGCGAGAAAATAAAAAGCACCGGAGAGATAAACACCCGCTCCAGAAAGAAGTTGGGCAGTCTCTCAGACATCACACACGAGAATATAAGACCCACTTCCGGGCCGAGGGTGACGAGGCCACTTACATACACACTAACTGCGAGTGACAAATTATTGGTGTGTAATTAAATGAAATTACAAATATTAAAGTCTTGTGTTATCAGTTATTTCGCACGTTAATCGGTACATACACTCCATTTTATTAGTGATGGATTGAAACGTATCAAAGATCTTGGATGTACCGTGATTTCTTTAATTATTGCAATTTTTTCGTTTATTGGAACATATTCGTGATCTTATGTACTAACTATGGTGGGTCATTCTCCGGCCTCAATTTCATGTTCTCTTCGTTTTGGGTGAAAATCCGTTGTTGCTGGTTGGGTGAAATTTCTTTAGTGATTGCCGTTTGGGTGAAAATCCGTTGTTGCTGGTTGGGTGAAATTTATTAGTGGTTTCCGATTAGGTGATAATTCGTTGCTGATGTTTGGGTGAAATTTCTTCAGTGGTCGGCGGTTAGGTGAAAATTCTTTATTGCTAGTTGGGTGAAATTTCATTAGTTGTTACCGGTTGGGTAAAAATTCGTTGTTCCTATTTTGGTGAAATTTCTTTAGTCGTTATCGGATGGGTGATAATTAGTTGTTGCTGATTGGGTGAAATTTCGTTAGTTTTGCAATTTTCGTTTATTGGAACATACTCATGATCTTATGTACTAACTATGGTGGGTCATTCTCCGGTCTCAATTTCACGTTCTCTCCGTTTTGAAGTCCGGAAAACCTTGGTCGGGTTATATTATCGGTTTTAGCTTTTTGAACAATGACTGTGGGGTCGACCAGTTTTTCTTTTAGCTAGGATATTTTTACTTCAGCCATTTTGTACTTTGCATATCTGCCAAGTGGCAAAACTTCGTCGTCATTAGTTGACCCTATTATGGTTCAAAGTCACGTGTACAGGACGCCATCTTCTCCTAAATATATATTTTGTCTTTCTTTATTCTCATTCTCTTCATCTTTTATTTTCAGATTCATTGTGATTCGTTTTCTAGAAATACTAGTTTGCCCGTAGTTTCGAGAATTGATGGCCATATTCAAGTAATTTCGCAACGTCATTGGTTATATTATCTACATGAAAACTCTATCGATGTAATTAACTCTATTGTTGCAGGTAAGAAAGAAATATGCTTTTTAAATCCTTACAAATAAAAATTTTCCAAATAAGTTAACACGATTCGGACAATAAAAACATTACGTCTATATTGAAGTAACTTAGCAGTCGTTTTGGCTATGTTTTCTTTATAAATAACCTACGAATTTTATCTATACAATTAAAGCTATTGTCGTTTCACAAAAAAATCCTACATTGAAAACATTAAAAGATAAAAATATCAAAAGAAACGACACCGAAATTAAAGTAAATTTTGTCGAATTTTTGGATTAAATCTTTTTGCATAAGTCATCTTGATCATTTATCACTTCTTTTGCGTTATTGTCGATTTGAAGAAAAAAAACCCGCTTTTTAAATTATTAAAATTATCCAAAGAGAGCAAATACAATGCTTTTCATAAAAAAAAGGTTGCCGATATTCAAGTAATTCTGAAATAGCATTGGTTAAATTATCTGCAGGAGTAATCTATGATTTTTTTAACCGATACAATTAACTCCATTGTTCCTTGTAAGAAAGAATTCTGCATTTAATTAATTAAAAAGTAAAATTGTTCAAAGAAAGCTGACGTTCAGTAATATAAATATTCGTATTTTAAATTTAATTTTTTTTATGGTTAAAGAATATAAATGAAATATTTTATTATGATTTTTAATGGTTAAAAAAATAAATAAAATTTATTTTTTAATGATTAAACAATATAAATATTTTTTTAATGGTTAAACAATATGAATAAAATTATTTTTTATTGGTTAATAATTGATTATGTTTTAATGGTTAAACATTGTAAAATTTATTTTGTTTTTCATGGTTAAACAACATAAATAAAATTTATGTTTTTAATAATTAAACAATATGAATAAAATTTATTATTTTTAATGGTTAAACAATATAAATAACATTATTTTTAATGGTTAAACAATATAAATAACATTATTTTTAATGGTTAAACAATATAAATAACATTTATTATTTTTAATGGTTAAACAATATAAATAACATTTATTATTTTTAATGGTTAAGCAATATAAATAAAATTTATTATTTTTAATGGTTAAACAATATAAGACGAAATATAATAGCAACTCGTTTTCTCTTCTTACATTGTGGTGGAAACACGAAGCTTGCTAGCTATCAAGTAATCCCTACTATTAAAATAACAATGGTATATCTCATTCGTAAATAGAGGAGATCGGCTGTAAGGAATGTACTCGGTGTCACATCAGAACGCCAAAAGAAGTGGATATCTCAGAGTGCTGACTTAAAAAGTGAGCTCATAGTCACCAAGTATAGAATCGGACCTCAAATGATGTTGGTGGCTACGCTAGCATAAAACAAAGTCAGTTCAACATATTAGGATATATACATTCAAATGCAGCCGGTGGGTGGAGGAAGTTATATAAACGGCAACTAGGTGGGAGGAAAGGGTTATATTAATCGCATCCGGTTAGGAGAAGAAGGTTATATAAACAGTAAGTGTATGGGAGGAAAAGGTTATATGAACAGCAACCGGGTGGGAGGCGCTTATATAAACGGCAACCGTATGAGATTCAGAGGTTATATAAATGCTCGGACCCGCAAGCGTAGAATTCCTTATATCACCGCGAGAAGGGAATTATAGGCTCGAAGAAAGTCCCCGAAAAACCCCATGGCCGACGTTCATTTGATGGAGTCCAGAATGGAATAAACAATTATTTTATTTAGAAAAAAATAAGTTTCGTAAACATAACATTTTAAACCCCTTCCCCTCAAAAAATCCTGGGTATGATGATAAACTACATTCAGCAGCAAGGCCTCTGGTCGGGAGATTGGAGATTTTGAGGATCGTAGAACCACCTCTTAATTGTTGTTATTATCAGGTCTACTCTGACTTTGTGTGGTAGCACCTGTTAGGGTCGCAGCTATGGGTAGCGATTTTCCAAGGGTAGCTTAGATGTGGCACAAGGCCGAGAGTATGGGGCATCCAGTACGGATCGAACTCACTTTTCAGTAGTAAGTGATCTAGAAAGCCAAGCTTGTTAATCATTACACCACGCCGAGGTGCCCAAGGTCGCAGATATGGATAAATAGTGAACTACCGAACGAAAACAAAACACCTTGAAAGTATAAAAATGCGTTTTTATAGTAAAAAATACCAGCAATACATATTTATACTAAAATTACGAACTATACATTTTAAAGTAAAATGACTAGTAATATATTTTATAATAGAATTAAAAACAATACATTTTATCTCAAAATGAACAATACATCTTATCTGTAGTTGAAAGCATGAAATTGCATTCAAAATATATTTAGTTGAAGCCATAAAATTGTGTTCCAAATATTTGGATTTCGACTTTAAATAATCCATAGAGATAAGCCCCTAAACAAAATCAAGCAAACGAAATCAAGAACTCTTTCATGACATTAATCCATATAATATACTAAAATTTCTTAAAGAAATCACACTGTATTCCAAAATATAAATTCAACAAAACTACAACATAAAACACACATATATCACCGCCTCTAGTAATCAATTCTACACAAACATGTATATGTTTAAAAGCGGAGTATCATCTACCATGTATTCAACTGTGAAATCAGGATAACATGTATTATATTTTTATTGCTTCAAAGCTCCCAAGAAAAAATAATTTCCGCATTAAATGACTCATAAGGAGTTGATATCCCGTTAAATAAACAAAACAATCGTCATATTTCTACCCTTTACAATTCATACTGGCCGCATACTCAGTGTATCATTCTTTTAAGATTATCATATTTACTTTTGCATTCCCTGTGCACCAATTTTGTGCATTCACTGAAAGCAGTCAACACTGTCACTCCTGCATTCTGCACTTGTCAATGGCAGTTGAACATACCATTTTAAAATTAACATATGTTGGTGCAAAAATAATGACGTAATAATGTCGTTTTTTGACGTTAAAAATACGTCAAAAAGCGACATGATTACGTCATTATTTTTGCACCAACCTAATAGTTTGTTCTGATTGTTTGTTCTTGCGTTGCACAAATCAGCGATTGTGTCTCTAGTTTGAAATCACTATTTATTAGCAAATACCTTGTAAATTATTTTTTCCCTGGGTTTCCGTTCTACACACATTTCCATCCGGGCCCCAACCAGAGACCTAAGGCCAGAGAAATAGCTTCGTTACATCTTCCATTGACAATTTTTGTGAAAAAGAAACCTGAGATCACACACATTTTACATAAATAAAGAATTTGAGAGTACAATTTTCTGTATTTCTTTAAGGTATGAGTTATCCGGGATCCCTTCAATGCATCTATCGGAACCTCTTCCAATCAATCAGTTGGCTCCTACTACATCTGAAATTAGTGATGTCCTCATGTGCCACATTTTTTAGATTTCCACTTCAAGAACCTTGTATTTTGATAATTTTTTTAAGATCTTCAAAGGTAAATTATAATCTGCAGGGACTTCCATGTTAATAATAAAGCACATTTTGTTTTTGTGGTCTTTGATCACGTCATCTGAGTGACTAGCTTTGATTGTTCTGTGTGTGTATTGTAAAGTTCCATAATATTGTTATAGGCCCTATCTCTATAACTGGGCCTGGGTGATGTTCATACAAGTTTCTTGCAGTTTCCTTCCCGTAAAAGTGATATATTTTCTAGTGCAGATATTGGCCCACTCTATCACGCCGAGTTTTGTATTCAGTCGGTGCTAACACTGTTTTCATCATTTTCAGGGATATTCTTGCTGTTCCCAAGAGGCTTTCTTTCTGTCACACTGGTCAATTAATGTCAATTTTCTTTATCCATGTTTCTATGTTTTCTACGGTGAAGTAATGGTTAGCGGCTCGGATTGAGGAATCGGAGAGCCGAGTTCGAATTCCAGGCAGATCCATTACATTCACTTACATACCCTTGGGAAAGGTATGAATCCTCTTCTTCTTATGGTTAATGGCAGAACTGATCTATAGCCTTGAATACCAACTAAAGAAAGTGAAAAAATCTGCCTCGTCAGTCATGTATCGAAAGATCGCCTAAGCGTGTATCACGCATGGCACATAAGTGACTGATTCTCTCAGTCACTGCATGAAGTGCATCAATAACAGTTGCTATGATTGGGACTTTGTTCAACGTCTAAAGACTTGCAGGTTCAGCCTTTGATGGGTCCTGGTTGATTCACTTCTCTTCTCTATGTTTGTATATATATATATATATATATATATATATATATATTTATATATAATATATATATGTATATATAAACAAAGAACACGACGGACCAATTATTAACCCATCATCTTCCTCTATTTTATCTTCCACAGATATGTCCGGTTTGTTGCGCTCCACTTACAGAATTTTTTTTTTTTAAATTGAAAACACCCACAAGATCGTACCTGTTTCTGACTCAGGGACTTCCTTAGATTTATGGCTGTACCATTGCTTTGCTCGCCGGAACGACCACGTCTTACACAACTTACAATGGTTACTTGATCATTTTATAAGCATTCAGAGCTAAACTTAGGCATTCAATCACAATGTGTGCTATAGTTTCATCGGATTTTTCACATATTCTGCAAAGAGATTATATCTCTTTTTGTGGACATGCTTCCAAATATTATTTGTACTAATATCCTGATCTTGAGTTACTATTATATTGCCTTCAGTTTCCATCTTCAAAACCCCGCATTTCAACTTATTCCATCTTTTTCTGCTTCTAATCCCTTCTGTTAATAATAATAATAATAATAATAATAATAATAATAATAATAATAATAATGTTGTTACTTTTATTATTTTGTTGTTGTTGGCCTTTGTTCAACTAATTTATGTTATTGCGCCTCTATTCCCTTCTATTGCTTATAATAATAATAATAATACTAATGTCATTATTATTATCATTATTATTAATATTATTATTGTTGTTGGTGTCGTTGTTGTTCAAGTAATTCCATGTGATTCTGACTACTTCCTTCTGTTGTTTATTTTGGTGATGGCAACGAATACACGTTGTCACTTCCGTAATTCTCGTTTTACTAGAGACTTTCTAATCGCAGATACAACTATAGTAACGCCGTTGAACAATACTGCTCTCAGACGCCTTCGAATAACACTCACACTAATTGTAACTGCTTGATAATACTCGTTCGAAAAAGTAACAGGTAAATAGTATAGTGAATAGAGTACAGAATAGCGGTCCGTATAGTAATAGAGGATAGAGTAGAAATACAGATCCGAATAATAATAGAGGATAGACTAGAAATAACGATCGTTAGTAGTCAGCTACTTCCTACATATATGCGTTTGCTCTATGGTCATGTGGTCTACCTAATTCAATAATGGGATCGCTGTGTTTGTTCAATGGTGATCTATGTTCAAACTCAAGTGTCGGCAGCGACACTTTATTCCTATACAAAACTTATCATAACAAAATCTAATATAATAAAGATTCAGTAACAAAGGAAGCCAACAAATTAAAAAAGGAATTTAAAGTGGCTGAAGAAGTGCAAATAAACCATAATATACCAAGTGAAAGAAGCTGAAATATACAATGTGCCTTCTTATTGACATGACAGTCCCTGCAGATAGTAATGTATCTTTGGGGATCTTGAAAAAAATAAACTATCAAAATACAAGACTATTGAAATGGTAGTACATGTAGTACATGAGGACATCAATAATTTCAGTTGTAGTTGGAGTCAACTGATTGATTGGAAAAGTTCCGATAGACTCAGTAAAAGGAGTTTTGGTAGCTCATGCCTTAAAGAAATATAAAAAAAATATACTCACAAGTACAGTTCACACATTACGAAGAGCTTTATTTATGTAAAATGTGTGTGATCTTTGGTTTCTTTTTTTTTTACAAAATATTATCAATGGAAGATGTAGCGAAGCCATTTCTGACCTTATGTCTCGGGTTGGGGACCGAAAGGAAATGTGTATAAAACAGAAACTCAGGATAATAATAATAATAATAATAATAATAATAATAATAATAATAATAATAATAATAATAATAAAACATCAATCCAAACATGCTTGCCAATGCCCGTAGGGACATCATACGAAACAACAGACTCTCAAATAGAAGAAATAGATAGGATAAAATTAGATATAAGACAAAATACTATGACCAATCACTCAAACTCTAATGAGGCGAATGTAGAAATAAGGAATGTGACAGAGGATGAGGTAAAATCTAAAACAAATGAAATATGAAATAATCCCCCAGTAAATAAAATCAAAGACTCTACCTTAAACACAACCTGCAGTTCTCCAGACAATGTCACTGAAGGTGACTCCAAGTACATTAAGTTAGAATTCCTTGAAAACCACGAAGCTGAAATCGCCGAAGCGAAAAATGACGTCATCCAAGTACTTAGCAGAGTAACTTTCATACAATTGTCAGACAGAGACCAGCTCCCGAAAATCCATATGGCGAATTCCAACAAGCACATCGTGATAATATACAACGCTGCTCTGGAAACACTGTTAACAGATTAACCGCCGGGAAACATCACAGAAGTTAACAACGTCATATACGCAACAGCTTTAGCAGCGACTCGGAAGCTTGGGGTCAAGACAATAAATAAAATTAACAGACACAGAGAACCAGCTTGGAAAACAAAACTGATACGAGAAATAAAACAAATCAGATGTGAGCTTTCTATATTAGATGAGCTCATCAGAAACCCTAACATTTCCACACGTAAGTGCAAAAAGATCGAGCGGAAATATAACATTAAATCCCTAATTAACATTCCATCAATCAAGGAAATGCTGAAGCAGAAACTTCAGCTAAAGGCACAGAGAATAAGAGGATACGAAAAACGTTGTAGGTTCTATCGCCAAAATAAAATATTCCGAACGAATCTGAAGAAATTTTACAGGGAAATTGGAAAAACACCTATACATGTCGAAAGGCCACCATCGATTGATAATGTACAGAGATTTTGGGAAAATATTTGGAGCAGCCCAAAGGAATATAACCCAAATGCAGAATGGATCCGGCGTGAAGAAGAACGAATGCTGGATACACCTCTGCAAGAATGGGAAAATATAGCCACAGATGATGTCAGGCAAGCTCTAACGAAATCCCCAAAATGGAAATCCCCAGGAAATGACAAGGTGCCCAATTTCTGGCTTTATCAACTCTCATCTATCCATGAAATTCTTGCATAAACATTATCAACGCTTGTAAATAATCCCAATAAAATCCCGGAATGGATTACTGAAGGTATTACATACCTCATACCAAAAACAACTGAAACAAACGACCCGAAAAATTATAGACCGATAACATGTCTCTCCACAACGTATAAGTTGATCATGTCTGTACTGACGAACCGTACTCATTCCTTTTTCGAAACAAACAGCATAAATAAAATGATCCTTGAAAATTGCAGGAGACGACGTAGAAATCTTAGCGCAGCGTGGATTGATTATCGTAAAGCCTTTGATAGTGTTCCACATTCTTGGATCCTTAAGAATTTGGAAATGTACAAAGTCTCCCCTGTGGTATTAAATTTCCTTAAGCACAGCATGAGAATGTGGAACACCAAACTATACCTTAGTCACACCGGAGGCACTGCCGTCTAAATATCCGACGTAGAAATCTTTCAAGGAGACTCCCTGTCACCCCTTCTGTTTTGTTTATCCTTAATCCCCCTTACGCATGAACTGAACAACAGTAGCAATGGTTAAAAAATAAATAAGAAAATGTGAAGCGCAAGGACAAACATTCAGAACAAACTATATTAATTTTAAAATGTGTGATCTTAGGAGATATTTTTTAACAAAAAATGATCAGGGGAAAATGAAACCATTTCCGACCTTTGGTATCTGAATGGGACCCGGAAGGTAATGTGTGTATAACAGAAATAAAAGGTAATAATAATAATAATAATGATAATAATAATAATAATAATAATAGTAATTATTATTATTATTATTATTATTATTATAATTCTGCCTCGACTTCCTTCTGTTGCTTATACTACTACTACTACTAATACTGATAATAATACTACTAATAATAACTGTTATTATTTGAATGATTTGCACTTATTCACACCAGATATCTGCTGAGTGATAAAAAAATCTGTTGAGTTTTTGCTTTTCTAAGTTTGCTTTTATATCATTAAAGATTTGAGAACAAAAAAGAAATAAAAACACGTCCTGTCGACGAGTTTCCTCTCTTTTCCTTCTTAATTCTTGTTCCTAGGTTGATATTAAGAGAGTGTCGTGCAGATGTCTATCAGAATCCATATAATGACAGAAATCGCGTTCCGACGAGGAATTACTGTTCTTCGTGTCGTTCTAGTGCTTCCTAAGGCCGTTCAGCTGTTTACCATTCTGCGACGACACCTACCTCAACGGTTCTTGTCAATAAATGCTGCTCTTTTCACGACACTGCCATATCGGATTCAAAAGAAATACGATTTATCTCTTAATGATCGATAGCGCCTGAGATTTGGGACCACACCCGCACAAACAAACACAAAACATATATACATAGGCACGCTGAAATAGACGCAAGTACGTAGGCATATAATTGTGTATTTGGGCAGCAGTTTGTGTATAATACAAGATTCATTGATAATCACTGACAAAGTATTGATACAAACAGGTACACACACACACACACACACACACACACACACATATATATATACATATATATATACACACACACAAACAACCACACACACATTAAACATACATTATATATATATATATATATATATACACACAAACATATGCACATATATATAAACACATAAACAAGGCCCAAATAAATAAATATATATATATATACATACACACAAACACACACACACATATATATATATATATATATGTATATATACAAACATATACACATATACAACCATATACACACACATATATAAACAAACATATACACACACAGAGAAGCATATGCACACAGACATATATATAAAGATAGAGATGTACTCAGAAACATATGCACACAGACACATACACACATATATATATATATATATATATGAGAGAGAGAGATATGCACACATATATATATATATATATATATATATATATATATATATATATATATATGTGCATATGTTTGTGTATCTCTCTATATATATGTGTGTGTGTGTGCATATGTTTCTGAGTAAATTTATGAGCCTATCTTTATACATGTGTGTGTGTATATATATTACGTATATATATATATATATATATATATACGTGTGTATGTATGTTTGTTTATATATGTGTGTGTATATGTTTGTGTATACATATGTGTATATGTTTGAATATATATATATATGTTTGTGTGTGTGTGTATATATATATGTATGGGGCTTGTTTGTGTGTGTATATATATATGTGCATATGTTTGTATATATATATATATATAATGTATGTATTAGTGTATATATATATATATATATATAAATATATATACAAACATATGCACATATATATATATATATATTCAAACATATGCACATATATATATATATATACACACACAAACATATCCACAGAGATATATATACACACAAAATATGCATATATATATATATATATATATATATACACAGACAAACATATCCACATATATATACACACACACACACACAAAGATATGCACACATATATATATATATATATATATATATATATATATATACAAACATATATATATATATATATACAAACATATATATATATATATATATATATATATATATACATATATATATATATACAAACGACTCATACTGCTATTGTTATCAATTGATTTAAAATATTTTGCCCTTTTGCTGT
>OZ010597.1:37530171-37552671 GCA_963932145.1 Acanthosepion lycidas
AACATGAGAATTTCTACATCCCAACGCAAACTATTTACCCATAGATGGGATCCTAACAGGTGCTACCATCCCAGGTCAGGGCGGGCCTGGGAATAGCAGCAATTAAGAGGTGGTTCCAGAATCCTCAAAACCTCCTGATCAGAGCCCTTGTTGTTGGTAGTTGTTTAACATCTTATATATATATATATATACACATATATATGTATGTATGTATGTACACGCACAAACACACACATATATATATACAACCCCCCACACGCCCATATATATATATATATATATATATATATATATATATATATATATATATATATATATAATACTTTCAGCGTTAGATTAACGTCGAGACATCATAAATTTACAGTTGAGCTGGCTAAAAAGTAACCGTAAATTCTATGCTAACAGTTTTCTATCGCACTTCTCACTTGTGGAACTCCCTTCCGGCCAACTTTAATCTGCAAAAATTTAAATTAAACGTCAATCTCTATCTACAGTCTTCCTGATTTTCTTTTTCTGCTCATTATTGTTTCTGTTCTTAATTCTTCCTCACCCTATAACCACTTTGTGTTTTTGTGGCATTACTGCCTTAGATGGGGTGATATATATATATATATATATATATATATATATATATATAGATAGATAGATAGATACGTATAGGATACAAATATACATATACGCATGAAAAATTGCATGTACGTATAAATCTCTTTGCTTTTCTGTTTATGGTTTTATCATTAACGATTCCACATTGTGATAAGAGATGATCTGCCAAGAAACGTGAAATGTTGCAAGAACTGGAACACAAATTTACTGTGGATGATTTAACAAATCATTTTCTATACACATTCATCTTAATAAATTGCTTCCTCTTAAAAAAAAAAGTTTCAAATTCCAGCGTCCCATCTAGTTCGTGTTCGCATGTGTAGTTACATCTTTAGCTACACTTTATTTCGATTAAGTCCCAAATGACGAAACGTATTACACGAATTTTTCATATATATATATATATATATATATATATATATATATATATGAGTGCTTGGAAATATGATCCGAGGTACCAGGAAAAAACACTTACCTGGAGAAATAAAATATAATCAATGGATCCTTAAAGTTGTCTATTTTTTAATTTAAATTAAATTAATATTCTCTCTAGTTTACATTGAGCCCTCTGGATTATATCCTTCTTGGGATTATCCATACGGATTAGCAAACATTACCTACCCCCTCTCTCTCTCTCTCTATATATATATATATATATATATATAAATATATATATTACATGTAATAATCCGTTGGTATGTAATCCAAGTGGATCCTAATAATATAAAAAATTAAATCTAATCCACAATATATATATATATATATTTTTTTTGGTTTGAATAAAAACAGACCACGTTAAGGTTCCATGTAATAAATTATTTCACCATAACCCCTTTAACAGGGCTCTGGATCATCAGACTTTACTTGAAATGAAAAATGAAAAGAAATTCACACATTTTTGACGGATCAAAGTATACGTAAAATTAAGGAAGTGAGGAAGTGAGGTGGGAAAGAGGATATGAATGTGTCATATGTATCATTTCAAATTCTTATTTTTAATTTTTAACTCTAATGTGTCGGCTAGATGTTGTTCGAATTTATTGTGTCTAGTCTCAAGATATAGATGGCTAAAGAGTGGAGGGGTGGAGACCGACTTTAACGGAAGAAGCTACACTACTTTCACGAGGACAGTTTTTTCTTTCAATTTTTTTAGACGCTGTTAATTCGCGTTACTTTAACGGAGGTTAAAGTTTTTTCTGTATCTAAATGTTTAAACAATCTACGAAGAAATTAATTTGAAATTCGGTGGTTTTTTGTTATTTTCTATGAAACAGTCGATTAGAAAAATTCACAGATAGTATATTGAAAGAGTAATCTATTTTATATTTAGTAATCTTATTAATTAATTTATTTTTATCTTTAATTAATTAGTAAAAAAAAACAAAACCTATGTATATTCCCATATTTACACATATACATCTGCAGAGAAAACGCATATTCATATATCTTCATACATATCTCCACATATACTTACATGTATATACATATACATTTAAACGTGGTCTGTTTTTATTCAAACATATCTGCTCTGAATTTTACATTGAGCTCTCCGGATATCATCCTCCTCCTCGGGTCTACCCATACGGATTACCTAAGTTTGCATAAACTATATATATATATATATATATATATATATATATATATATATATATATATATATATATTTCGTGATAAAAAAGACAGCGTGAAGCCAAAAATACTATCAGTCAGTGTGATACCGAGAGACAAAACATAGAAAGGAAGAAAATTAACCTTGCACCAATGAAAAGTGCATATATAAAGAAAAACGAGAAAATAAGTAATTAATTGCCGATATCTCCTGACGACTGGAAAGAGTGAATGCTGTCTACGAAACTCTAGATTCGTGGTGCTGGAGGTAACACCAATTAGCCAAGTGCCAAACTTTATATTTGTATTAATTATATATCTTTTTAATTCCCAAATACATGGAAATGCTTATAATTCTCAGTACACACACATACACACATATGCATATATGTTATCACTGTAAACTATATATATATATATATAATTATTTATTTAAAAATATGATTCCAACTCGCTACATAAGAGGTCTCATGTTTCAAAACAAGAGCCGAAAACTTCAAAATAATATTTGAATTAACTTGAGTTAAAATAGGCTCTGTTCCATCTTCAAGCGAAATTTTTTGGGAATGACTTATTTCTGAAATTTACGAGTTTTAATAGTATGGTCAGAATTGAAATCAAAAATTTCCATGGTAACATCAAGGGCGGATTGTTTAGAATCGGCAGGGGTGGGGTGTTAATAATTTGTATCAGTATAGAGTTACTTTCATAGATGCCGGGTCACGGTAAGGTGGGGTGGCTAAATTTACGACGGAGGAAGTTTTCGCATAATCTGGCTAGAGCGTCTACGGAGATTTATTTTTTTATTTTTTTTTACTTTTTTTTTTTTTTTTTTAAATAATTACAAAAATACTAAGGAACTTTGGATTATTTACCAAACCAGTTTCTTTCCTATTTTCTACAATATTTTCACACACACACACACACATATATATATATATATATATATATATATATATATATATATATATATAGTGCTGGTGTTAATAAAACAGTGTCTCGTTGTAATATAACAGTGCTATTAAGTATATATTAATAAAGATACATATTATACCTCACGGGTAGCACGATTCTGACTTTCATGCACGACGCAGTCTTCACGTGCTGAGTATGAACTGACCGTTACATAATTGTGAATTATAATATATCTGCTGATCAGAACGTATGTATAATTATATATTACTCTGGTATTACAGTTTTTTTTTTCTTTTTTAAATTTAAATACTTAAAATGATATTGGGCAATTAAAATAAGCGGGATTTATATATGTATGTAATAAAGGACATTAAAATATTATATATTTGAGTGGGAAATATTCTATTTTAATTTCTTTGCTAAAAATTATATAATTAAAAGGGAAACAACTCTTTCTTATTTAAATCAAAAACGTGAATATGTATTTAGTAGTGATATATTAAAAATAGACTGTAATTAGCTTTAAAATTAAATAAAAATAAACAAAAAACAAAATGAAAAATACAAATAAATAAAAATGAAAAATTAATATATAATATGAAAATTAATCATATTTATTTATATTAATATATCTATATATATATATATATATATGTAGATAGATATGTACGTGCGTGTGTATATTTTGGAAGCATATCTTCATTGAAACTTATTAAAAATTATGTCTTTTTAGATTCATTTTAATCCTCTCGAATTCACTGATCCGTTTCTTAATGTTGATATTAATTAAGGAAATCGACGTAGCTTTTATCATTCATTTTATCTTCCCAAGTACTTTCAATTTTTTGTAAATGCGCATGAAACGCGCTCTCTTATAATTATAAACACCTATGAACGCGTTCCTTTCTATCAGGTCATCCCATAAGTTCTGTCCGAATTTTGAATAAAGAAAACATGTGACCAAATGTTACATTTAATTACAGATTCAATCAACAATGTATTTTCACTGATTATCTATGACTTCTTTCCATCTATTAACAAGCTTACTAATTCCATTACTGTAAAATTATTTTGGCTTTGATTCGAAGAACTCACAAATGTCAGTTTAACCTCGTCCTGTGTTACAAAAGCTGTTTCTTCCAAGTGATTCTGTAAGCTACGAAACAAAGGGTAGTCTGAAGGAGCAAGATCGGGAGAATAAGGTGGATGAGGAATTTTCTCCCAACCAAGTCTTTCGATCTTTTGTGACGTGATTCTTGCTGTGTGGGGTCACGCATTGTCCTGATGAAACATCACCTTTTTTCGATTCACTAGAGCAGGTCTTTTTTCCCCTCAAAGCTTGGTTAAAACGCTCTAATTGCTGACAGTATATTTGAGCATTAATTGTTGCATTAGGTGGTAAGAATTTAAAGTAGATTATTCCTTGGCGATCCCACCAGATTGAAAGAAGCACCTTTTGCCCATGAAGTTTCCTTCTCGGCTATGGCTGGGGTCCTTCCCCTTTACCAAGCCACTGTCTACAATGCTTAACATTTCGATAAAAGATCCATTTTTCGTCGCCAGTCACAAGTCTATCCAAAAAAGGTGAAACAAGTTGGCGAGAATGGAAAGAAGAGCAGATGTCAACTCGGGATTTGAGGTTGATTTCAGACAATTCATGAGACACCCATTTTCCAAGTTTAGGAACTTTTCCAAGTTGTTAAAGATGACGATGAACAGTTGTATGGTTTGAACTGTGAATCACTGCCAATTCCTCAACTGATAAAGCAGGACTTTCTTCAAGGTCTGCTTCAAGAAGCTTTTCATCAAACTCAACTGGACATCCCGTTCGATCTTCATCTTCAAGGGTGAAATCTCCACCTCTGAATTTTGCAAACCATCTTCTGCAAGTTCTTTCATTCACACATTCCTCTCCATAAACTGAGTGAATGTTTCTAGCCGCTTCGGCTACTGAGTTTCCTTTCTTGAACTCATAAAGCATTATGTGCCTCAAATGATTCTTGGGTACTTCTATGTTAGCAGGGTTTTAATCAAACAAAATTTAATTTTATTGTTCTCTGAAATAAAATTTGATCACTTTAAATGCATCTAAACATAAAAATAATGTTCAGCTCCATTAGACATTATAAAATACTCTTTAAATTTCGTTCATTTTAACAAAAAGTTAAAATTCGGACAGAACTCATGGGATGACCTGATAATTAGTGTAAAAATTAACTGTTAAAGCTATGTTTATTTCATGCTTTTATCTAAGGGAAGTAGCTTTCATTTAAATGATTGTAATTTTTTATAATTACTATTTAAGTATTTTAAAATCATTGCTATTATAGATATATTACAATATTGTTACTACACGAATAAGTAACCTTATTTACTGTTGCTTGTATTTTTCTTATATTCTTATCTCTCTCTCTCTCTATATATATATATATTAAGGATTTCATCCCAAGCAAGGCGGGAGTGCCACTAGCACTCAAGGGGTTACATATAGTGGGAACATGAGTAAAGAGGCGTGATAGAGGAAAGGATGAAGATAAGAACGGAGAATAGATCAAGGCATCTGGAGATGTCGATTGACGTTCCATTTGAATATTTGGAGATTATAACTATCAGGGAAGCAAGTAAGATGACGGACTTCCACAGACGGGAGGTATGAGACACGCAAGGGCGAATAGTTGATTTATAGATTTGAAGGATAGACTCGGGCGAGAAAAACATTCTGGCGCGACAGAGAGAACCAAATTTCCTTGCGGTAGATGAAGCTATTGATTTAATGTATTGGATTCATCTCAGGTCAGCGGACAGTGTGTGACGAAGCAGGCGCAAAGAGGTGTTCTCGTGGAATTGAGAATCAGACATTATAATGGGAGACAGGATGTGGTAGGTAAAGGAGAGCAGTTTCGTTTACAAGCCATTTCCTGCCCCAGTCAACCACAGATTGGAGGTCCTTTTCGAGATCAGTGACCAGGTCAGTTTTGTCAACGATACCAGATTTACTATTGAGGCGGGAGTAGATAGTAGTGTCGTCCGCGTAGATGCCTCCTGGGGAACTGGTGGCAGCGGAAAGATCGTTAATGGAGATCAGAAACAGTGTAGGGCCCAGGATAGAGTCTTGGGAAACACCTGCGTTCGTAAGAAAGGAACTAGAGGAGAATCCGTTAAGGACAATCTTCATTACACGGTTAAACAGGAATGATTGTATTAAGTCAAATAATCGTCCTGAGATACTGTATCCCTGAAACTTACGAAGAAGGCCGGCATCAAACCCTATCAAATGCTTTAGAGATATCTAGAGCCACAGCATGAGCTTCTCTGTTATTGTCAAGTTCTTGTTAAACAATTTCAGTTATGGCCGTGAGGACCAGCTTTAGACTAGGACAAAGCGGAAGCCATATTGCTTGTCAGAAAGCAGTTCATGGGATGTAAGGTGCTTAACCGTTTCGGCGTTGATTAAAGCTTCAAAGACTTTGCCGAAAAGTGGTAGGAGACTGATAGGACGGTAATTAGTTGGGTCAGAAGGGTCTCCAGAGGTCTTAAAGGCAGGTACAACAGATGAGGACTTCCAACAGGAAAGGAAGAGTAATTGAGGCAGTAATTTTATAGCTTAGAGAAGACAGGAGCCAGTTCAGGAGCACATTTCTTCAGGCTAACGGCCAGTATCCCCGTCAGCACCATTAGCCATATAATAAAAGGAAGAGGTTATAGCAGTCCCAACGAGAAAAAAAGTGTGTATATTAAAAAGAAGAGAGAAGCCGCAAACGTTTTTGGCTGTAATGTGGATTAAAAAAAAAAATATCTTTTATTTTCCATAATTTTGCTACACGTGTTCATGGTCTCGCGACCGTCATCAGGCAAAGGGTGGATATTTCCACATTATTACAAATAATTCATTTTTTTCTTTATGTTTTTCGATGTTAAATATTCTCGATATGAGATATTTTCTTTTTTGTGTTAGCGATCCAAACGTCTTTTTTGAACTGGCAGGGAAATGTTCTGCGTGAAGGGTTATAAAACAATTAAGATTGGTTCGAGAAATGATGGAGTAGTTATCGGTATGCTTATCTTTTTATGACCCCCGTGTGTTCTTAGATCTATTTCCATTTTCGTGTGCGTTTGTCAGCATGCGTATATATATGTGTATATCCTCTCTCTCCATACATACACACTGTCTCACTAAGAGGATTCAGTGAACACATCTGTACACACAAACATATATATATAGAGAGAGTCATCTACATATAAACTGTTTCGCTGTATCACATCTCATCAGTGTGGCTAGACGTATATATATGTACAAACAAGATTTATTAAAGAACTGTTAATGAGTAAATTAAACAACTTATTTTTAATGTATTAAAACATTGTGTGCTTTTAATGTCTTTTATATATATATATATATGTGTGTGTGTGTGTGTGTTTTAAGGTGTGCTATATTATGGGATAAAGTGCTCAATATCAGAGATAGAGCGTATGCAAATATAAATATAATTTTTTATTATTTTGTATATTTTTATTTATTCTATATGGTTCTTCTATTATCCCCTGATTTCCACCCCAAATTTTTTTACTAAGTTAATAAAGCATTAAAAAACCGAAAAGAATAACTAATACAAAATGAAAATGAAAAAACAAGTAAAATAAATGAACCCAAAACAAATAAATAAAATAAAATAAATAAATAAGTCACTCCCGCAAAAATAACCGCCAGAATAGATTACCCACAATGCACCACTGACCTATATATATAAATAGCCTAGGAAAAACCCAGCATTCGCGGCCTGACGATTACGTCAATTATGAAACAGCCTGTCGCACCTGAGTGCTAACTTTTCCCTTTTATATATATATATATATATATATATATATATATATATATATATATATGATTTGTTTACGTATAAACTAATAAACTATGTATTTCCTTGTTTGTATTGAAGGAAAATAATACTAAACTATATAACGGAATAAGAACACTGTTACCTGTTACGTGTATTTTAATTACCTGTGGAGTTATGCGATGAAATTTGTGAATATTATAACTTCATTTGGCGCTTTGTGTGAAAAAAGAAAGTAAGAGTGAAACGAAAGCCAAATAATGTTTTAATCTCTCATTAACATCTCTGCCTTCACTGAAGCTAAAATCATTACTGAGTTTTGTCATGCGTTTTCTCGACTCTCATCATCTCGGACTCCGCCTTTCCCATATTTTATATCATTGTTACCACCTCCCCACCGAGGAGACAGAATCAACTTTCGGTTATTTGAGATCGTTGCTAAAGGTGTGAACTAATCACTTAAGCCAATGACGTCATGTTAGCAGGTGATTGGAAAATGGCGTGGATAGCAAAGAAGAGGAAACGGATCCTATCCTTTAAGTTGATAATATTATTTCTTTAACCGTTTTCTTTTCCTAGTGTTTTCCGCTTTCATTTACCAAATTAGACGACCAATTATTCAGTTGTCACAATTTTGCAATTAAAAATGTCTTTATTCTTTATTTCCTCAGTTTCGACTTGTAATCTATGCATTCATCTCTCTAGGGTTTTAACTCCTTAAATGTCTTTCCTTCTGTTATTTCCTTCTATTCTTTCCTTCTGTTCTTTCCCTGTGTTCTTTTTTCTTCTGTTCTTTCTTTCTATTCTTTCCTTCCTTCTGTTCTTTACCTCTGTACTTTTGTTCTTTCCATCTCTTCTGTTTTTCCTTTCCTTCTGTTCTCCTCTTCTTTCCTTCTATTCTTTTTTCTTTCTTTCTTTCCTTCTGTTTTTCCTTCTTTTCTTTCCTTCAATTTTTTCCTTCTGTTCTTCTCTTCTTTCCTTCAATTTTTTCCTTCTTTTCTTTCCTTCAATTTTTTCCTTCTGTTCTTCTCTTCTTTCCTTCAATTTTTTCCTTCTTTTCTTTCCTTCAATTTTTTCCTTCTGTTCTTCTCTTCTTTCCTTCAATTTTTTCCTTCTCTTCTTTCCTTCAATTTTTTCCTTCTCTTCTTCTCTTCTTTCCTTCAATTTTTTCCTTCTTTTCTTTCCTTCAATTTTTTTCCTTCTGTTCTTCTCTTCTTTCCTTCAATTTTTTCCTTCTTTTCTTTCCTTCAATTTTTTCCTTCTGTTCTTCTCTTCTTTCCTTCAATTTTTTCCTTCTGTTCTTCTCTTCTTTCCTTCAATTTTTTCCTTCTGTTCTTCTCTTCTTTCCTTCAATTTTTTCCTTCTTTTCTTTCCTTCAATTTTTTCCTTCTGTTCTTCTCTTCTTTCCTTCAATTTTTTCCTTCTCTTCTTTCCTTCAATTTTTTCCTTCTGTTCTTCTCTTCTTTCCTTCAATTTTTTCCTTCTTTTCTTTCCTTCAATTTTTTCCTTCTGTTCTTCTCTTCTTTCCTTCAATTTTTTCCTTCTTTTCTTTCCTTCAATTTTTTCCTTCTGTTCTTCTCTTCTTTCCTTCAATTTTTTCCTTCTTTTCTTTCCTTCAATTTTTTCCTTCTGTTCTTCTCTTCTTTCCTTCAATTTTTTCCTTCTGTTCTTCTCTTCTTTCCTTCAATTTTTTCCTTCTGTTCTTTCCTTTTTTCCTTCTATTCTTCTGTTCTTTCCTTCTATTCTTTCTTTCTTTCTTTCTTTCCTTTTGTTCTTTCCTTCTGTTCTTACCTTCTTTCCTTCTATTCTTTCCTTTTGTTCTTTCCTTCTATTCTCTCCTTCATTTCTTTCTGTTCTTTCTTTCTTTCCTTCAATTCTTTCCTTCTATCTCTCCTTCATTCCTTCTATTCTTTCTTTCTTTCTTTCTTCCCCCCCAATCTCTCTTTCTTAATTATAATTTCTGTCCTTAATCTGTTAATTTTAGTGGATACATATTTCTCGTCACTTAAGAAGTCTGGCAGATGTCTGTTAGAATTATTAATGGCGGAGCTCGAGGAAAAAAAGAAAAGTGTGCTGAGCAGTTATGTACTATCAGTCCTTTGAGAGCGAGATGAAAGGACTAACTATAAATTGTAAAACAGAATGCACGATTGTCAGTAAGAGAAAAAAAATCTTAATACGTGAGCTAGAATTGGAGATGGCAAAATCAAACAAATATACAAGTTTAAATAATCTAAGAAACCGTTACAAGAGCGAGATCAGGCCCAAAATGGAGGATTATCGTTGCCATATTTAAGCGGGAGCTACCTAGCCGTTACTTTCCAGACTTGATAGAATTCAAAAGCGTCTCCGAGTCATTGTTGGAGAAGAATTATTTTCCACCCTACAACTTCTTTCTAACAGGCAGGGTGTGGTGAGACTTTCACTGCTCTATCGCTACTAACATGAAAAGTACTCGGGAGAACTATATTACTTGGTTCCACAAGGTCAAACCTTCGCGGCTAGGACCAGCCATGCCACTTACATAGTAGCAAACCACCCTCATTAACCCCGTATTCCATCAGCGAGAAGTAAGTTCCACTCAAACAGCTTTTTCCCGCAACCAACTTCCCTGTGGAACAGGCTCCCAAGTTTCTCCGATCACTATAATCTTAACCTGGTCAAGTCTGAGGGTAGCCGTTATCTTTCCCCTCGTATCCATATAAACTACCCCTTAGCGTAACCCTCTACCTCGAGTGACCCTTGGGCTTTGTACCTACTGTAAAAAAAAAAAAAAAAAATATTTTTTAGGGGATGACAAAAAGTTGACACCAAAATTCTAACGCTCACTGGAAAGATGCCTTTTACAAACTAAACAAAGTATCAAGAAACAGGAAATTACAGTAAAAACAAATAAAAGAGTACTAAACTTCTATAAAATACCTATCCTCCTTTGTGGCTGTAGATGCTTGACAATTTCCTCATAGATGAAGAGAAGACTTGAAGTATTAGGTTGGTGCTAAAATAATGACGTAATAATGTCGTTTTTTGACGTTAAAAATACGTCAAAAAACGACATTATTACGTCATTATTTTTGCACCAACCTAATAACAACGATGTGGTTCTACAGGAGGAGGCTGAGAATTCCACGGATAGAACATGTAAACAAGGACGAAGTTATATGAAAATGGAAACTAAAAGAACAATTATACATAAAATCAGAAAGAGTTGAAGTTTCTTGGACACATAATGAGGAAGGAAGGTTTGGGAAATTTAGCACTCACAGGACATTGAAGCCAAGTGGTATAAAGAGAAACACCTAGTAACCTATCTAACGAGCTTGTTTAAATGGGCCACAAAACAGGGAGGGGAAGCATAGTGAAAAGGCAAATATTGCTAAATACGAATGATAGAAAGTTGTGGAGAACTATGACCATCCAGGTTTTGAAGAACACACGGTATATAGAAAATTGTTTAATAATTCGAAAATCATTAACATTAGTTACGATCAAAGTACACGGTGTAGGCGTGTCAATCAAACAAGTATACAATTTTAAATATCTCGGAAGTGATTTAGGAGATGAAAAAAAAAGGGTGACACCGAAATCGTAACCTTCATTGAAAAGATGCCTTCCAAAAACTAAACAAATTAAGAAACAGAAAATTTCGGTAAAAACAAATAAAAGTTTGCCAAACTTCTATAAAAATACCAATCCTCCGATATGGCAGCGAATTCTGGATGATCTCCTTGCTGATGAAAAGAAAACTGGAGGCAACAGAAATTTGGTTCTACAGAAGGATGATGAGAATTCCCCGGATGGAATACGTAAGCAACGAAGTAAAATGGAAACAAAAAATACACTTATATCCAGAATGAGAAAGATACAGTAGAAATTTCTCGGATACATAATCAGGAAGAAGGGCATGGAGAATTTGGTACATGCAGGATGTATCGAAGGAAAAAAATGGATAGGGCGAGACAGCTGTCGACCTACCTGATAAGTTTGTGCGAATGGATGTCGGAAGGAGGAGAAAAAATGCTAGTAAAAGGTACAAAGAATTACGGCACGTATAAGTCGAGGAAATCAGGA
The DNA here is from genome assembly GCA_963932145.1 of Acanthosepion lycidas. Taxonomy (NCBI): domain Eukaryota; kingdom Metazoa; phylum Mollusca; class Cephalopoda; order Sepiida; family Sepiidae; genus Acanthosepion; species Acanthosepion lycidas. Next base: position 37,542,207 of record OZ010597.1, read on the forward strand.
TTGACTGAAAATCGAGACAGGCATCTCTATATTTTAAATATAACATACGAGGTACGGTCAAAAGGTATCTGGACTGTTTCTCTGGCAACGCAGCTAAACTATGCAGAATGAAGCCGCTTGGCGCAGATTGGTCTTGAGTTCTGACGCGCATGCACACTGTTATACCGTTCCCGCTCACTTCCGTTGTTTATAGCAGTGATTGAAAGGAAATTGTGTAGAGCGTGGTCGTCTCACAGCTTCAGTGAGATTCCATCATTGACCATGTATTGAAAAGCAGTTTTTGGTCAAGAGCAACATTCTCCAGGTTCAACAACCACCATATTACCCAGATCTTGCACCCTTGCGACATTTTCCTTTCAAAGGACTTAAAAGGAATAAGATTTCAGGATGTCGAAACAATCCAAGAGTATGTGAGGAAGCAGCTGCTTGCTATCACCCAAAAAAGGAGTTCCAGGAATGGTTCTATCGATCAAAACAATGCTGAATAAAGTATGTGGTTTCAGAAGGAGACTATTCCGAAGGAGATTAGATGTCGAATTGATATGTATTGTAGTTTTCTTTTTATAGCACCAGCCCCGAAACTTGAGAGTGAGCAATGGGTTTCAGATACAAAATGTAGTCACGGAGAGTATCGATTCATCTTTTGTACCGTGTCTCTTCCGGACCTGCGAAATTATGATCCTCCACAGCGCCCTGTCCTTAGTAACTCTCAGCAATGTTTGTCTTTTTGTTCACTCTCTCCTAATCCGTGTTCTGCCAACCATTCATACAGGCTCGTTAGAACGCTTATTCGCTGCTTTGCTATGTCCCTCTTGGCTTCACTAGGTCCTGTCTGTTTAATTTTCTAAGCCCTCTTTTCTCGATATGTGTTGGGTAATTCAACTCTGTGAAATTAGCATGTCATGTCCTAACTGTAAATCTCTGAACTGGTAAAACTATAGACAGAAGCTCATCTAAACATTTTCCATGCAATAGCGACGTTAGGAAAGAAGATGCAGAGGGGAGAATGTCTCATCCTACGAGACTGCGTAAACAATTTTAAATTCAAGTGAGGTTGGAAAGTGATGATTGCCCGCCTCCTGCCCAGGTATAGCAACAATACTCCATTTTCAATATAATCTGTCTCTTGTAGCGATAAAGCATGGCAGAATGAGTCAGGTGCGTCAACGGAACAATAGACTGAATCGACCGTTTTTATAGCATCCTTAGCAATGTATTTAGTGTTGTTAATGTCTTTGGTAAAAAAGGCATGAATCGATTCTTCCTTGCACACTGTGATCTCCTTCTCTTTACGTGCTGCGCTCTTTGAGAATTTTTGCGATCATAGCTTTCCACAACTTCCAATCTCTTATTGCTCTCAGCACTATTTGACCCTTATGATACTTATTTACTTTTGTCGCCCAATTGTCAAATAAGCTACTCACAAAATAAGAATGTTTGAAGACTGGGTTACACAGAAATGTGGTTCTACAGAAGGATGCTGAGAATATCACGGACAGAACATGTGAGTAATGAAGACATTTTAAGGAAAATGGAAACAATAGAGAAATCAGAAAGAGACCGCTGAAATTTCATAGAAACGTAATGAAGATGGAGGGCTTGGATAGTTTGACATTCAGGGGGCGGGACATTTCGAAGGTAAATAAGAAGACAGACGGACAGCTAAAGGACGAGCTTTATGAATGCATGGTGCATCATGGAGCCGGTGAGGGATGGAAAAGTTACAAGCTGAGAGTTGCAATGAATAGGAGGTTGTGGAGAGCTCTGATTACCACGTCCTAAAAGGACATGGCATACAAGAAAAAGATACTATATTTCTTCCGCCTTCTTTTGCCTTTTGGCATGTTCTACACAGCTTCCTGTCCATTATTGTTCTCAGCACGACTGACTATTCTTTATAACGCTTGTTGCTTCGTCCATATTAAAAAAAAATATCAAGCTACTTCTGCTTTTCTTCATGTGAGTGTTAAATACTCTAAGTTTTCTTTCCTCAATATGTTACAAAAGCTTAACTTGTCTTTTTTGGATTGTTCTTTATAGTCTTATTTTAAATACTAAAATTCACCCAATGCAAAGTTCGAGAAAAACTCTAGGTAAAGGGTTACTGGTAAAATGGTAATTATGGATTAGGTTTACGAATAAAAGCGGAGGTATTAGGATATGACGATTATGAGAATAAGGAGGATAGATAACAACTGACTCTTGGCTAAAAGAGGCTAAGATTGTAGTGTTTAGGCTAGCTACTGTGCCGATATCTGTTCAGCAAAGTGGCAGTTCTTTGAAAAAATGTCTAATCTTTTAACTTAGGCGTATTTTTCTGGCGGAAGTATTTGCATACTTAGAACCATTTTTCTTGAGATGAAGCTGTCTACGTAAAATCTTTTATCTAGGGAAAAAAATTGTCTATTTAGAATTTTTCTCCTTGAGATGAAGCTGTACACTTAAAAACATTCTGAGGAAAAAACTGTTTACTGAGAATTTTTTTTTTTGAGAAAAGCTGCCTACTAACTATTTATCTTGGGAAACTTTCTTCTATTGTAAACTGTATTTATGGGGAAATTGTTTTTTTCTTGGGTAGAAATTATCTATTTAGAAGATTTTTCTTTCTTGGGAAAAAGTTGTTTAATTATAAGTTTTTCATTCGTCGCAAAAAGATGTCTCGTCACTGTCATGCCACAGTGGTTGTTGAAAAAGAGAATAGGTGAGTGATTACCTGGCAAAAAAATATATCTTCCATCAATAGTGTATTTCGGCAAAGAGTAATAACGTAAGTAAAGAAAATTGTTGTAACTTTAGTCAACTTGGATGGTAACCAGGTAGTATACGACTATAACTTGTTTCAGTGTTTTCGACTTGGTTACTTTAAGATAGTTTTTCCTCTTTTTTTACGAAATTTCTCTCTCGCTAGGATAACTTACTTTACTTTAGTATCTGGGAACTGCCATGAATTCTTAGGAAAGATTGTGGAGTGGTTTCTTCGTTATTTTTTTTAAATTCAGAGTTTCTCTTCTAGATTTGTTACCACCAATGCTAGAAAGCCTATTGAACTCTGCTATTTAATCAGTATTTGTGAGGGCTATCAGTGCAAAAGTGAAACGTAATAGATTCGGTCGGAATTTTAAACTGTCCCCTCATTCCACTTACCACGCTGATAACTATCACGCTACCCGCATATCCTTCTTGACCTATTTTGACACCCCATTATTTATTTTCCATCGATTGTGCTTGTCGGAAACCTTGCCTCTTCAATTTCTTTCTCATTCTTGTATTCTTAAACAAAAAGGGAAGATTTTCTTTCTCATAATGTTGCAACAATCGGTGATAGCAATTATTTCTCTCTTATTAAATTTTATTTTGATTTTGAGAAATTATTTTTTCCTTTGTTAATGGTTTTTACTTTTCTGTTCGTCGTTTTGTTTTCAATCTACAGATACTGTCTCACCTATTTCAATTCGAATATACTTTATATTTATATGCATATCAATTTTATACAGAATTATATGCTAATACAATGCGAAAAGGGTAAACAGTTTTTTGCGTGATGAAAAATAACACTTAAATGACTACACACAGAATATATTAGGTTGGTGCAAAAATAATGACGTAATAATGTCGTTTTTTGACGTTAAAAATACGTCAAAAAACGACATTGTTACGTCATTATTTTTGCACCAACCTATATATATATATATATATATATATATATATAGTGTTAGTGTTTAGGCGTTGCAGTACAACGATGGCCTTTGAGACATATTTATATGAGTATTTTAGCTTGTTTTGGTGTCAGGAAATTTGTTTACTTTGTAAAACTATTTTTGATACACCCACCCCTCTCTCTCTCATATATATATATATATATATATATATATATGCACACAGGGTGTATCAGAAATACCTTTTCAAACTTTTGGGGCGGGTTCCTGACATCAAAACAAGGCAAAATACTCATATAAACACATGCCCAAAAGGCCATCGTTGTACTGCAACACAACAACTCTTAACAAATGTTCAAAATGTCCTCCGCTCTCTTCTACAGACACATGCACCCGTCGGATCGTTGACTGGTGGACCCTTTCAAATACTCTCACACGTTGTCGAATGGTTTCGCAGGCCCCTAAGACACATTGATGAAGCGTATCTGCATTATTAATGTCTGTTGCACAAGCCAATTGTTTTAGGTGATCACACGGATAAAAAAAAAACCCCGAAAGGATTAACGTCGGAGGAACGTGCAGGTCATGGAAGCAGTCCTCTCCTTCCTATCCATATTTCATGTTTGATGTCAACCAGTGCATCGCGAACAATGTGACCAAAATGTGCTGGAACCCCATCATGCATGAACCACACGAGTCTTCGTATTAGCAGGGGTACATCCTTTATTAGGTCTGGACGATAAACAGTACCATGATTGGATGGCTCTGCTGCCTTCGATCTGGAAATACAGTCTGATACAACAGTGCAGCCTCACGTCCAGTACCATTCGCGCAGCCTGAATTAAAGTCATATCATCCAATTCACGATACGAATATTTTGCCATTATTAAACAAAATATAAATTTTCCTGGGGATTTACATTATTGAAGAGAGGAGTGGGGGAAAGAAATAGGAGAAACAAGGTGTGAGCACAATGAGTATGGGGAAGTACAAGTGAGAGCTAGTGAAATACATTGAAATTAAATCAAAATCTATATCGTCATCATCTAATCTACAGCAATGTAATAATAATCATCATAATATATATATAAAAAAAGAGTGAAAAATTCATAATATAATATATAAAAACCTTAAATTTATTATATGTAATTTATCTCCATAATTATAAAATGCATCACACACACACACGTCTCTGTGTGTGTATGTGTGATATACACATATAAAAATCATAAAATATACACATCTATACAAACACACAAGTAAAGATATATATATACAATGCATACACATACATACATGTATATACACACACACATTATATATATATATACCTAGCTAGTTCAAGTAATTTAGGCATTTACTTCCTGTTCTCTTGTGATTTAATTTTAAAATAATTTTTAATAAATCGTTTGGATAAATTTAAACCATTTTGTAATTTCGGTCTGATGAGGCAGATATTAAAACTTATCCGTTGAAATAAATTTATTACCGAATTCCTCGATGATGTATTATGTTTTTTCTTTCTTGATGCATATCATATTGCTCTTTGTATAAATACATTGAGCTCGGTCCATGGATCTATCTTTTAATAAGTTATATTAAAAAAGCCTACTTGGATTATCCTTACCACTTACTGGTTATATATATATATATATATATATATATATATATATATATATATATATATATATATATATATATATGGGTCTTGAGTGATAAAAAAGGCCTTCACTTTTCTAAAACAAGTTTTAAATTATATGCAATATTGAAGCTGTTATCAAATTGAAATAAATATATTTCTTTTCAAAATTACGGGGGCTAATTCATAGATAATGTTTCCAATCCTTTGAAACACGTATTAAATTGGTAGAACAATGAGACTGGTATAAAAATTTAGTAAATTTATTTCTCTACAAAATTGCGAGGGTTCTGTGTTCAGTAAGTTCGCCAATGATATAAACCTATCATGTTTTAGAACAAACAGAATAATTAAACTATTATCAAAATGAAGTAAATTTATTTATCATTGAAATTGTTGGGATTGATTGCAAAGATCTCCAATCCTATAAAACTAATTTTTAGATGAGGGAAAATAATGAAACAGTTATGGTTGGTTGATTGACTGATTGATTTTATTCAGCGGCATATCAACACCTCTATGGGTTATTTAATGGCGAAATCTAAATATTTTGAACGCAGTTATATTGTCATTTTGCTATGAAATACATTGTTGGCAATTTTACTATAAATAGGTATTGATGGTAATTTTTTATATAAAACTATTTTACTGGTATTTTTATTATAAACATGCAATTTTATACCTTCATAGTTTTTTGGTTTTGTTTGAGGGTTCACTATTTACCTATAGCTAACAGGTGTTACCATCCCGGGTCAGGTTTTAAAGGTGTGGTTTCACACCCCTCAGAACCTCCAATCTCCCGATCAGAGATCCCACACTTAAGTTTTAAACTAGATAGAGTAACGAGACTGTTATGAACATACATTTATTTTCAGAATTACAAGTTTATTTTTCAACGTAGTACTTCTCTTTCTCCCAGATGCAGTTTATCATCATAGCCAGGACTAAGGGGAGAAATTCAAAAGGAGATATGATAATGTTCAAGGAATGATATATTGTATATTATGTGCTAAGTGCGGATTGGAGAGGTCAGGAATAAAAACGGAGACTTAATAATGTTGAAAGAATGGTACACTTGCTTTTATGTGGTAAGTCTAGATTGACGAAATCAGGAATAAAAATGGAGACAATAACGTTAAAAAAATGATACACTTGCTATTATGTAGTAAGTATGGATTGGAGAGAGTTTAAACCATACAGATTAACGAGACAAGTATGAACATTTATTTATCTTCAACTTTATTTTTTAACATACTACCAGTTAATGTTACATATTTTAACAAACGTCTATCGATATTTTTTTTAATTCTGTCTATGAAGAAAATTTCTGGTTAACTTTTGATCCAGCTGGGTACAGCAACTTCCAGTCCGGTATCAGATGAAAAATGCTGACGATTTATCGCCTACTTCAATTTTAAGAATTAAGCTGCCTGATGAGGTCTAATTGTGGGTGTTAGAAGCGCGTGAGACAATTGTGAATTCAGTGTCCATACTGTCTGTGTCTTTCGTCAACCGCAATATGATCTTACGGTGTCGTCTTGTAAAAATTTTGAAGATAAATAAATGTTCATACTTATCTCGTTATTCTATCTGGTTTAAAACTCTGTGTTTTTTTTGTTTTTTTTTTTCTCGTGAGAATGTGAGAGACCCTCTTTTCCCTCTCAAGCCAGATGCTTACGTATATAATATACTAGCAGTAGAGCCCGGCGTTGCCCGGGGATGTAACAGTAAGAGATAGATCAAGTATCGACCATCATAAAGACTGAAAAATAAAATTGACAAAGATTATTGTTTAAGGTTGACGGACACGCATGTCTTAATTAGTTTTTTTTGTTTTTTTACGAATTGGTCAAACCTAAACTCAAACAAAAACATTGTTTTCAATCGTTATGAGTCTACTGATTGAATAGAATTTTATTATAAACAATTGTCTTGTAAATGGAATTTTTAAAGCATTCTGAATGTAAAAATAAAGAAAAAAGTGTGCAAGACAAAAAAAAAAGTGAAGTTTTGTTGAAATCGGTTGAAAAATGTAGGAAATACGATCCCATATATAAACGAACACACACACACACACAACCTGGGTTTTATAATAAGTATAACTCGATATGAGTTGTTCCTCTTTCATTCTCGTGATGCCTCTTAATCGTGTTTTCAAAATGATTTCATGCAAAAACAATTGTGTTTCTCCAATTTTTGGCGCTGTCAGAACCAACGCAAGGTAATTTTACGTAGTCCTGTGAAGTTTTGTTGAAATCGGTTGAAAAATGTAGGAAATCCGATCCAATATATAAACGTACAGACACACACACACACACAATCTGCGTTTTATAATAAGTAAGATATCTTCTGAATATGTACTCAGCTGGGTCGATCGCCTGTTTACACATCGGAAACAGTCACCGAGATCCTTTAAGGCGCGATTCTGAAACTAATAGATACGAGGCGGTACTATCCAGGTAATGTTTTTTTTTCTTCAAAAAAGAAGGTAGAAAATCTTCAGAAATCATCAGTTATGCTTTATTTTTCCTTTTTTTAAAAATTTATTTTGGTAGCCCGGTCTTTGTAGTTAAAAACAGGACATTCTAGCAAGTACTATCCGCTGTGGGAAAAATTGTTAACTTTATAGAGGATACAAGTATGATCGAGGTGTTCTCTCCAAAAGTAAGCCCAAGGATAGCCTGCATTGCCTCCACTACTACTGGATCCGTTGCAAAGGGAAACGATAATAATGGTTTGAACATCAGTCTCGACCAACCAATACAGTGGAATGATTAATCGCATCCCTCAACCAGTTCTAGTCTTTGATCAATTAACATTCAGCTTTGAGTGCCGACTCGAGCTGAAAGACGCAACTAATATGTGTACGACCACAGAGAGTTGAGTAACAATAAACTAAGTGTAAAATAATTTGACTTTCACTGCAGACACATTCTTCAAGGAAGAGTTTAGTATCCGGCGTTGTAAGACGAGATGTGTGCGTGATGAAACTGTTAGAGGCGCTGAAATTGGGCTTGATGAGCCGTGTTCAAATAGTGACCGAAGCCGTTGTGTTTAATTTCACAAAAAATACCATTAGAAAATAAGAATATGTCCTCTCTCTCTCTCTTCTGACTATGGGTTAAGTAACAGAACCCTCTGGCGTCATTATCATTGACAACCGTCCTAGAAGAACAGCTCTGAATTCAATTTAACCCCGAAAAACCTACTGACTTATGAAGCCACAACTGTACTACCTAGTCTGTTTTAAAGCGACCCTTTGTTCATCGGGGAGTCTACATGATTAAAAAAAGAATTGAAAAACAGACAGTTGCCGAACAGAGTTACAAAAATACGATGTGGAAATTGGAATGTCTGAAACAGACATTGCTTGAGAAGCAAAATGATTTCTTTGATGGTATGAAAGAGCTCTATAGTCTCAGGAGTTTTGACCGATATTTCAATGAAAACAGTTTCCCTGAACGAGACTGAGGCAAAAAAAAAAATCTTCAGATTGCCATTGAAGGAAACTATCAATGATGCTTTGACGGAAAACAGAATACAGACCCAATAAGCTGATAATAATAAAAGATCCATACAAAGATTTTTTGGTCAGCAGACAGAATATGTACGATACGGACACAGGAAATTTCTTATTGATATCTTGGTTTCGCTTGAGAGAATTCCAACTGAAATCAGAAGTGAACGTCTATCGCTGCGGATTAGGTGATCACGCAGTCGTTTATTGTGTCTGGTATGGGCGACTACGCCTTTTTAGATAAGAAATTTTATCATCATTGTGCTATTACTAGTTTTACTTCATCTTAGTGTTGTTGCTTTTAAGATGAAGCATTTTCACGAATATTTTATAAATAGATTTACTCTATTTTATTATGGTTGCTTCTTAGATTCTCGGATAAATAATGAGGAAAGAAGGCTTAGAGACGTTGAAACATACAGTTCATAGTGAGGCAGAGAGGAAACAAATATCTAATGAGTTTGTTTAAATGGATGACAGAAGAGAAAATGGGAGGGATTTTAAAGAAACAAATATTACCACAAAAGACAGGAAGATGGGGAGAACCATGATTGCCGAGGCACCGACATAAAACGGCACGTGATAAAAGAAGAATTACCCGCCTAGACCGTGTAGTCTGATCGTAATCGATCTTAAGGTTTTTTGAATGATTAAAAAATTCATTAAATAATTTTCTATGGTAACTACCGATGTAAATATTTCTAAATGAAGCAATTAATATTATAATACTGGACTACAGTTATAAATATAATAAAACTACTTTGACTTTTACAGAACGTTTGCATTCTGACCATGAGACCCGGGTTCGCATCTCACCATGGTCGATTTGTCAAGAAGGAAACTTCCAGATGTTATCGGATCCCACCATTTGGAAAATGCCTGAAAAACCATACCACGGGTTGACCCAAGCCTTGTGAGTGAAATTTGGTAGACGGAACCTTTGGGGGCCGTCGAGAGCTGTGCTAGCACGAAGTTACAAGTCATTGTGACCGATGGCTTCAGCATTCTGGCCTTGTTCAAATTGTTGATCACACTAGATAACATGCTCTTTCCCAGAAACTGTAACTAAGGTCTGCTCAGCATAGTTGCAGTATAAACCACAGGTGGGCTCTCCGGGTGTTGAATAAACACAAATGCGCCTGAGAAAGCCTCTGCAATAGGGATTGGCTAGACACCCTAATAGACGGGTATCCTCGACTACAAGTGGTATGCTATACTATACTTTTACTTCTTAATTTCACATTAAAATTCAATAGTGAAAAGAAGATTGCACAACATTTTGCAAATGTTCCGCTGAGCAACACGCAAAGGTAGCAAGTAATATAAACAAATATTTCGTTCTTGATTTGTCGACCTATGAATGCATCACACCAATCAGTATTTCTCATAGTAATGTTAAATAACAATATTTAGGACAACATACAATCTGTATTTCTAAATAAAATTCATTATTACCGTGTTTCTAAATAACGACAACGTTTAGGATAACAAGCGAACTTTGTTTTTGAATAACATGCATTATACGGTATATTTTTTGCTATGTTAAGCAACAAAAAATTTAAGTTGCCATAAAATGTTTATTCCTCATTACAGAATAAAAAAAAACATCAGACATACATACATACATACATAATAAAAACTCTTCAAAATGAC
>OZ010597.1:37567671-37570171 GCA_963932145.1 Acanthosepion lycidas
TCCAGTAAAATAAGAAAAGTCGTGAAGTACACTAAGTAGAGGAGAATATAAAAAAATCCTAGTGAACCGGAAACTACCTACCAAGGTTTCACCTAAAAGATCTTCAGGGCGGACTCTTTGAAGAGGATAGGACAAAGCGGCATATTTATTGGTAAATACAAATTCTAAAAACTAAAATTAGCATAAAACCATGCGACCTTAAAAAAATAAAAAAATAAAAATGGTTACTATTCTTTTATTCTCCTAACCATGCTTTCTTATGTGTACACTCGTTAAGGATTTCTGATCTTTCCTTAAGTATCATGTCGGGTTTACTAAAAGGGGCTATGGCTAGTTTTTACTCTAAGCATAGGAGGCAATGCCTAATGCAGATATATATAATAAAAATATTACTAGAAATAAAAAATCTTCTCGGCATTAAATAACTCATTGAGGTTGATATACCGTAAAACAAACCAAACCAACTAAAGAAAAATTGTGCACCCGACAAGAATCGAATCAGTATGCCTTTTTTCATCAGAAATCCACATTTTAAACCCAAATGTAACGCTACCAGTAAGCATTCATGTGTGTGTGTGTGTGTGAACATGCATACTCTTGGCAGGATTCGAATCTGCGTTCCCCTAGGGGAAACCGTCATTAGATTTGACATGTTGTGGACCTCTCGATAACAGAGTGCGTCGATGAACAAGCAAAGCTTAATAGTACCTTTAAACACAGCTTTCTCTCTGACTCTTCAAACAGACATATCCAATCAGATTTGTTTACCAATTGCTTTGTTTACGTTAGGATACGAAACGGAGTAGATACGTCTATTTCAAGAGTCAGAGAGAAATCTGTGTTTAAAGGCACTATTAAGCTTTGCTTGGTCATCGACGTACTCTGTAGCCGAGCGGTCAAAGCAGGTCAGATCTAATGACGGTTTCCCTTCGTGGAACGAATGTTCGAATTCCGCCGAAGCGCATATATATATATATATATATATATATATATATATACCAGCTGCATATTTTCCATAAAAGCTGTGTGCGTGCAATCTGTGGAGTTAACCTTCAAGATAGGACATCTAACATTGACCTGTTTAACAAGTGTAATACTAGCGGGATCGAGACTTTTCTCAGTTACGGTGGACTGGTCATTGAGAACGTCTTGAGAATGTCTGATGACAGGATACCCAAGATCCTTATGTACAGCCAGTTAGATCAGGGCTACAGGAATGTAGGACGGCCAAAGAAAGCTGAAAAGCAACTTGTCAGCTGTCAATATACCACATAACACCCTTGAGCGCTTAGCCTTGGAGCGGGTAGAATGGAGATCAACGTGTTTAAGTGGACTCAGCAGTTTTCAATCTGCTTGTCGAAATCATCTTCAAGAAGCGAGACCAAGAACTAAAAAGTCAGCCAATCTAACAGTGACCTCATCTCACAATCCTCACCCTTGCTCTATATGTGGCCTCCTTTGTAAATCAATAGCGGTTTTTAAATGCCACTTAAGATTATCGCACAAAATTTCATAACTGAATCAACTAAGCTGTCAGATCCTCATACGTCGAAACAGACGGAAGAGTCCATTATATATATATATATATATATATGCGTATGTGTGAAGATGGATGCACGGTGGAGTAATGGATAGTGACTCGGATTGAGGAATCGGAGAGCCAAATTCGAATTCCAGTCGAATCCATTGCTCTCACTCACGTTCTAATATACTTGGTAAAGGTTTGAATCCTCCTCTACCCCACCAAGCTACGGGTAAATAGCAGGACAGACCGAGTTCTATAGTCTTGGATGGTAACTGGTCTACCGCAGAAAGAAATGGTAACCTACTGCGGGAAAAATCTGCCTCGTCAGAAAGATACATGACCGCCTAAGCGTTTATCACGCATGGCACATAACTGACTGTTGTGTGAAGATATATATGTGTACATGCACTTATACGCAAACCTATGTATATATTTGTGTCTGTGTATTTGCAGTCTATGATTGATATTCTTTTCTAAAACTGTAGATTTCGGCATTTGCTTACTTACTGTGTCTAAAAGCAAAAAACCCTTTTGTGTTTCTGAATTGAATTTGTAAGTGTTTTAGTCGCGCATTGATACCGGGACAAACAGACAAATCAACAGCCATTTTAAATTTCATTAAAAAAAGAAAAAGAAAAGAGAAATAAATAAATTTATTGTTTACATTCGTTCCCATCTTCCTTTCCATTAATTCCTGGTGTCTTTTATTCTGTTTTTATTTCACAGTTCAAGATTCGTTGATATATTTTAGTAAAGTTGACATGCACTAGAAAATATACATAATTAAGTCGTGCGCTCGTTCAGGATTGAGCTTTAGTCTCTGCTTAGACTGAATAATAAAAAAAAAATCAATGAACACTTGTAAAAAAAAAAAACAATGAAATATGAAGCACTTACAGGAGATATATTTATGGGCTATGTAAACCTTGATGAAATTAAGACAAACGTGAGGCAACTGATAAATATTCAGGAAAA
>OZ010597.1:37577671-37690171 GCA_963932145.1 Acanthosepion lycidas
ACTTCGTTTATCTAAAAACTGGAAAGTTTGATTGGGCTAACGTTTTCCGTTGTCATGAAATGATAAGATTATATCGGATCAATTCCTAGGTCTTCTGTGAAGGAAATTGCCAGACAATTCTTTCCAGGATTTCTTTTACCATTTATAAGTCTACCATTCATTTATTAGATTGTTGCAAAAATAATGTCGTTTCCTCACATTGTAACACATGTGAGAAAACGACATTATTTTTGCACCAATTTAATATATATGGAATATTGCTCTTATATGTGGTCCACTGCTTCTGCTTTGTATCTACATGTTTTATCATTTATTTTACCCTACCCTTTCCATTAGTGTTCTGCTTGATTCTATCTAGCGGCAGAATATAGTGGCCTCTCTTGTCATTTTGAGCGGGGTGGACAGTTTCTACCAACATTGTTTCTTTTTTTTTTCTATCTTTTGTTTATTTTTTGTGGGTTTTTTTTTTCCGCATCATTTCATGAATCGTGAGATTTTTATTTATATATATTTATGGGCTTTTAAATTTTTATGTCATGGAGGTGTTTTGTAGGTGGCCCTGTTTGTATGTGATATTTTGGTGTATGTTGGATTGGAGGTGATCGATAAATTCTTGTGGTAAATGTGTAAATTATAATGAATGAATGGTTCGCGAGCCGGAACAACTAGGACAGCTAAGGAAGACCAGCACCTCCCTCTCCCACTTCGGCCATGTGCCACAATTCCTGTATATTTGGGAATAAATAGATGCGTCTAGAGATTATATAAGAATATGCAATGTTATTTGTCCTGACCTGGCATCTCGGCTTCAGTCACTTTCGCACTGCCGTAGTGTAGTTTACTTTTGGCTTTTCTATAAATACAGGGTATCCCCCAACAATTGACATGCCCCAAGCAAACGAAATTAAATACGCTCCATGTTGAACAATACAAGATATATTTATCAAAAATCGAACATGATATTCAAAGGGAAGTAGATTTCATAATCGATTTCACAAAGCTTCAGAAACGTTCAATATACGCACCATCTGTGACTCGGCACACGTCAAGTCGGTGGTCCAGCTCCTGCCAAACACCCTGTAGCATGTTGTGTGAAACATTCTCAAGCGCTTCAGTGATTCTCTGCTTAAGTTAATCTAGTCTTGTAGTAAGATGTGGGTCTAGAACTGTTCTTTCAGAGAGGTCCATAGTAAGTAATCACCAGGTGAACTTGGTGTCCATTTCCATGACACATTTTCAGTATCGCCCTCACGCCCGATCCATTTTCCTTATAAATGATAAGTCCGAACAGTCAACTTACCTTTTAAACATTCAAAAAAAAAAAAAAAAAAAATTAAGATCATTTGAACGAGAATTGTCTGTGTTATTAGACTACAAAATGAGGCCAATTTTTTTTTTTTTTTTTTTGGTGGGTGCACCTTGTATTTTAATTTCAATTGTTCCGATGACGTTTTGCGACATAGACTTTCGGAATTTAAGCGCAGTACTTGATTGGCGGCAAGCTCCCATCATTTTACAGTTGAAATGGCTAGATCTAACCGTAAGTTCTATGTTAACAGTTTCTTCTATTGCACTTCTTGCTTTCTGGCTTCCTGCTTCCCAGTCAACTTTGATCTTCAAACATTTAAATGCAATGTCAACCGTTAACTTCTGTCTTCTTAATTCTTATTTTTTTTTATTATTCTCTCTCATTTACCTTTGTTTTTCCTTTTCTCATATTCTATCACACTCAGGAACTTCTTACGTCGTAGTGGCTTTATTGCCTTGTTCTGGGGAAATTATTAAAAAAAGGATAAAATTGAGACAACCAATATGTTTTTCTTGATTTTATGTATATGATTTTTTTTGTTTCTCAAGGAAGTGGCTAAAAAGTGGGGGTTCTATTTACAATATACATTTGATGCAAAATTAGTCCTTCATTTTCTGTCTGTTTTTATGATGGGTAATGCCCGATTGAAACAGTTAATCTGAAGCTAAAATGGATCACGCTTTATGCAAATGTGTGTGCATTTTTTTTTAAAGTACGGAAGCAAAAACAAAAACAGTATTTTCTTTTTCTTTCTGAAATTAATAACTTGACATTATGGTTAAAGGTTAAATGTTGTAGTCAAGGTTGAATTTAAGGTCTGAAGTCAGGTTTTCGTTAACACTACAAACTGAATTCCTAGTAGTTGAGAAATGGAAAATACAAATTTATCTATTTTTGTTCTGTTTCGGCTTACGTAGTTTAAAATTCTGGACGTTATAAACTAAAGGAAACAAACCTGTCAACTTGATTAAAAAATACAGTTTAAGTGTCTAGTTTAACGTCATACTTATATTGTAAATTGAGCCCCAAGACTCAAAAATTAAACAAGTAATTTCTGGAAGAAATCACAAGTATATTTAACTAAAGCATATGAAAATACCGACGAAGAATATTTCCTTTCAAAAATGTGTTGATTCACTAAAACGAATTATAGACCACAAAACGATTATTAATTGACCAATGCCTGCATCATTTTCAATAATTGCTTAGATGATCTATCTAAATTTACATTTATCGCAGATCTGACCCCGATGAACGTTTTGACTCTTGAGTCAGTCAATCAGAGAAGTCTCACGAAATTTTGATTTATTGAATATTATCGCTCGAGCTAATCTATTGAGCGCTTTTTGGCAGAAGTTCTATTGCAGAAGGGAAACTACAGGACCCCCGAGTCCAGGTCGAAAAGAAAAGCAGGATAAAAGGACTATCACGTGTAAGAAAACTGAATATATGGTTGTCAGAAAAAGTAAAAAAAGAAAACAAAAAAGGTGCGAAGTAGGAGTTGGAGATAAAGTACAAGTACAGAAGTTTAACAAACCAGGCGTACATTGGAATAGCAGAAGATGTTATCTAAGAGTTAGACAGAGTACTAAGATGCATGGAAATTTAGGTTAGAAACGATGAAGAGAGAGATGAACTGCTATGTAATATCAATGCTCCTATATGGCAGTAAGTATAGGACAGATTAAAATACTGGGGGCAACATAGAGGTCATTTTACGGAAAGATGCTGAGAATAATATGGACGAAAGTGTGTATGCAATAAAAATGTTTTAAGGAAAATGTACCACGAAAAAAAAATGGCTTACCTCCTGGCAGAAAACGGATTCGGACGTGTTTCCCGTGAATAGTATCCCAAAAAGAAAATGGCGGCTTTACGAGTCGTATATGTAAGAAATGATATTTGGATACTTTTCGCGAGACTCTTTTTTGGCGCCTATGCAAATTTGACCTGTTACTCAATCTATAAAAAGTGCTTAACGATGCGCGACTGTGATAGCAAACAGAATACGCGTGTGTTAATATTGGTTGACTTATGCTGCGCTGTTTGGTGAAAGAAACGAATTCTGTTTCTTTTTATGTGCCATGTCCTTTCAGGACGTAGGCAATCATGGCTCTCCACCTCCCTCTATCTCTTGCAGCTCTCAACAAGTTCTTTCCCTCTGTTTCCTCCCCTAGACCACATTCTGTCATCCACGCCTGCCAGGTGTGTCATGTGTTGTTTTCCCTTATCTCTCTTTCCCTTGACCCGTGAGTATCAGATTCTGTAGGCCGTCCTTCCTCACGTGTCCCAGAAACTTCAGCTGCTTCTTCCTGATAAGTATAAGCCTTCACCTTGTTTGCATTCTAAGACCTCATCGTTGCTCATACGCTCGGTCCATGATATCCTTAGCGTCCTTCTGTAGAATCACCTCTCCGTTACCTCCAGTCTCTTCTTCATCTTTGATGAAATCGTCCAACATTCGCTGCCGTAAAGAAGGACAGATGTCACGTAACAGCTCAGTATTCTTGGTTACCGAAGAAACCCCCCTCTCCCGCAATTTAGATAGCATTATTCCAAGAAAGAAGAAACTGATTACAGAATATATATATATATATAAAAAAAAGATCAGAAAGAGACACTCGATATTTCTAGTACATATAATGAGAAAAGAAAGCCTGGAAAATTTAACACTCACATGACATATCGAAAGCAAACGGCACAAGTGATGGCAGCGGGACATCAGCTTGAGTTTGTGCGAATGGATGGCAGAACGGAGAATCATTTTGCTTTATGTGTCGCGTCCCCTCAGAACGTAGGCGATCATGACTCTCCATCATTTCCAGTCTTTTGTAGCTCTTGATAAATTTTGTATTTTTGTTATTTCTCCTAAACCCTGTTCCGTAACCCATTTGTTTAAGCTCATCAAATTGTTTTCCTCTGTCGCACTTGCCGTAAATGTCATGTTTCAGATTTTCCAAGCACTCTTTCTTTATTATGTCCTAGAAATTTCAGCTGACTCTTCCTGATATTAATTTTGTTTCTATTTTCTCTAAAATATCAGCGTTGCTCGCATGTTCGGTCCATAGTATCTTCAGCATCTTTCTGTAGAACATTTCTATTGCCTCAGGTCTCGTCTTCGTCTTTGAGGAGATTGTCCAGTATTCACAGCCGTATAGGAGGACAGACATCATGTAACAGTTCAGTACTCTTTTCTTTGTTTCTAACGAATTTTTCCCGTCTCTTAATACTCTGCTTAGCTTTTGGAATGCATCTTAGGCCATCCCAATACGTCTTCGGATTTCAGTGTCACACTTTCCGTCCAATGTTAGAACACTTCCCAGATATCTAAATTTTTGTACTTGTTTGATTTTGTTATCTCAGATGTGTCAAATGCTAAGCAGACAAACATTGCTAAGAAAACGATAGGAAGTTGTAGAAAGTCATGATCGCTCACGTCTGGAAGGGACAGGGCATTTGGAAGAAGAATTGGAAATGATGCTTAAATAAGTAGAAGAGCGTAAAATGTTAGTGGGGCATAGTGTAATCTAGGAGGGCAGACATGAATTTTGTATTTTCTAAAATTTGATTTGATCTGGAGAATAAGAAAAGAGAAGGCGGTTTTGGTGGGAAGAAAACGAAGCATAAATTATGGACGGATATTATTAAATGGACGCCAGATGGTCTTTTCAGTCGCAGCAAACAAAATCATGTCTTCTTCGCTTTTTACTGTTTAAATTTATATTCTTTCCTTTTTCTTTTTACTTTCCCGCCTTTTCTGTTTATTTTCACGTCTTTTCTTTTTACTTTCCCGCCTTTTCTGTTTATTTTCACGTCTTTTCTTTTTACTTTCCCGCCTTTTCTTTAAATGCTTTTGTCCTTATCCTTATTTTTTCCCATCTGTTATTTCGATTTTATTCCCTTTTTATTTCTTTTTTCGTTTCCTCTTTTTTTTTCTAATTCCGTTTTTTCATTCTGCCCATCTTTCTCTTTATATAATTTCGTTCTTTCATGATTTTTTCTTGAAAGTTCTTTCTAGCTATTTTCACTAATCTGATAGAAATGGCGAAGTTGATATTGATCAAACATTTCGCAGTTAGTATTGTTGATTCAAACGTTGTCAGCGCTGAATGAACAAACTGACAGATGTATGATATATTGTAAGTACAAGAGAAAAAAGCTATTTTCATGCGTAGGAAGACAATCGGGGTTCTGTCATTGTGCGAATGAGTTTATCACCATAAAGTATCGTTTAGCGTTACATACGTACACACATAAATCCATACATAAATACAGAGAGTGGTAGCATCTGCTAGCCATGGGAAAATAGTTAACACCCAAACTGGGGTTTCAATATGAAAATTTAAAAATAAATTAGAAAAATTATCAGCGATGCATTTTCATATTAAAAAAAATATAAAATTACCAGCAAGACATTATTGGAAAAAAAAAAATTACCAAAGCTCATAGGAAAATAAAATTTCGGCATTAAATGGCCTATAAGGAGTTGATAGGCCATTAATCAAATCAAACCTATTTCATCAATTTACAGTTGCGTTGGCTATATGTATCTGTAAATTCTATGCTAACTGCTTCTTTTCTCGCACTTCTCGCTTGTGAAACTCCTTTCCGGCTCCATGCTTTCCAGCCAACTTTAATCTGCAAAATTTAAATGCAATGTCAATCGCTATCTCCTGTCCTCCTGATTACTCTTTTCTCTTTCCACTCATTATTAATGTTTCTGTTCCTAACTCTTCCACACTCTGTAAACCCTTTCTCTCTTAGTGGCTTAACTGTCTTGCCCGGGGTGAAACGGACCTAAAAATACATATATCATAAATGGTTGTGACTAACTTTCGTGTAATACCATTGTTGGATTTATATTCAAACAATTGGTTCATTCATTTTCTGTGGTTTATAAATCATTTCCAGGTTATTTAAAGCCGGAAAATATTTTTAGAATGTAAGAATTTTTTTTCAGATAATACTGATTTATTGAAAAAGGTTTTACTAATTAACCCATAGCTAGGGAGGATAATATGTGGTTTCAGAACTTTCCCATGAGTATTTTCGTGTAAGTGAATATAATGAACTCAACTGGAATTTGAACTCGGCTCTCCGATTAACAATTCCGAGTCGTTATCCATTACACCACCCACACACAACTTTATAGCATCTGGTATTCCCAAGAGGTCACCCATCTAAGTACTGACCAAGCTTGACGTTGCTGAACTTCGGTGGTCGTGCGGGAACCGATTTTTCATCGTGATATGGCCGTAAGCTTGCACAGCATAGATGCAGCATTTTAGTTCTGCTAGGGTCTTACATTCTCTTGCGCAGATGTAGCAATCTCATTTGAGTTTTTCATGGTGAACAAAGTTCTGTTCAAAGTGTATATGTATGTACAAAGTGCGTGTACACACATCTATCTATCTATATCTATATATATATATATATATATATATATATATATATATATATATAATGGCAATGTCTGGCTTACTCGTTTCTGGCACACCCGTCTACTTTCAAATTCCTATTACACTTAATCCACAGTGTTCGTTGTGGTTTTATACTGCAACTATGCACATCGTAACTTAGTTACAGTTTCCAAAAGGTAGCACATAATCTCGAGTGATCAATTTTTTTTATCAAGGCTAATATACTCAAACTCTCGTTCATGATGATTGTGACTTCGTGCAAGCACATCCATCTTCCGTATAATTCCATTCACAACGCTTAGGTTAACCCGTGCTATGTTTTTCAGATATTTTCTAAAGCTACCGTATTCTGTGATCGCCTCCCCAGGTCGATATAACCAAGTTCACATCCCTAACAAATCGACCATGGTGAGATTCGAACACGGATTTCATAGTCACGCGCCCATATGCATACATACAGACATACATACAGACATAGATGTAGATATATCGTATATATTATCAGCATTTGCTTTTCTTCTACCTACATTTATATACGTTACAAATTAAACAAAGCACAACTGTCTATTGAAGGATGAAAAATATTCGGATTTTGACGTCATTCTTTTTCGTTCAAACCCGTGACTTTGTTTTGCGCATGTTATTTCTCGAAAAAAAATACTATATACAATTGAATATTTTTATCTATAACGTTGAATGTGTTAGAATTATTCAAGTAAAGCTGATGATAAAAATTGCCATGAGACATTGTTGATTTGAGATGGAATGATCTATTATAACAAGTCGCAGTTTGTATTTAGGGACATTATATTTATCTGTAAAATAAAAGAAAAAGCCAGTGCGTCAGTGTGCCACTTAAAGTAAAACAAATCTCAATAGCTTATCTTCTATATAATAAATGCCAATGTCAGTGTGTCACACTTTTTTAATTAAAAGGACAACTATCAATAGCTCATCTCCTTCTATATAATAAATGCCAATGTCAGTGTGTCACACTTTTTCAATTAAAAGGACAACTATCAATAGCTCATCTCCTTCTATATAATAAATGCCAATGTCAGTGTGTCACACTTTTTCAATTAAAAGGACACAACTATCAATAGCGCATCTCCTTCTACATAATAAATGCCAATGTCAGTGTGCCACACTTTTCAATTAAAATTCAATTTAAAAGATTAGCTTAAATATTAATGTAATACTTAAATGCAGCGATCAATTTTGCGTTCTATTGTAGTTTATTGTTGCCTATCGCATCTACTCCTACTTACCTATTGCGATGAAGGCCCCATCAAGAACCCTTCACAGGAGCTAGCTTAAATAGGGCGATTTTTATCTTGTTTTCAATTTTCCTAGTTGAATTGTTCATCTTTACTGCATATAATCTATCATTGTAGATAATTAAGTTACAAAAATGTATTTTATATGAATACTTCTATATGAAAATTGAGATGTAGCCGAGTAGTGGTCTCCGTATCATAGATTTCGGGCGGGGTGGGAGGCCGTATTATGAATTACCGTGGGGTACGAAACACTTACACCAGCCCTGCGGCCATACATACACTCATAGATATCTGAATGTGTGTACGATATCGTTTTAATAATTAAACTTTATTATTAAAACTAGCGATTATCTTACGAAATGGACAAAGTCCGACAATTTATTTATTAAAAATATTTTTTATGTTTAACGTTCTTTTTATAGATACAAGTATTTAAGTAAATGCTCTGTTTATAATAAACAGTATTAAATAACATCTACCGGCCTGAATGTCCGAAAAATTTTCATAGAAAATATTCGTCCTTGGAGAGGATTCGAACCTGCATCCTATATGGAACCGTTAATATATATATATATATATAGATATATATATATATATAAGGTTGGTGCAAAAATAATGACGTAATAATGTCGTTTTTTGACGTTAAAAAATGACATTATTACGTCATTATTTTTGCACCAACCTAATATATAATGAAATGGACAAATTCCGACAATTATTTTAAGACATTTTTATGTTTATACATTCTTTTTATAGATACAAAGATTTAAGTAAATGCTCTGTTTATAATAAACAGTATTAACAACATTTACCGGCCTGAATGTCCGAGAAATGCTCACAGAAAATATTCGTCCTCCGACAGGATTCGAACCTGTATCCTATACGGAACCGTAATTTAGCTTGACGTGCCTTTACCGATTTGGCTACTGATTTGTTTACATTTGATACGCCATGAACAGATATGAATGTACGTAAGAGATTCATAGAAGATTGAAGTTCAAATACAGTAAATTCGACCTTTCTACCCGAACGCGCCTTTGTGGCCAAATCGGTAGTAAATCGTTTAAACTTTCTATTACTAGAAACAGACAGAGTATATATAAACGAATCATTTATGGTTCAATTCCTATGTTTAATAAGATATGTATATGTGCAGTCACGATTATAGAGGGACGAAATAAAATACTATTTACCCAAATCCGGGTATTCACTAGAAATAACGTTTAAATGACAATAATAAAAATAATATATATGTGTGTGTGTGTGTGTGTGTGTAGTTCCGAGAGCTTTCGGCTATACCTTTAGCGATTATCAATAGTATAAGCGAAAACTCTCGGAATTATAAAACATTTGGACAGTTCTTACACACCCTTTGTCCAGAAAAAAAAGCTCTTGTTAGAACACAAGAAAAATTATATAAAAAGCTTAACCGTAGTAGCTTGTCTGTCGTTTTTAATGAAACATGCATAAAGGAAGGATTGCTGCCTAAATATAAAACTATATATATATATATATAATGTGCGGCGTGTGTGTGTGTGTATATATCCGACGCGATAAATCTTCTCTCACTCTCTACTCATATATATGTGTGTGTGTGTGTGAGCATATATATATATATATATATATATATATATATATGTGTGTGTGTGTGTGTGTGTGTATATATATATATATATGTGTGTG
Source organism: Acanthosepion lycidas (assembly GCA_963932145.1). Lineage (NCBI taxonomy): Eukaryota > Metazoa > Mollusca > Cephalopoda > Sepiida > Sepiidae > Acanthosepion > Acanthosepion lycidas. Next base: position 37,587,364 of record OZ010597.1, read on the forward strand.
TGTGTGTTTGGGCGTGTGTGTGTGTATATATATATATATATATATGCATGTGTATGTATATGTTTGTGTGTGCGTGTATATATGTGTGTGTACATATATATATATGTGTGTGTGTGTATATATATATATATATGTATGTATATATATATGTGTATGTGTTGGCGTGTGTGTATATATATATATGTGCGTGTGTATGTATATATATGTGTGTGTTTGTGTGTTCGTGTATATATGTGTGTGTGTATATATATATATGTGTGTGTTTATATATATGTATGTGTATATATATATATCTGTGTGTGTGGGCGTGTTTATATATATATGTGCGTGTGTATGTATATATATGTGTGTGTGTTTGTGCGTGTATATATGTGTGTATGGATATATATATGTATGTGTATATATATATGTGTGTGTGGGGGCGTGTGTATGTATATATATGTGTGCGTGTGTGTGTATATATATATATATATATGTGCGTGTGTGTGCGTGTGTTTGTGTATGTGTGTACTCATGAACGTAGATATACATATCGTCTACAGAAAGAGTCCGTGTTGTGCATTCCCCCCCCCTCCTTTGAATGCGTATGTGTATATGTACTTGTCAAGGGAGATCTTGAAACGTACGGAAAGACTCCCATAAGTAATTCGTGCAAATGAGTCATTCGCCAGAAGCAAACGGACCAGGAACAATACAATCGCTCAGCAGGATACTATTTACGCTATCCCGAGGCTCTATCTTCCACGTCGAGTTCAGAGAGCGTCGACAAATTCTGCAAAGAGCCGAAAGGAATTCTTGGAAAGGTCATCGCTGTGGTTAGATACTTTCAGTGGCGCCAAAAGTTGTGTCTAACCGGCGGGGGGGCAAGTAGATTGTCCAGAATAGGATCTTTTTTCTTTTGTTTCAGTGTGGCGTCGTAGTGCTTTATAGGATGACAAGCAAGGAAGAAAAGGAGGCTGAACGCTTTGGCTTAAAAAAAAAAGTATCAGCGTTCATATACATGTGTGAAGGAGAAAGATTCACTGCTGCTTTTGAACGGGAAAATATTAGCCCATTTCAGGTATGGTTTATCAGTCTCTTTGTATATATATATATATATATATATATATATATATATATATATATATATCAGTCATTTATTTTCTATTTCTCTACCGTATTTTGTTCGTGTCTGTCTTTTTATTTTTCTCTCTCTATCTCTATCAATGCATATATCTATCTGTGGCTTATTTCTCTCTCTACTCTCTCTCTCTCTCTCTATATATATATATATATATATCAATCTCTTTATGAATCAATGTCTCTTTATCTATTACCCTCTCTATCTATCAATATCCTTTAATTTTTTTCTGTCTTTATTTTTTCTTTGACTCTTTCTTTCTCTCTCTCTCTCTCTATATATATATATATATATATGACTTTATTTTTCTCCCCCTCTGTCTTTATATCTATCTATCTATCTCAGTCTTTTTATTCTCTCTATCTATATCAGTTTTACATTTCCCTCTATCTATATCAGTTTTACATTTCTCTCTATCCTAGTCTTTTCATTTCTCTCTATCCTAGTCTTTTCATTTCTCTCTATCCTAGTCTTTTCATTTCTCTCTATTTTTTTCTCTCTCTATGTCTGTTCATTTTTATTTTCTCTTTCTCCTTCTTTATGTCTCTTTCTCTATCTCTGTTCGTATCTATTCATCTATCTATCTATCTATCTATCTATCGTATAAACACAATTACATCAAAATAAACAGATACTAAGTTTTCTAATGATCAATAAATTAGTAATGAATAAACGAAACGCAAAGATACTACAGTGTAACCCGGATATAAGAGACCCGGATATAAGAGATATTTTATCTGGTCCCGAATTAGAGCCTGTGTTAATGTAAACAAAATAGACCAAACCCGGATATAAGAGAAACCCGGATATAAGATACTTCTCTGGCCCCGACAACTCTTTTATATCCGGGTTACACTGATATGAATATTATTCACACAAAAATATTTACACCAGTAAATAACTTTCTGTAAATAATAGCGGAAATAATATTTAAAGTCACATTCGAATTCCTAAGTATCCATTCCAAAAGCTAATCAAAGAAACGGCAACATTTCATTAGAAACAAATAAAAGATTCCTAATCGAGGCACGGGTTGGGTAGTAGAAAGCGGCTCGGATTGAGTCGAGTTCGAATTCCAGTCAGATCCATTACATTCACTTATGTGCTAATACCCTTACGAAGAAAAGGATTGATAGCTTGTATCGCAAGTTCTGTACCATGCGCGTGTATAGCACATGGTACATAACTGACTGATGTAATATCAGTAAATGGTAGTTAATGCTGTGCAAAATTGATCTGAATAGCTGATATTTCAAGATATGCATGACATCCATATGAGAGCCTCGATCTGACGAGATTATTTGATATCATGATGAGTTTTTATTTTAGTTTTGTAGCATTTTGTGATTATATCATTATTTTGTGTTCAGTTTTCCATAGTAAATTGGTTAAAACTCATCGTTACACCGAAATATTCGGAATGTTTTGTATTTATTACTTTCACATTCTGGATTCTTATGATGGATTCAGGTTAGGCGACATCACTGCCTTCATTCCAATTTCTGATCATAGTTTCTGTTTTGAAAAGGTTTATATAATGTAGGTATTAAGAAGAGATGATTCAAGAAAAGAACCTTTCTTTAAATATGTTCTAGAAAATTGAACGGACAGGGAATGTTTGTAGAGCCCATTGGTGAATTTTGTCAAGTGTCAGTTGTCGTTTATGTTAGCAGGAAACTCATAAAAAAAACTAGCCGAAATTATTATGTGTCAAACATTTCCAAACATGGTTGTTCCTTTTCAAAGAAAGAAGCTAAAAAGTAGAGAAATACTCAGTATAGTGTTTATGCTAACAGGTCAACGTTTGATATAAATATGTTTTATGCACTATGTCTGTGAAATAGAATTCAGCACCGCATGAAAAAATGTAGTTAGGCTTTGCAGGCATTTTAACAAAAGTGGGTTTAGAATGAAATACATTTTTATTAACAGGAGTTGCTTTCTTTTAATGTAAAGGACAATTAAGTTTTGTAAGCGTTTTTACTGTTGTCGTCGTAGAGAACTGTTGTATTGTGGACAAAAATTTGACGTGAATTAGCAGAGTTGCCATAGATCTGTCTTATATCTCGACACATGGCAATGATTAAAAATATAATTGAGTATTGGTAATACTGCAGGAAGAACGATACGGCCAAAAATCAGTATTCATTAATGAACAAGACAATCTCACCGAGAGAAATGTGGGACTCGGTCTACGCGAGAAAAATATGGGAGGCAATATCACCTAGTGAAATGTGTGACTCAATCTCTTCGAGAGAAATGAAGGACGCAATCTCCCAGAGAGAAATGTGGGACGCAATTTCCCTAAGATAAATGCAGGACGCAATCTTCTCGAGAGAAATGTGGGACGCAATATCCCCGAGAGAAACGTGGGATACAACTACCACGAGAAAAATGTCGGAGGCAATCTCTCCGAGAGAAATGTGGGACGCAATCTCCCCGAAAGAAATATTGGAGTAAATCTACCCAAGTGACATGAGGTACGCAGTCTCCCCGAAAGAAATGTGGGACTCGGTCTACGCGAGAGAAATGTGGGTGGCAATCTCACTTAGTGAAATATGGGACTCAATCTCTTCGAGAAAAATGTGGGACGCAATCTCTCCGAGAGAAATGTGGGACGCAATCTTTTCGGGAGAAATGTGGGACGTAATCTCTCCAAGAGAAATGTGGGACGCAATCTCTCCAAGAGAAATGTGGGACGCAATCTCTCCGAGAGAAATGTGGGACGCAATCTCTCCGAGAGATATGTCGGTCGCAATCTCTCCGAGAGATATGTCGGTCGCAATCTCTCCGAGAGAAACGTAGAACGCAATTTACTCGAGAGAAATGTGGGAGTATATCTGCCCAAGTGAAATGCGGGACGCCATCGCCCCGAGAGAAATGTGGGACGCAATCTCCCTGAGAGAAATGTGGTACGTAATCTCTTCGAAAGAAATATCGGTCTCAGCCTTCGCGCGAAGTATATGGGACTATAAGCAATATATGTTTAGCTTTTCATTAGTCTTTTAATATTGTTATACATTCTGATTTTCGTTGAAAACGAGCAACGATGGTTGAAAGTGGTTGCAACATGACACTTAATTTCGACAAGTTTCTTTATGAATGTCCACTAAACAGCAAATAACTTATTCGGTACAAATAGAAACTCACCGCAATGTTATATATCCGTCTATTGGTCAATTTATCCCAGTTTTTCCTTTTTGTGCTATCGATCAAAATTTGACAGAACTTAAAAGGGACATACTAGATTTGTAATACATCATAATACTAATATATAACAGTTTTAATTCTGTTGCAACTTGCTAATGTGTGTTGAAATCCTCACAGTATTTTAGTATTGTTAAAATTATCGCTAACATTTTTTGTCGAAAATTACAAACTCCACGTTTCGTTTAATTTCGCAAACCAATCGATGAAATTAGAATAAGCTGATTTGTTAGTAAAAATACTTTGACAAAAACACTTTGTGGTTTGATAAAAATTTGAAATTTAAAAATTTACATTGAGTCCCACATTTCTCTCGTGCTTTAATTTAATTGGACTTCATGGTAAACATTATTTTAAGAAAAAATTCCTTTTTAACAGCGAAGAGTAAATTCTAAGGATTTCTTACTCTTGAACATGCAACTGCTAGTCATGTGTAAATATTTCTTTCTAGAGTCAAATTCCAACTTTTGAAACGTTTGGCCTTGCTATTTGTCAATAGTTCTTGCAAAAACAGGAAAATGGATTCTTATATATATGAAAATTTAAAGAAAAGATATGTAAAAAACAATATTGCATATTTATTAAATAAATATTTGTTATTTCAATCATTAATCTGTTTTAAAATAGTAGGAGTATTTTGTATGTTAAATAATAAAAACTAATTTTTCCCCAAAAATTATGGTATAAAGCTACGCATACTAGTAAAGCCAACTGTATTTTCTATCCTTTTACCTGTTTGCACCTCCCCAAAATTTGGCTTTGATCGGTCTATGTATCGCTATTTTAGAGGATGTGATGGACAGACGAACTAACGGAAATCACATAATTTTATATATAGATAGATACAACAAATACATGCAAAGATGTCGAGACGTATTTTTTTTTAATTACCGGATGTTATTTTATAAATTTTTATGATTGGCTGTATCAGTTATTTATAAAGAGAGTCTTTGATTATTGTATCGATTATCTGTTTTTCTTTGAGGGAGAATCGGAGAGGATATAAAAGATAAGATTCAGGTTGTCCGCTTCGACAAAAGCAGACAAGCAATTTAATAGCCGTCGCCATTGCTTTTAACTGGTGTTACCAATTGCTGTGTTTTGTGCATAAAGTCATTTAAAACGCAGATGATGAGAACAATCGTAGAATTGTTCGCAAAATCAACTGTCTTTCTTGTTCGTTAATCGAATATTGATTTTGGGTGTATCGTTTGTCCTGCAAACATCACCAATAGTTAGTAATATTTTTCTTAATCTTTTCAACCCATGCAAGACGCGAGGCGTGTCGTGGGGGCTATTGAGTGTGAAAAAACATGAAAAACGGTAAAAGAAAAACACTATTAATGAGAGAGAACAACAAAAGAACAGGAACTAAGAAGTCAGATGATAAAAACTGACATTGCGTTTACATTTTTGAAGGTCAAATTTGACCAGGAAGCAAGAAATCGGAGGAGAGTTCCGCAAGCGAGAAAAAGCATAGAAGAAACTGTTAGCATAGAACTTACGGTGGTATCTAACAATTTCAACAATAAAATGATGAGACCTAGCTGCCAATCCAGTATTGCGCTTAAATTCATAGATCCTAAGTACCAAAGAGCAAAGCTATATTTATTCGTGTTTAATTACAAGAAATGTGGCAAAAGGCGAAAAGGTGGATGGGGAAAGCTGGTCTTCAAGTGTCCTAATTTTAACTTAGTTACCCACAATCACTGATCAAACGAAGTACAATATTCCTAACACCAAAACACATTTTTACTTACCATTCTTACTACAGTCACAATAATAGCACAATGTCTAACTAGAGTTCCGCAAGCAAGAAGTGCGATCGAAGAAAATGTTAGCATAGAACTTACGGTTAAATCTAGCCATTTCATCTCTAAAATGAGGAGACCTTGCCACCAATATAGTACCGCTCGTGCTTATTGATCGTGCGTACGCGTGTGACATTCTGGGGTGAAACGAATGATGTTTCTAACGCTACTGGCCACGGCCCGAATGTTGATTTGGACGACGCGACTGGTGTAAGTCTTGCGAGGCGAACGTCTTTCTCATTAAGATATGATCCCATTCTCTGAGCATCAGCTCAAGATGAAGATTAGAACTGATAGAAAACGCTTGCATTCGACAGCCTTTAGCGAAAGGTGGGTGACTGAGGCGAGCTTGGTTCCTTTGGACGGGACTAGCCTTGATTTTCTCTTTTAGGTCAACCCGTATCACATCGGGGTGGTTTCCTGTAGAGCCCTCCCCCTGGTTAGGCTAGACAAAATTTTTGTACCTAGTTAATGTAAGTGTTGTTCCTGGCCTGTTCCCGCCTACATCTTTTGTTATGATTCAAGTTGAGATTCCCAACTTCCCCAGTTTATTTTGGCCCCTCTTTCATCTCGACTGGGTCAGCTTTATACATCTCCCATGTCCGTATATATTTTTTTCTTTCTCTCTCCCTTAGTGAGAGAGCCTCTTGATTTTGTTCAATGGGCAGAATACAGCGGTCTCTCTCTTTTTTGAGGGTTGGATGGGTCCTACTAACATCAGTTAGGTTTTAGTTTGCTTTGCGTTGGTATTTAGTTTGTTTTGGGGTTCAACCACTCCTCTCATTGTCAAATATTAGATTTTAATCTATGAAATATTTATTATCATCAAATTTTTAAATATCGGGGTGCGTTTTGTAGGCCCTCTTGAGAGGCTGCGGTATTATGGTGTATGGAGGATTGATTGGTGACAGACGAGTTTTTTTGGTGAATGCGCAAATTCTAATGAATGAATGGGTTGTGAATCGGATTAGCTAGGTATAAGATAGTTAGTGAAGACCAGCCTCAAACTTTTTTCCCCTTTTCGGTCTTGTGACATAAATGTATTTTTCAATTCAATAATACAATAAATATAGTACCATTCTTAAATTCATAAACCTAGGTCTCATAGAGGAAAGTGCATCTGAAAAATTACCATGAAAATATTCATAGAAAAGGCAGAGGGAAGCTAATTTACGGTGGTGGGAAGGGAACTGAAGCCGAGATGCCAAGTCAGGACCAATAAAATTTCAGATTCTTCTTTGTGTTTTATCAAGAATATCTAAAAACAAAGAAGTACCAGACCAAATGTGAGAGCAATATTCAATGCAAGGACGTTTGGTCGACTATATAAATGTATAAGATATACTCTGTCGAGAACATTTGTCTATCACAACAGAATTAATTTTCCTAGCAGAAGATCTAGCTATATATGATTAGTGCGCGATGAGACTCAAGATTTACTGAGTGTAATCTTTTTCAAGTAGAGTTGGAATTTTCCAGGTACTTGCCAAATTTCATGTAATGCCATGCCCCAACCAGTTTACCACGTGACACATGAGTCCCATAACCGATTAGGGCCGTTGGTGCAACTATAGCAGAACTGGGTGTATCTAGAGCTCATCCTTCTTCTGGCTGTTTTTTTTTTTAATCAAAATTGTTTTTTTTCGTAGACTGATTGGCATCCAAGTCTAAAGAACCCAGTCTGTCCTGCTATTTAACTCAAATGATTGCAAATAGAATGGTAATACAAATATTGCGAATCATAAGGCAAACTAAAAAGAAACAAACAATGAATAACAAAAAAAAAAAAAAAAAAATGAAGAAATAAAAACGTAAAATGGAAATGTTCAAAATCAGTAAAATACTCATGGGTGATAAATAAAATCGGGGTCGTAATAAACGTAGGGGTCGGTAGAAAAGTAAGAAAATGCAATAAATGAGAGAAAGGTGGAAAACTCTTATAAACGGGGAGGCTTCAATAAATGGCGTGATTGGGAAAGGACTGAAAAAAAATTTCAATTCATAACAAAACCTCAAAAAAATATAACGCTACAACTATTAGGTTGGTGCAAAAATAATGACGTAATAATATCGTTTTTTGACGTTAAAAAATACGTCAAAAAACGACATTATTACGTCATTATTTTTGCACCAACGTAATAAATATGTCTATCAACGTCATAATTTAAAATACCTAAACAAAAAAAAAACAAAAAAAAAAAATTCGATGACGTCTTAACAACGGTACAAAATGATTAAATGCCTATAAAATGTCAAAAGGGCGCTCAAAAGTAGCTAGCTGGATGAGGATGGATGGCACCTCGGTGTGTTGTAATAGTTAGCAAGCTTGTCTTGCTAGAACAATTACGACTGAGTAGTGAGTTCGATCCTCACTGGGTGCCCCATACTTTCGGCCTTGTGCCACATTTAAGCTACGTTTGGAAAATCATTATATATGAGGATGGATGGATGTATAGAAAGATAGATGTGAATTGACAGAAGACAGATGTGAATAGGCAGAAGAAGATAGATAAATATAAAGCTAGACGTAAATAGATAGATAGATGTGAATATACAGAATAAGATAGATGTGAATAGTCAGAAGTAGATAAATGTGAAAAGATAAAAGTAGATAGAGACAAATATATATAAGTAGATATATAGACAGATGTGAATAAACAGAAGATAGATGAGAAGCGACAAATAGATGGATTGGTTTGGTTTGTTTTACGGCATATCAACTCAATGGGTTATTTAATGCCGACAACATTTTAGGATAGATTCGTATGAATAGAGTATGTATTCTTTGGTTTAGATTGGTTTGTTTTATTTTGTTTTACGGCATATCAATCTCAATGGGTTATTTAATGCCGACAATATTTTAGGATAGATTCGTATGAATAGAGTATGTATTCTTTGGTTTAGATTGCTTTGTTTTATTTTGTTTTACGGCATATCAATCTCAATGGGTTATTTAATGCCGACAACATTTTAGGATAGATTCGTATGAATAGAGTATGTATTCTTTGGTTTAGATTGGTTTGTTTTATTTTGTTTTACGGCATATCAATCTCAATGGGTTATTTAATGCTGACAAAATTGTTATTGTTGGTAATATTTTTTTCCAAAAATCTATTTCTGGTAATATTTTTCTACAACAAATCTATTGCTGATAGTTTTTTTTTTTTTTTATCAAAAGTCTATTTCTGGTAATAATTTTCTTTCATATATGTTTCGCTGGTAATATTTTTTTATTCAAAAGTGTATTGCTGGTAATGTTTGTTTTCAAAAAAGTATTGCTGATAATAATTTTTTTACAAAGTATTTCTGTTATTAAAAGCTATTGTTACACTTTCATAGTGTTTTGACTCCAGTTTTGTGAGGCGGGCGTTAACTATTTGCCCATAGCTGGGACTCTAACAGGTGCTACCTTCCCGGGTCAGGGTGGACTTGGGAACACCAGCAATTAAGAGGCAGTTCCACACTCCTCGAAGCCTCTTGATCAGAGGCATTGCTGTTGGACGTAGTTTATCGTCTTACCCAGGACGTGGATGTAGTGTATTGTCATAACCCACGACTGTAGATGGATTTGAATACACGTAGATAGACATATATATATATATATATATATATATATATATATAGATAGATTATGATAGGTAGATAAAGATAACAGACTGAGACATTCGATAAATCGATAGTTATACACAGGCTAAGATAGCTACATGGGCACTACGACGTTTTGTAATGCTTAGTAAGCTTATAGCCCTAGATCAGTTACGACTGAGTAGCGAGTTCAGTCCTCACTGGGTGTTCCATACCTTCGGTCGTGTGCCTTATCTAAACTACACACAGTAAATCGCTAAGATTATCTATGGTTTCAAATAAAAAAGGGGGCATAATAATTGGATGGTAATGGAAAGATAGAAGAAAATACCGTACATCTGCGTGATTCATAAACTCATAGGTGGCATCAAAAAATAAATAAGAATATCTTACAAACGGGGATGTTTCAATAACTGGGATCGTTGGAAAATAAATTAAAAAAATAAGTCTTTCAAATTATAACAAAATCTTAAAAAAAAAAAATAATTTAAGAAAATAAAAATAAAAATGTTCATCAATGTCTTTAAGCAAAATGGTTGTAACAAAATCGAAAAGTACATTTGAAAACAAAATTTACCGGCATTCGGCAGAGAACGATAACTGTGTACAGTAAAAACTTAATAAACGGGCCGGGGGTCCCAATAAGCTCCGGAGAGGTTGGCAACATTCCAAAAAAACTTTTAATGGTGGTGGACGTTTATTTAACACCCGGGAGTAAACATTTCGAAAAGATTTGTTACTTGTGCCAGAAGAGGCAATAAATCTATGACCATAATGCGAACGCTCTTTTGGCACATTTATATAGACACAATATTTCTTTGACTTTCTCTCTCACATCGGAAATCAAGGAGCCAGGTTCAAATTCCAGTCGTACTCGTTACATTCATTTATGCGAAAATAGCTTTGGGGTGGTTGGGAATTCTCCCTCTAGCTATGGGTTAAATAGTAAAACTCGTATCTGGACAAATCATTTTTATCTTAAAAAATGGTTAATCCCATCCCACAAAAGAATTATTATTCTTACAATCGAAAATATGTTTAAACAATAACCAACAAAGTGTTGGCGTCCTGGGTAAGTAAGGTCTCTGATCAGGAGGTTTTGAGGAGCGTGGAACCACCTGTTAATTGCTGGTGTTCCCAGGTTCATCCTAACTCGGGGTGGCAGCAGCTGTTAGGGTCCCAGCTATGGGCAAATAGTTAACCCCCAAACTGGGGTCAAAACACTATAAAAGTATAAAAATAGGTTTTCATATCAGAAATAATTTGTAAAAAATAATTATTACCAGCAATACATTTTTGAAAAGGAAACATTACCAGTGAAGGAAAATTATTACCAGAAAAAGGTTTTTGAAAAAATATTACCAACAATGAAAATTTTGTCCGCATTAAATAACCTATTGGGGTTGACATGCCGTAAAATAAACCAAACCAAACCAAACAACAAAATTTTGATAAGCTGTAAAAAAACAAAACAAAAAAACACAAACAAACAAACAAAAAAACAACAACAAAAAATCAAATCAAAACAAAACAAAAAACAAAAAAAAAACAAAACAAGAAAAAAAAAAAACCCCCCAAAAAACAAACAAATCAATCAATCACATAATGTTGGGATTTTCTTTCTAGCCAATAAAATAGTCCCCTTTGCATATTTGACATGACCCAGTCCCGATTCTCTTCAGTGTTTGACGGGTTCGACTAACATCAATTATCTTTATTTTGTGCATTTATTTTGATATTTTAATTATGGTTGTTGGATTCACCTCTTTCCATTGCGTATCATTTACAGATTTTTATATATAGAATTTTATGCTCATTAAATTTTTATGTCATGGGGTGAGTTTTTTGTAGGTTCCCCGAGAATATGCGGTCATGTGGTATATGCAGGATTGAATGATGATGGATGAGTTCTTGTGGTGGATGTGCAAATTGAAATGGGTCGTGAATTGAATTAGCTCAAAATAAGATAGTAAGTGACGATCAGCCTCAGCTCCCCACTTTTTCGTCCTTGTGCGAAAATTGTATTTTTAAATGCAATAAATCTTGACTTAGTCCCGATCTGTCTTGTCTAAAAGACAGAATGCTACTTTCGCTTGTCCGAACTTGCTTTTGTGTATCGAGGCCAATTCTTAGTTTGTGAACCTTTTTGTTTTCTGACCTGTTAATTTGCCTTGCATATATTGTTTTCTTGCTTCCTTGATATTATTTCATTTTTCACCTGTTGCCTTTTTCTTTTTATTGCAAACTTTGTTAATTCTGTTTGTTGGACAATTCTGTTCTTTATTTTGCATTTGACCAATGGCTACTCCCATTTTTTCTGACACTGACATTAATTAATGTCCTAATAATGTGTTCACTTGACTGTAATTTGTTCATTTTACCAAATCTTAATTTATATAGATTTTTAAAGTTTTCTGTATAAACATTGGATATTCGCGCACGCGCACTGATATTCACCCACGTTCAAATTCCCAGTTTCTCTAATTAAGAATAATACGTAAATTCAATGATCTTTTTTCTCCGTTCATTCACACTTCCCCTTCGCTCGTATACGTGTGACAGGATCGGAAAAGTTCCAGGCAGTAAATATCCCAGGTCGGGTTACCAGGGTTAATCTCTGGACGTGTGGATAGTGTTATCGGAGCGATGAATGAAATCGGCGTACCGAGATCAAATTCCAGTCGATTCTATTTCATTCACTTTGCTCTAATGCTCTTGACACGAATCCATCTTCCTTTATTATTGGTTACACAATAGAGCAAACTGGCTCTCTAAACTTAGTAGTTTACAAGGAAAACTTTAAATTCAAACCCACCCAGAAAGGCCCAGTATATCTTTCCCTAGATACAACCACGATTATTACAGCTGGAGGATGTATTTATTTTAATTTATTTACGTATTTATTTATTAACTCAATACAAGGCTCAGGAGCCACTCAATGAAGAAGGCCATTAAATAAGATTGCTGTATGAACGACAGTGAAGAGGGTAAGAAGGGCACATTATGAGGGTATATATGAAAGGTAACATTTAATCCCTAGACTTGAAGAGGTTAAAATTGTAGTGTTCAATAATCCTTTAGCAGATTATTATTTTTAGGGTGAATTGTATCTCAGCTGCAACTTCCGGGTGGTTGACCTTTGAGGTCAGATGCAAGCCAAAATAAGTAAGTCAATTTTGATAGGCTAGCGTGAGAATAATAGATAGAGAAAGGTTTTACAGAGATTCGAGTCTTAACCGCCAAGCAATATAGACATATTCACTTTCGTGTCTGGAACAGCTCCCCGGCGAGGGGGAACGACCCCCACTGAAAAGTTAGTACATGCCAATATGAACATTAATAAAATAACTATCCATGTTTGATGTCTTTCCAAAAACATTTTGCGACCAGAGAGAGAGAGATAGAGATAGAGAGAGATAGATAGATAGATAGAGATAGATAGATAGATAGATAGATAGAGATAGATAGATAGAGATAGATAGATAGATAGATAGATAGAGATAGATAGAGATAGATAGATAGAGATAGATAGAGAGAGATAGATAGATAGAGATAGATAGATAGAGATAGATAGAGAGAGATAGATAGATAGATAGATAGAGATAGATAGAGAGAGATAGATAGATAGATAGATAGAGATAGATAGAGAGAGAGAGATAGAGAGAGATAGATAGAGAGAGATAGAGAGAGATAGATAGATAGATAGATAGAGAGAGATAGATAGAGAGAGATAGATAGATAGAGAGAGATAGATAGATAGAGAGAGATAGATAGAGAGAGATAGATAGATAGATAGAGAGAGATAGATAGAGAGAGATAGATAGATAGAGAGAGAGAGATAGATAGAGAGAGAGAGATAGATAGATAGAGAGAGATAGAGAGATAGATAGATAGATAGATAGAGAGAGATAGATAGAGAGAGATAGAGAGAGATAAAGAGAGATAGATAAAGAGAGATAGATAGAGAGAGATAGAGAGAGAGATAGAGAGAGAGAGATAGATAGAGAGAGATAGATAGAGAGAGATAGAGAGAGAGATAGATAGAGAGAGATAGAGAGAGAGATAGATAGAGAGCAAGAATGAATCGGGGAAGCATCCTCTTAGGAGATTGATCCACAGAGTAGCGTATCTTGGGCACAAGCTGCCCGAGCGGAACTTACTCCTTACTAATGGAATACAAGGAGAATGGAGAGGATTCGTCTCGATGTGCAGGGTATAGAATGTCTGAGCTGTGAAGGTTAGAACTGGTGACACTGAGGAATGCAGCTCGTCCGAACATTTTCTCATGGATATAGCAATAGAGTAAGCGAGTGGCTTGTGACGTTTGTCTGTGCGAAAAGGGATTGTAAGGTGGGAAATAATTCATCACTCACTAGGCTGTATAGCCGGTCTTTAACTGTCTGGTCGTCTTCAATTCAGATATGGCATCAGCACTGTTTTTAGACTTGTTCTTGTAAAAGATCATAGTTGGAGGGTTTCAACTACTTACTGGACACATACAATCAACGATTTTTCAGCCTCTTTTGTACTATGACGATGCTTGTCCTACAGCAAGGCCTCTGTTCAAGAGGTTTTGAGGAGCGTGGAATCATCTCCTAATGGCTGTTGTTCCCAGGTCAAACCCTGATCTGGGTGGTAGCACCTGTAAGGATCCCAGCTATGGGCAAATAGCAAACCTCAAGCTGGGGTCAAACCATTATGAAAAAAAATTATAGTAAAAATACTAGCAATACATTTTCATAGTAAAAAAAAAAAAATTCCGGCAATATATTTTTTGGAAAAATAATTTACTAAATCTCTCAAGAAAATTAAATTTCCGCATTAAATGACATATAAGGAGTTGATATACCGTTAAACAACCAAACCAAACCAAACCATTATGACACAAATAGGTTATGAGACACATGACCTAACAAAAACATAGGCGTCCCTAAAGGGGAAATATATTTAGTCCCATGTACGCGTGAAACACTGTTTAAAACCTGGCTTTATGTCATATTTTGTTTGAGAGTTCGTGCGGTAAAATACTGACTGTGATTTCACCGTTCAGCGGAAATTCTATAATGATAATTGGTACCCAGCCTACTGAATCAGTCTACCAATAAAGCATCATGCTATCTACACGTGTTCAGCTCTCAGGTGATACTTTCTAAGTTGTGTTGTAAAAGCTGTATTATATCCACTATTTACATTATTTGGACTATTGTCATCATCTTTGTTGCCATATTTATCACAACGTTTCTGCCGTTGTATGCTCCGGCCTTCTTCAGGTGGTTGGAATGTCGAACTGAACCCTTTATTTCGCTCGCTGGGGTAGACTGTTCTAGTTCCATTTGCCATGTTTAATGGATGTCAGTTATCAGTTATCTCCTGTCAACTTCCCTCTCTAAGTTCTCCACCGCCTTAACCACTTATTGAACTTACTCTCTTTGGGTCCAGTCACTGGATCTAACTAACGCCTTTATCCACTGTGTCATGTATCCTTGTACCATGTGGCTAAGGCAGTGGAGAACTTGGAGAGGGGAATTTACAAGAGATAACTGATAAGTGATATCTATTGGACATGGCAAGTGGAACTAGAACAGTCTACCCCAGCGAACGAAATAAATGGTTCAGTTCGACATTCCAACCACCTGAAGAAGGCTGGAGCGTACGACGGCCGAAACGTTGTGATAAATATGGCAATAAAGATGGGGCAATAGTCCGAATAATGTAAATAGTGTACATAACACCTCATCTCAGAAATATAGACAGATACTGTATTATATAAAAAATGGCTTCAATCTTTGAGTGCGGGTCGGTAAACCTCCGTCTCTCACCTCTCTCTCTAATACTCCAACAGTTTTTTGTTTCACACTTCCATCCTGTTGAACTCTCTACCGTTTACTCGCTTCCCTGATAACTACAATTTCCAAGAGTTTAAATGCAACGTCAATCGCCATCTTCTATCTTGAATCTCGCTCATCTTTTTCCTTTCCTCAGTCCTCCTTATACTCAATCTTTTCTCTCACTTTCACTCTTTGCAAGCCCCTGCGTACTAGTGGCATTCTCACCAGGTTTGGGATTAAATGATTATATATATATATATATATATATATATATATATATATATATATATATATATATGCCAATGCATATCTGTCTGAATCTATTCACACTTGCCTACAGACATAAGTTTATTTATCTAAATGTCATTGTATCTATTATCTATCATCTAAGTCTATATCTATCTATCTATCTATCTAGGTCTATTAATATCTATATATCTGTCTATCATATGTCTAGTTAAATTCATATCTATCTACCTATCATCTATCTAGGTGTAGTCATATCTAACTATCATCTGTCTAGGTCTATTCATATCTATCTATCTATCTATCTAGGTCTATTCATATCTATCTATCTATCTATCTAGGTCTATTCATATCTATCTATCTATCTATCTATCATGTTTTTAGGTCTATTCATATCTATCTATTAGGTTGGTGCAAAAATAATGTGGTTTTCTCACATTTGTTACTATGTGAGAAAACGACATTATTTTTGCACCAAACTAATATCTATCTATCTATCTAAGTCTTTTAATATCTATTTATCTATCATCTGTCTCGGTTTATTCATATCTCTCTCTCTCTCTCTCTATCTATCTATCTCTACTGTCTAGGTTTATTCGGATCTATTTATCTAAGTCTATTCATATCTATCTATCTATCATCTGACTAAGTGTATTTATAGCTTTCTACCATGTAAGTCTGTTCATATCTCATCAGTGTAAGTCTTTTCATATCTATCTAATTCTACTCACATATATCTAAGCTTATTCATATCTATGAACTGTTTGTCTATTCATATCAGTCTATCATCTAAGTCTAGTAATATCTATCTGTTCAAATATCCTTTGTCTAATCTATTCGTATCTATCTATCAATATCTAAGTGTATTTCTATCCATCTAAATCTATTAATATCTAAGTCTGTTAATATCTATCATCTGTTTAGGACTATTCGAATCTATCTATCTATCTATCTATCTGCTTACAGCCACATTGTACGATCCTCAAAGATAAGCAACGTCGAGCTTGGTCAGTACGTAGATGGGTAACCGCTTGTGAATACCAGGTGATGTAAGATTCCATGCAAGGGCGAGGTAATGGATAATGGCTCGAAATTGGAAATGGAAGGGACAAGTTTCAATTTCAGTTAGCTTCATTATATTTATTTAAGCGCAAATTACCATTGGGAAATGTGTGAAACCACCTCTTCTCCCCTAGATATGGGTTAATTAGTAAAACTTATTCACTAAATCACTATCATACCCTTAAAAATAATTCTTACAATCTAAGAATATTTTCTGGCTTCTGCAAGATTTTGATAAGCCGTGGAAAACAAACCAATCAATCCAAATCTGTCTACTTTTGTCTGTAAATATCTATCTACATAAAACAGAGTTCATATGCGAAGTTGCATTGTGTAATTCCTGTGCTATACAGGATGTGACTGTACCATTTAGCAGAGAGGCGCACCTAATGCTCACTTGTATATAGGTAATTAACCTACTGAATCAAGTTGCAAACAGGTTTCGAGCTATTTATTAGCGTCCAATTATTACCCAAAATCTTGTAACATTACAATGTAACAGCTCTCCGATTTTTACGATAGCTGACAAAATCGAGAGACCTGCTTGCAGCATTATTTTTAGTGAAGCTTGGTAAATCTATAAACAAGACAGTCGTGATGATTCGTTAGGTATTTTGAGCAGATCGAGCGTTTCAAGGCCGGTCGAATATCGGTTCAAGATAAGCGTTCAGCAAAAGTTAGTGTAATTGGAAAAAATTGTTAATTGATTCATGGAGACAATCGCCCAACAATCTATCATATCTCTCTCCTGATAACAGAAATCAGTTATGGAATCTGGCAGGAGATCCCCATTGAAAACCTGAACTTATTTCGCACTGATGCGAAATTTGTGTACGTTCGCAAAAAAGACTTTTTTTTTTAATTGGTCAGTGATTAAATATAAATAATATATGAAAAATATTATTTGCCGGAGCAAGCGTCTACTTGCTTTAAGCTTCAACCGGGAACATTCCGATACCTAATCGTATATATTGTTCAGTACTTATTCTGGTAAAGCACGCTCATGGTCTTCACATTTGCAGTCAGTGTTAGTGAATTTGTGGTCGCTTTTCTCCAAGCTCTTTATGATATTCAGCTATTCTTTTGTCTTTCAAAAACTCTCCCTACATTGTTGGCACTTTTTCCAACTCGCGTCTCTCTTTCCTTCTCACTCAAGCTTTACTTTCACCCTCTCACATACACATAAGCATACACACACACACATATACACACAGTGTTTTGTATATATATATATATATATACACCCATGCACGGAAGAAAGCTTTTTTCTGAAAGCCAAAGAAGTATGATCAAGAGATTCTTGATGCTGTAAAAGAGGAAGGGACGCTCACGAATGGCTGTGTGTATGTATGCTTATTTGTGTGTGTGCGTGCGTGTGTGTGTTTCGTGTGTATCTAGTTTGTGTGTGCTTGTGTGTTTGCGTGTGTTAGGGTGAGCCTCCTGTATGTGTGCGTGTGTTTCGTGTGTTTGTGGGTGTGTTTGTGGGTGTGTTTCGTGTGTTTACGTGTGCGCGCTCCTATGTTTGTGTGTGTCTGTGTCTCTGTGTGTATGCTTGTGTGTATGTGCATTCCTATTTGTGTGTGCGTGTGCGTATTTTTGTTTGTGTGTGTGCTTGTGTGTGCGCATTTCTGTTTGTGTGTGTGTATTTGTTTGTGTGCGCGCGCCCGTGTTTGTGTGTATCTTTGTGTCGGTATCAGTGTGTGCGTTTGTGTCTGTGTGCATGTGTGCATGTGTGAGTGTGTGTGTGTGTGTAGAAATCGAAAATCGATGGGCATCTTCTTACCGCCTCCATTTACGTGATGAATCAAATTTTCGAATTCTCGGAGATTATCGAATGTCAACCGGAAGTGATTGGTCTCTAAGGAAGATTTATGGCTAGACGACTTACTTAACAGCCTTTTCTTTTCTAGAAGGCGACAGTAGGAGAGTTCGAGTCGATTGAGACAGTGAAAGTGCTGGTGGAAGTGGGGCGACAATATGTGTGTGTGCGTAAAAGTGGAGAGAGACAGAAAGGGTAAAAAAGATAGAGAATGAAAGATAGAGAAAAAGAAAGAAGTAGAGAGAGAGGTGGGAGGGAGAGAGAGGGAGAGAGAAAAACAGAAGGAAAAACGAGAAAGAAAGAGGAAGAAATAAGTAGAAAGAGATAAGTAACTCTCTATATTTCTGGGATGAGGTATTATAATTATTTACATTGTTCGGACTGTTGTCCTCATCTTTATTGCCTTCAATATCTGGATACTGCAGTGGTGAACAAAAAAACTTGGAGAGTTGAGTTAAAGGGAGATAACTGTGACATCCGGAAGAGGCATGGCACGTGGAATTAGAAAAAAAAAATCTGCCCTGGTGAGCGAAATAAAGGGTTCAGTTCGAAATTTCAATCTCCTCAAGAAGGCTGGAGTGTACAACGGCCGAAATATCGTGAATATGGCAATAAAGATGAGGACAACAGTCCGAACAATGTAAATAGCGTAAATAGAGATAAATAAGTAGATTGAAAGTGAAAGAAGTAGAGAGGGGGGAAGTATAGAGAGTGAAAGAAAGAAAGACTGGGAAAGTAAAGAGATAGAAATAGAGAGAAAGAAGCAGAATGAGAGAGAGAGTGAGAGTGGAACAGATAGAAAGAGAGAGAGAGAGAGTCACCAGAAATATATAGGTGTTCGTACAAGATATGTATGGATAGACAAATGTAGTTCCTGTTATAATCAGCGAAGAATTATTTATTTCTGCTATGATCTGAGAAAAGAGAAAAGTAATCTATGGTCACTTATATCTTGAAGGAATATGCAAGAAGTCCTTGTCGGGACAATAACAATGACAATAAATACACAGAATGTGAATCTTGATGTTTTGTAGTGTGCACCGAGGATTACAACTAATGTAATTATCTAAAATTTCATTAGGTTTGATGAGAAATGTCAATATTTAATCAAGTCTTCAACGACTGTTGCCAGAAGTGCACAAAAGTCGGGTGCCAAGATGTCACAGTGCTACCCACATATTTTCGGAGTTGGGTACAGAATAATTTAACACGTGTAGTCGTTTTTTTTTTATTTTTTTTATTTTCTTGTGTTGTCGATCACCCAATTCCACCCAAGGAATTTTTTAATCATTTCACCCAAAGCAAGGCAATAAATCCACTAAGGAAATAAAAGAACAGGAATTAAGGAGACACATGAAAATTGTCCAGCATTCACTGCTATATAGGAGGACTGATATTAAATCGAAATTCAGTTTGCCTGTTTCTTAATATTTGGATTCGGCCCGAATTTGAACCTGGCTCGCCAGTCCTACCGTTAACCACTACACTACGCGCACATTCCATCATTAGTACCGTCAGCTTTTCACCTCATTTAATATATTAGGTTGGTGCAAAAATAATGACGTAATAATGTCGTTTTTTAACGTTAAAAATAGGTCAAAAAACGACATTAACACGTCATTATTTTTGCACCAACCTAATATATATATTATTTTTGCACCAACCTAATATATATAATTAATAATCAAACAAATCCTTTTATCTCATATGGGGAATAGACAATTTCGGTAGACCAAATACTGGCATGGAATCTCTCTCTCTCTCTCTCGCGCGCGCACGCATATTTTGGCAAGCACATTTTCATTACAACATATCTCATTAAATAATTTTGACTTGTTTTATCTACTGATTCTTAATAGGATCCTCTCATAATTACGGACAAGTTTCTTAATATCCTTATTAAAGGAAGATAGAAAGTTATCATCGATACAAATTCATAAGTTTTCTCTACTTATTCTTAATATTTATTCTTAGCAATATGTCATCATCAGGGTTTGATCATTGTGCTAATGTCGAAAGTACTCGGAATAAAATGAATATGTATCAATGAATATATATATATATATATATATAATTTTCTTGTATCTTGAGTGCTCTTTCTGGTTTTTATAGGTTTAAACAAGAATTAAAAACAAAAAGATTTATTTTAAAACAGATTTTCATATTAATCATTTCGCTCAAAGTAAGGCAATAAAGCCACTAAGATGCAAGGAGTTAATGGGTTCGGCAGAATATTAGAAAAATATTATTAAAGAACGAGAACAATAAAAGAAGAGGAATCAAGAAGACAGTAGATAACGATTAACATTGCATTTAAACTTTTGAAGATCAAACTTGACTGGAAAGCAAGGAGCCGAAAGGGAGTTCCATGAGCGTGAAATTCGAGAAAAGATGGACGTAGCAACTGCAGATAACGAGGATATGTAACTGTTGAGCCAATACTTGAAGAGGTTAGTATTGAAATGATCGGGGGAAGCATTCGCTCAACAGTTTGTTTCAGAGGAAGAAGCTATCAGAATAGAACTTCTTTTTTACCAGTGGATAAGAAAAGAATGAGGATGGTTCATTTCTGTGGTCACAATATGGCGGATCTTAACTGTAATGATCTGAACTGGTGGGACTAGGAAATGTGGGACGTCTGAACATTTTTCACGATAATAGTGATAGAGTAACAATAAGCTTTACTGCATTGTGTCTGTGAGGAAGAGATTGTAGGGCGGAAATTAATTAATTACCGACAAGGTCGCGTGAACGATTTTGATTTCTGTCGATGCTGGAAAGAGAGGATTTGGAAGCTTCTGTCCATCAATACACCATTTTTGATTTTATATATATATATATATATATATATATAATAGAAATTATTAGGAGGATTTGATAATTATATTTAAGTAATTCATCGAGTCTATATTTGGGACTCATCAGCAGTGCGTATCCACTAGCGAGAATTGAAACCCCGACAGTTAGGTTGTCAAGCAAACATCATACCAACTGTTCCACTTGTCCTCGGTGACGAAGAGATTGCAAATAAGACTCAACAAAGCTCCGCTCACTCACATATTCCGTGGCGGAACTCTACTGAGTTCTCTGTAACCATAGGACTGTGCCCACTGGAGCCACGACTACTTAAATATATACACGGTTACTTACTTATATATATATAAAAGAAGCATAAAAATGATATATTATTTTCGTCAGCATCTTAATATTCTATTTAACTATTTATCCTTTAAAATATTTGTGGGCATACCGTTTGTAACAGCAAAATTGTCCAAATCGTGTAACTATAATTTTTCTGTTCTCCAAAATGTTTAATATCTAAAAAACAAACACTAAACCCTTTGAGTTATTCAGCTAAAAAGATGGTAGGTGAAAATTGTTTTGCGTCAGACCCACTCTCTTCCAACTGAGCAATGGTGAGAAGAAAAAGATCATTCAGGCCTTTAGTAATGGTACCAACATTCCGCCGGCTTCTATCTTCAAATTCCATTCAAGAACCATCAAGAGAATGGCGAATAAGTTTTAAATAGAAGCAACAGTAGAGACGAAATCTAAATAATGAGGTCACAACAGGAAGAAGGATCATCATTTCAACTTAGTTCTAAAGAGATCAATTAGAAAAGATCCAACTCAATCCATAAGACGTTTGGCAGGTGAGAGAAAAGTTTCAGCTATGAAGAGCAGTGTAAAAAGATTTGAACTGTTGTAATAGGGGCATTAGGTATGGTAAAGAAGGGTACCGAAAATCATGTGGGCAAAATTCCTGGACATATCAGCATCTCAGAGCTACAAAAGATTACTTTGTGCAGAACTGCACATATCATTCGCAAAACTCTCTCCATCGAAACAAAACGTTTCAAACATGCATTGATAACTCTTCTATGGTGCCATTTTTACTCAGAAGGGAATTGCTATTTAGGTACTTTAAATCAGATGATACCACAAATAATAATAATAATAATAATAATTCTATTCAAGATTCAGTCTCCTATTATTCTATAAGACCTTAGTGTTCGGATATAATGTTTATTGAAGCTTCAAATTATGAAATGTCTTGAACAGAAAACATATCCGCGTACAAGAAACCCGAATAACAAATGATTTTCATAATTTCGTTTTCTTATTTCTCGTTTTATTTTCGTGATATTCTTTGTGAAATTCTAGCCAATGCCTTAAACGTTCGCTTGATCTCATTAAAAAAAAAAGAGTCAATTTAAAAAGCAATTTCGACTTTAATCATATTGAACATAATTTTAGTCTCGTTTCACTGTCTTCTGTCATCCTTTCACGCTGTTCGAAGCACCCTATTTTCAAAATTAAAATTTAAAAAAAAAATCATACCGAAATACAGGCAATTGAATTTATTTTTGCTTAATATTTGGAAACCACACATAAAAGGGACTGACATAACCTCTTCGATTTCCAATTCTAAGCCGTTATCTATTACCCCACCGGTACATCCCAGCTTAAAGTAACTGGTATTCCCAAGCGGCCACGCATCTAGATACTAACCAAGCTCAACGTTACTTACCTTCGGTGATCATACCAGAACCGGTGTTTCAACGTAGTATGGCCGTAAGTCTCAAATATAATCAAGTGATTTTCAGATCTTGATTTGAATATTTTCATTTTATTGTCTGTTTTCCGCATTCTATAATGACGATTATTCCCAAATAATGTTTACATTTGATTCATATCAAGTTTAATTGGTCTTCCTCGACCACGGAGTATTGTTCCGCGATAAATCTTTGGAACGAAAATTCACAAACCACATTTGTCAGATTCGATCATTCACAGAAACTTCTCCATTAAAAAGTCGACTAAACCACTAAAGTAATTTTATTTTAGTGGTTTAGTCGACTTTTTAAATTCCTTAAAACGAAAGGATTTTATGCTGAAAATGTTATCTTTTAATATTAGAATGAATGAAGAAAAATTTCGATAGCTTAATACAGGCTGATTTGAGAGTGGTTATGAAATAATTAGAAATGATTAAAAAAAAAATAGTTCAGACTAAATGGTCTTAAGGCCTCTAACAACAAAAGCAGACAATGTTTTCGACTACTAAGTAAAATCCATTGTCAGAATTTGGGAGGAGAGGCTGGAATGTCTTTAATTGAACCTTCTATTTAGCCAAACAAGCAAAGTAGTTTGAGCGTCGAGGAACGTGCTTTAGAAGAGGTAAGTAGATTCACTCAATGGGAAGAGCAGATGCTCGCAGATGGCAATGTGAAGGTCGACAATCTGGGAAACACTTAAAAGATTCGTGCGTGAAATTAGGGATTGTGTTTTAGGGGCTGTATTTTACGGAGGCAATCACTCACTTGAATTGCGCTTTTTTTTTTTCTAGTTAAGATATTTTAACCAAAACAGGAATATGTGCATCTCTCAGCAATGTTTTCTTATTTATATTCGTTCTTGTTTTTATTCTCTTCTTCATCTTTTCTCCTTCCTTATCGATAATTCTTATTTTGCTCGTGTAAGATTTTACTTTTTTCCGGGTATTTTGTTTTCTAACGAACTCGATATACACTTGTCTCTTTTTATATCCTTTTTTCAAATATTGCTTTGCTTGCTTGCTTGCTTGCTTTCTTTCTTAGTCGTTTCTTCTTTTTTGTGTTTTTTTTTTTACCGAATTCTATATTCACTTGTCTCTTTTTTAATATAATTTTTGATACTGCATTTCTTTCTTTTGTTTCTTTTTTCATTCGGTCATTGTTTCTTTCCTTTTGCTAGACATTCTTTCTTTCTTTTGTTTTTTCTTTCTTTCTCTCTTTCGTTCATTATATCTTTCCTTTTGCTAGACATTCTCTTTTGTTTTTTTTCTTTCTTTCTCTCTTTCGTTCATTATTTCTTTCCTTTTGCCAGACATTCTTTCTTTCTTTTGTTTTTTTCTTTCCTTTTTAATTATTATTCCTTATTCGTTTCGTGTATTTTCTTAACAAATCCTATATTCATGTCTTATATCATTTTTTTTTGAAAAATTGTTTTTATTTTTTCTTTATTGTAATGACATTTTCTTCTTCATTTTCCTTCCTCTTATACGTTATTCTCGCACATATTTTTACGGAACGTAGTTTTTACTTGTCTCAATTCTTATTCTACTTTTCTTTCTTTCTTTCTTTTCCTCATCCTTCCTGATTTGCTTTAAATATTATACTGATTTTTCAAGTGTAGCTTAGATGTAGCACAAGGCCGAAAGTATAGGGCACTCAGCGAGGACCGAACTCACTACTCAGTCGTAAATGTTCTAGCGAGACAAGCTTGCTAACCATTACACCGCCCCGAGGTGCCCCTTCAAATGTTACTATAACAGAAAACGTAGGACCATCATTAGATTGAAAAACAATATTCAAGCTAAGAAGATCACCTGAGTTGCAATAAAACCGCTGAAAATAATATTAAATTTTAAATCAGAAAGTACCTATCTACTTACGTAAATTCTTTAAATAATAAATTTCACCCATTACAAAAGTCGAGAGACACTCAAGGTAGAGATTTATATTCAAAGTGGTCATGTTGAATGAGGTGTGTTATAAACGCAAGAGGTGGTAGAAAGAAGTGAAGATTATGATGATATGAAAGATAGATAACGTTTGACTTGAAGATTGGCTGCGTGCTTGGAACTTCCTTCTTACAAATGGAATATGGTGGAAATAGTGGTGGGACTGAACACATAGATGTAGTATGGCGAGTCTTAGCTGTAAAGGTCTGAAGTAATGAATGGAACTCATTTGAACATTTGCCATGGAAATAGCGACAGGCTTGCGACGTTTCGTCTGTGAGGAAAGGAGCTGTAAGATTAAAAATAATTCCTCACCATGAGATCGTGGAAATGATTTTCAACTATCAAAAGTGAGGATAGTGTTTATTCAGCATAGATATGGTAGCAAAACATATGAATGTAAATTTCTCGGACATTCAGGTCGGTAAATGTCATTAATACTGTTTATTATAAGCAGAGCATTTACTTAAATAGTTTTATCTATAAAACGAACGTATAAACATGAAAAATATCTTAAAATAATTGTCGGATTTTGTCCATTTCATGTGTGACGTCATTTGTTTACATTTGAATACGCATCGAGCAGATATGAATGTACGAGAGAAAATCATGGGGAATTGTAGTTTAAAAACAGTAAAATCGACCTTGCTAACCGAAACGCTCCTCTGTGGCTCAATCGGCAAAAGCACGTCAGGCTATATGACGGATCCGTATAGGATACAGGTTCGATTTCTGTCGGAGGACGCATATTTTCTATGAAAATTTCTCTGACATTCAGGCCGGTAAATGTCATTAATACTCCTTTTTTATAAGTAAAACATTTACTTTGTATCTATAAAAAGAACGTATAAACATAAAAAATGTCTTAAAAAGAATTGAATATATGAGTCCCACTGAGAGAATTAGAAGTCGTACCAGGATTCATTATTGGCGACCACAATCTTAACATAATATATCCAAATGACACTGTCGATAGCAGACACCGAAATAAATTGTTACAGAAGTTATTGATGGAAAGCGAAAAGAACAGAGTAAGCATAAACTACAAGAAGACAGAATGCATGGTTGTTAGCAAAAGAATAAACCCACAATGCAAGTTACAAATCAGGGATACCAAAATCAAACAAATACAATAACTTAAATATCTGGTAAGTGTTTTAACAGAGGACGAAGAGTGTGACACTGAAATCTGAAGACACATTCGGGTGGCCAAAGGTTCATTTCAAAAGCTAAGCAGAGTATTAAGAGTCAGAAAAACTTCGTTAGAAACAAAGAAAAGAGTATTGAACTGTTACGTGATATCTGTCCTCCTGTATGGCAGTGAATACTGGACAACCTCCACTAAGAAAAAGAGACTTGAAGCAACAGAAATGTAGTTCTACAGAAAGATGCTGAGGATACCATGAACCGAACATGAGACCAACGACAAAGTTTTAGAAAAAAATGAAAACAGAAAGCAAACTTATACTTAACATCAGGAAGAGACAGTTGAAATTTCTGGGTCACATAATGAGGAAAGCAGGCTTGGAAAATCGGATACTCACGGGACAGACTGAAGGAAAGAGGGATAAAGGAAAACAACGTATGACATACATGATGAGCTTGAGTAAATGGATGGCGGAACAGGTTTCAGGGAAAATAAAAAAAAGACAAAATTTATTAAGAGCTACAAAGGACAGGAAATTGTGGAGAGCCATGATCATCTACGTCCTGAGGGAAGACGGCACATAAAGAAGAAGTCTTGTTGGACTTGAGAGCCACGGAATGTTCAAAACAGGGTACATACTTAAGAAATGGTACTGTTCATCGCTATTGGAAAATAATTGGGATATGACCGGTGATGATGAAACGACAAGAGCTTACATACAAACAAACATATAAATGTAAACAATCCCTCTTTTGGTATACATCACACACACAGACGCGAGCGCACGTTTACATGAGTAATACACGCAATAGTAATATTAGCCTTTCCCCTATAAGGAAACATTTGACATTTATTGACATAGCAGCCAGTGCTGTTGAAATTTATAAAATCTATCTCTTAAAACAATTTTCCAGGAAAACAGGTTTCTTAAGTTCAGTAGTTATTATCACTCTTTCTAGCACTGATGTTGCTTTCCTTCCTAACCTTTTGTTTGAAGTAGTGTGGAACATCAACATGTTGATTATGTCTTTATTTTCTTTTAGAGTTACATGTGCTATCCATTTTAGCCGATGGTGTAGTTCTAGTCCACAATGTTTAAAAAGGATGATCTTTGTCAAGGACCCCAGGTTTCATTCGCTCAATGCCCTTTTTAACCATTGATCTTCAGAAGCTGTTCTATACAGCTGAGAATTTAGATATTTCTGAAAGGGTTTGGCCCCATGCATGACATCCATGTAAAAGTCTCCATCTGACGGGGCTAGTTAAGAACATGACTTGAGCTTTCAGGTTGATCTTTTGGTTTTGTAGCAACTTACAGTGTAGGGCGAAACTACTTCTCGCGTAGTCTATTCTATGCTTCGATTTTCTCCAATACTTGATATTTTATAACTGATCCATATGATTTTTTAATGGATTTAGGGTCGGTGCCATCACTGCTTTCGCTCCAATTCCAGATTCTAGTTTCTATTTTGGAAAAGTTTATCTTGGGTTCCATTTCTTTAAACACTTGGTTTGATTTGGTTTGTTTTACGGTATATTAACCTCAATGGTTTATTTAATGCGAACAAGATTTTTTATTACTGGTAATATTTTTTTTTCAAAAAATATACTGCTAGTAATATTTTTTCTTTCAAAAAATGTATTTTGGTAATTTCTTTTTCAAAAAATGTGTTGCTGGTAATAAATTTTCAAAAATATATTGCTCGTATTAAAACATAGTTTTACATAGTGGTTTTGCTCCACTTTGGGGAGTTAACATAGCTGGGACTCTTATAGGGTAGACCTGAGAACACCAGCAATTAAGATGGGGTTCTACGATCCTCAAAATCTGATCAGAGGTCTTGCTATCGGATGTTAGTTTAGCGTCTTACCCAGGACGCGGATGTAGTTTATCGTCATATTCAGGACGTGAAAAACTTGGTAAAGAATGTTGATTATGTACAAGTATACATTAATTCTCTTTAGTTGTCTTCGAAGGAATATATTTGGTAAATGTCTTTGTCTTAGATTTTCTACTGCCATGAAATGGAACGATTATATTGAATCAACTGCTTGTTCTGCTGCTAAGCAGGTTGGTTCGCTGTGTCGTTCCAGAGAATTTTCCTCATCAGAATCTATCTTGCACGTTTATAAATCTAGCACATCCTCTGAACTCCGACTTGTTATACAGGAATCAAGTGTCGCTGCCGACACTCGATTTCGAACATAGATCGCCAGTGATCAAACACAGGCGATCCCATTATTGAATTAAGTAGACCACATGACCATAGAGGAAACGCATATATGTAGGAAGTAGCTGACATCTAATTGATCTGCATTTCTAGTCTATCCTCTATTACTATACGGACCGCTATTCTCTACTTTATTCACTATACTATTTCTCTATACTGATCACTATACAGATTACTATTCGGGCGAGTATTATGGAGCAAGTACTATTAGTGCGAGTGTTATTCGAAGGCGTCTGACACCAGTATTGTTCTTCGGCGTACTATAGTTGTATCTGCGATTCAAAGTCTCTACTACAACGAGCATTACGAAAGTGACAACAGGTATACGTTGGCATTACAAAAGTGGCAACGAGTGTTCGTTGACATCACAAAACGACTATATATCTCGAGTTTCTCAACAAAATTGAAAGAAGTGTCCGACCTGGCATCTCGACTTCAATCCCTTTCCCAACGCCGCGAAGTTTCTTGTTCTTGTCTTTTCTATAAAAAAATAAATTTCATCGCAGATTTTCTAATGATTTTAAGCACACTACTAGATTGGCTAATAGGTTTCTCTATTTTAATGTTGAAATAGCTAGAGGCAACCGTAAGTTCTATTTTAATAGTTTCTTCATTTGCTCTTCACGCCTGTGAAACTCTCTTCCGGTTTCTTGCTTCCCTGTCATCTATGATCTTCAAACATTGAAATGCAGCGTCAGTCGCCATCTTTCGGAAACTTGTTCTTTTATTGTCTCTTCTCTTCTCTAACGTCTTCTCGTTTTCTTCCACTCCAACTAACTCCTTGCGTCTTAGTGGCATCATCGCCTTGCTTTGGGGTGAAATTATTTAAAGAATTAATTAACTCAAGGTTTAGTGAAGAAATGTTGCACAGATGCAGGCAATAGCTGTACCGGTCTCGCTTTTCTTTTGTTATGAACAAGTGTAAAATTATTTCAGGCACGTCCGACCATTTTTATCTCAGCCCGTTAGAACAAACTGAATGGATACATACGCATGCGCAAAACTATACCCCTATTCCTGTCACCATCATCACCGCATCCCTCATCATTATCTCCCACCCAGCAAACACTGTCTTAATGTATACGGGCAAAAACTAGTCAGCAGGCACAAACTTAATTTGCATCCGGATGAGGTTTTCGTTCTCGAAAGTTCAGATGAAATCAACGTTCATTATCTTGATAAAACGTCCATTTGCGTTTGAGTGGGCTTCCATGTTTTTAGTTCATCTTTTGTGGCATAGCGTTCATTGATCGTTCTCAGCCAATAACAAGGCCAGCATTTTTTTTAATCGACTTCACCCCAAGCAAGGCAATAAAACCACTAAGAGACAGTGGATTACTGGGTGTGGGAGAATTAGAAAACAGAAACATTACTAAGAGGTAAGGAAAAAAAAGAAGAGTAATCAGGAGGAGAGTAGATAGCGATTGACATTGCATTTAAAAATTTTAAGATTAAACTTGGCTGAAAAGCATGAAGCCGAGCGGGAGTTACACAAGCGATAGGTGCGAGAAAAGAAACTATGAGCAGAGAACATATGGTTACATCAAATCGATTCAAACGTAAATGAATAAGACCTCGTCACTAGTCTCCTACTGTTCTTAAATTCATAAAGTCTAGATGTCCTGATCTATCCCCCAACCGTCTCTTCATCCTTTCCTCTATCACTCCTCTTTGTTCTCTGAAACCCTTTACACGCTAATCACTTCCCGCCTTGCTTGGGGTTGAATGCTTAAAAAAAAATATATAAAAAAATCATAGTGAAAAGCTCATTCGAACAATTACCATGAAAGACAACTTTACTGCGGTAGAAAAATGACCGTATCGGAGATGCCGGATCAGGACCAATAGTATTGCTGATTCTTCTTTGGATTTTATTAAGGGTCTTAAGGGCACTGGATCATATGTAGCAGCAATATTGTAAGTATGGACGAATGGTTGACTTTTAGATATGTAAGAGAGATTCTGGAGAGAAAAGTGTCTAGCAATGGATTCAATAAGGTCTTTCCACTTCATGTCAGTCGAGAACGTTAGCCAGGGTTAGCAGAACGAATCCCTCTTCTGGAAGTTAGCATCAACCATGTTGATGTAAGGCAGAAAGCAATTTTACGTCCAGGTAATGACAAGGTGCAGTCCAGAAAATTTGAGACTTTTTCAGAGACATTTAATTAATTTCAAACAAGTGCAAAACTCAGATCCCTGATTTCAATGCGCTTGTAGCGCTCCAACCACTTAGCGAAGTCCCTGTGGAAATAATCCGATGTGAAGGTATCCAGTACCTTTGTCACAGCTTCCTTCATCTTCTCAATGTCTTTAAAACGACTACTCATGGGGTTCTCTTTCAGCATGTGGGAATACTAAATTTCACAGCAAGGTTTGTACTGTAGAGAGGGTGAAGGACAGTTTTGATACTCATCTCTGCTGACACAAAATTTTATTGCATAGCGAGCTTCGAAATTGTTTTCCCTGTATTTTTCAAACTAGTCAGCCATGACAAGCAGTGTTTAGCAGAGTGTGTTCAAAGAGCTGTTACAGCCGTCTCCTTCAATCTGGTGTAATAGAAGTTGGCAGGTCAGCTTATTGGATGGATAGTAGTAACAGACTAAAATTACAATAATCTAGGACATTTAAAACTGTCTCTGCTAAAAAAATGTTTCAAGACTGCTTTAATGCGCCTCGTATATAGTCTCATCAGAAAATTTTCTATATATAAATTGGACATTCACTTTGTATTTAAAATTGCAATTTCCTCAAAAATGAAGAAAAGTCTCGAGGAGACGGAGATGTGGTTCTACAGAAGGATGCTAAGGATATTATGGATCGAGCGTGCGAGCAACGATGAGGTTTTAGAGAGGTTGCAAACAAGGAGGAAACTTATACTTAACATCAGGAAGAGACAGCTGAAGTTTCTGGGACACATAATGAGGAAGGAGGGCCAGGAGAATCTGATATTCACGGGTCGAATAGAAGGAAAGAGAGACAAGGGAAAACAACGTGCGACATACCTGGCGGGCTTAAGCAAGTAGATGACAGAACATGGTCTGGAGGAGGAAGCAGAGGGAAAGAACTTGTTGAGAACTGCAAGGTGGAGAGCCATGATCGCCTACGTCCTGAAAGGATATGGCATATAAAATAAAGAAGTTACTAGTCTTGTATTATTTGGTGTAAAATGATTTATGCTTTTGTTATTCATTCATCTTTGTTTATTTTTGTTTTTATTAGGACGTTTCGAGTGTTGTTCCATCCGGCCTTCTTCAGATGTCGATCCGGGTAATAAAGCACATACAGCATTGCACAAATTAATTGAAACAACCGTTTTAGTTTCCCTTCTTTTACTATACAGTCAGTTTTAGACCCACTGGAGTGACAGGGTGCAATCGATTTCTATTATTCCTCAGATTAGGTCATTTGCAGTGGTGTGCAGTAATATGAATCTATTTTCGCGCATGTATTTGTTTGACCGTGAAAAATATTACCTCATCCGTGATTGCATCAGATTTTTATCACGCCGAGACACTAATGTCTTGACTGTTGATTAGTAGTCCTACGACCATTGTCTGCAATGGACGTTACTCCAATGAAGCGTACGAAAATTGTAACGCTGCATGAGAACAATGGCAAGACGTACCGGTGAGCAAATCAAATTACTGCCGACTGGCTCGGAAACTTTTCTGATTTAAATCCAATCGAGAATCTGTGGTCAATCTGCAAGGAAAGACTTCGTGGAATGGACATACGAAGTACTAACATGTGCACTAGGTCATGTTTCATTGGAAAAATAGAAAAAAAGTAAGTAATAACGGAATTATTCGTTTTGTTTCAATTAATTTGCACAAAGGTGTATATCCGTATTTTTATAGACCACGCAATGATTGGTCTTTGACAAACTGACAAAGCAGTTTGAAAAGATTGTAAATGTTTGAAAGCGTTTAGCAATAGATACCTCAGAGTCAGCATCTTGATGGATATTTCTGTGCAAAAATTAATTTGAGATTAAAGAGGAGAACGCAGAATGCTAAATGTAAAATATATTGGAACGTTATAGTGATCAGACAGGTTATTATTATTAAGAGAACTGGTCTTATATGGGCCGGAAAAAAATCATACATGTATCGACAAACATCTGAAGAAAGCCGGAGGGAACGATCGAAACGTTGTGATAATAATAAATATAAGTACTTGAGCCTGGTTTAAAATAAAAAATAATAACTCATCATGTAAGAAATTTAAACAGGATAAAAGTCTTTTATTTTATATTCTAATTCCGACCTTCGATGATGAGCTGTTAATAAAACCATTTAGAATTTTTTACATATAAAACACTGATTCAAATATATTTACGCCGACCAGAGTAAGTTTTACTTATGAAGTTTTGGAATTTTGATAAGTGCGATTTTTATATCGAAAAAAAGATACTTTCAAATTTAAGTTTATTTTAGTGCTTTAATAAGCGGAGCTTAGATATGTCACAAGATCGTATAATACGGAGCACCCCGCGAGGATTGAACTCATTAATTGGATGTAATTGATCCAGCAAGAGAAGGCCACTAACAATTACACCGTAGCAAAGTGGCCAGGTTTATTTTGCTATAATAATAAATTGTGTATTAAGGGAACTTTTAACCAAATATATTACTTGAACATTTAGAAAATAAGCCAGAATTCCTTGTTTATAAATCGAAGTTTGATGAATTGAACTGTGTTTTTCGTTTTAACAATATCTTTTGGTGAAAGTGCACTCAATTCACTTTTTACACGTAAACTTTTTGCACAGTTTTGAAATAACACGGTCCAACAAAAAGAACCAATTATTTTTTTGCACTATTTTTTTGCACTTTAACACGATTTAAACATCTGTCATTGAGTGACCACCGAATTTATTGCAAGTAGAAAGAAAACGATTAAGTAGCATTAATCAATTATAATTTACAAAATGCTGAAACTCTACGTAACATGATTCAGTAACAATTTAGCGAAATAAAATAGAATCTAATATATTTTTCCGTATAGTGTCCCCCCTCCGACTCTCCGGTGTGGGCGGAACCTATGCACTGTAAATACTTCTGGTTGCGTGTAACTGCTCCATCAGACGGCGCGCGGAGGCCGTCGTTAGCATGTAGAAGGCATCCAAATAACCAATAAATTTGGAAATTCTTTTCTTAAGAATTCTAACAATGTTGAATGAGCTATGCAATTAGAACGTGATTTGAAAATGACTATGGCACGTGTTATGAAGAATCATATAAAGAACTAACACAAACATGACAGCGTCAGATAACCGAATTCGTATTCAAAACCAGTCAAACAAAGGACACACAAGATGTAAATTTTATTCAAGATACACATGAAGATATATCGCCATTAAATATTTCCAGTGACGGAAGTGATTTTGCGTCACCGAAAAACAACAGAAACAGGGCACGTTTACTGCCTAGTAGTGGTACTGAATGATTATGTTTATATATATATATATATATATATATATATATATATATATATATATATATATATAAATAAAATTCAATGTATTTGTATATGAAAATTAACATTTTTAGTAAATATATTTGGATGGAACCTATCTCTAATTTTTATATGTACACTGTATATTTTTATACGGTTTTATCTTGCACGGGAGTGTCTTTTTGTACGTATCCCTCGTACAAAAAGAGAATTGAGCATACGTATATTAGTAAGTATTAGGCATTATCGATGAATGTTCATTTTGAAAGATTTAAATATTGAAACTCAAGCAATGAGTAAGACCTCAAATGTGATATTAATATTATATTTTAAGCGTAAAAAATATATAAAAATATCACAAAAAGTCCTAAAATATTGAATTCATTTTGCAATTACATTAATTGTCGGGAAAAGGCTCTCGATCCCTCAAACGAACAGAGACTGGTCAGGTCGAGGTAAACAAAAAAAGCAATAGCACCTACCTTAAGTTGAGAAATAGATTGCCCATTTCCGTGACGTATAAGAGGTCATTTAAAAAACGAAGAGAGATGGAGTTCCTCTCCTTTTATATACAATTTATGTGATCACGTGGTAAACCTGTCAAATGGACACTGTATTTATAAAAGGTTAGTAAAGATAATAACAAGCTTTTTTGTTTGATAAGGATTTCAACAACACAAGGTAAATGCACTGCTCCCTTCCCACCTGACCAATAGAGAATATCTTCTGTAAATGTGATATAAGACTTTTTAGTTCTTCAGTGACATCTGTTGTTGAATATTAAGAAATAATCCTGCTTTTTTAAATGTTTAAAACGTAAAAAATATCCAAAGAGTGCTAACATTATCAGTACTCTTTAAAAAAAAAAATGGCGGCCATATTGAAGTAATTTTCAGTTGCATTGAATGCATGTTTGGGTATCTAAGAATTTATACGGATGTACCGTCAAAGAAATATACGTAATTTAATCATTTTTTAATTGTTTTCGTTATAATTTCTAAATAAGTAATTGTAGATTTTTATTCATACAATTAACTCACTTATTGGATATAAGAAAGAATTATGTTTTATAAATCTTTTAAAGAGAATAAATATCCTAAACAAGGGGTCGGTAACCTTTTTGCTAACTATGTGCCGACATAGAGTTCTAAAATCATTCAGTTTGCTAACAGCAACGTATTTTTTATTCAAGTCAATGTCAATATATCTGTTCTACAATATATTTTATATATTAATATACAGTATATATATTTTAGTATATATTAAAATTGAAACAGCTAAATATGTCTTCTTAGTTCGGCTGCGTGCCATTGGAAATTGCTAATAAGAAACAAAAAAAATATTAAACACCTGTTTTCATTACTTACAATGATGTATTCCATCTTTATAGCAACACAAAGCATGCTTCCTTTTACCCTTAGTGAATATTTCATTACTGAATAGGGGAGAACGGGATGCGTGACTAATACATATATTAAATTCCAATGTGCTTTATATGATAAAATAGATTTGACCTTGTCTACCGTGAAGGAGAAATATTTTTAAAATGACAAGAACATGATTAAAATGAGATTTATTTATTAGCGAAACATATATGTTTTAGCGTTACTTTCGGTAAAATTTCAGATTAAGTCCCGAAACCAGTTGTAATGAAATTTACATTCTGGTGTAAATTTGAATGCTTATTTCGAAAATGAAAGTTTGCGGAAGAAAACCGTCTTGGTTACAGCCCGGCCGCCATTACTGGCTTTGTTTACATACGTTTGACTCGAATAGTAATGCGCAGAAGCTTCACGTATTTTGATTACTGCGCAATGCGCCAACTTCAAATTACATTTCGCGAATTGCTCACTAATCAAGACGAGTAAAAAGATAAGAAGATCAGTAAAAAGGCCGTTAACTAAGTAAACTTCCGCGCATTATTACTCGATGCAAACGTATGTAAACAACGCCAGTAGGGCTGTAATGGCGTCGTGAATGAGGCCGAAATTATATTGTCGATACCTCCTAAACGGTTTTCTTCCCCAAACTTATTTTCGGAATAATCATGCAAATTTACACCATAATGGAAATTTACATTACAATTTGTTTCCGGGGCTTAATCTGCAAGGTCACCTTACTTTCATCCGTTATTCATATCTGCATGAGTATTGGAACCAGAGGTTTGTCTGTGACTTCCCCTCTCTCCTCACGCATAAGTAGACATGGAAAGAAAGACTTAAGCAAATTTCCTCAAAATCCTTATTAAGTTTTAATACGTTTTTGTAAACGAGGGGAATCCAGTTCTGTTTGATCCCCTGATGAATGAAAATATCAGCATTTCTTTTTTTTTTTTTTTTTTTTTGAAATACCCGGTAGTTAGAGTTCCGAAGATGCGATGGATTAGCGAAGGACCCTCCTCCAATTACCAGATGAGGTAGATAATCTGGTGGATGGCTAGAAACTGAAAATGAAGTCAGCCGGAATGGGCGGCAGTAAAGTGATTTAGAAAGACAATCAGCTAATGGCGGGCATTGAGTTGCGAACACCATCAGCCGGCAATTGTTAGTGGCTTCAATTTTAAGAAGACGAACGCAGCAAATTTGCCTTCAGGAAACAGCAAGCACAGATTTAGTTTCTGTAAACTAGAAAATCACCACCATCATCATCATCATCATCATCATCATCAATAACAACAACAAAAACATAGTTATTGGCAGCAACAACAACAAAAACAGTTATTGGAAGCAACAACGATAATAAATTTAAGTGCTGGAAAAATCAAGAATCACGACAACAGATTTAGTTACTGTAAACAAAAACATCATCATCCTCATCATCAACATTAACAAAAACAACAACATAATTAGCTATTGTAAGCAACAACAACAATAAATGTAACTACTGTAAAAAGTAATAAGCACAACAACGGATTTACTTTGGCTCATGAAGCCTTTGGATAAAACAAGAATATCATCATTATCATCATCAAAAACAAAAACTACAAGATCATCATCATCATCAAAAACAAGAACATCATCATCGTCATCATCAAAAACAAAAACAAGATCATCATCATCATCATCAAAAACAAGATCATCATCATCATCATCATCATCAAAAACAAAAACAAGATCATCATCATCATCATCATCATCAAAAACAAAAACAAGATCATCATCATCATCATCATCAAAAACAAAAACAAGAAGATCATCATCATCATCAAAAATAACAAGATCATCATCAAAAACAAGAACCTCATCATCATCAAAAACAAAAAACAACAAGATCATCATCATCATCATCATCATCATCATCTTCTTCATCATCATCAAAAACAGAAACAACAACGTAATTGCAAGGAACTGTAAAATCAACACGGAGGCACGGACATGGAGTAATGGATAGCAGCTCGGGCTGAAGAATCGGAGAGCCGAGTTCGAATTCCATTACATTCACTAACGTGCTAAAATCATCTTCTCCCATCTATGGACAGACCGTGCTCTATAGCTTTGGATGGCAAACTGGCAACCTACTGTGCGAAAAAAATAATCGAAATACATGATCGCCTAAGCAGAGAGGAAACCAGACGACACTATGCCAAAGGGCAGAGTCTAGTCTAGGTGGTAGATAGCTATCCGTCCCCGTTTTTTACAGGCTCTACGGGAAATTTTTGCCCGAGCCTACAGGCTCAGTTTTACCCCGCATTAAATAACGGTCTTGTGCCACACCCTGCTCGCGGGGTGGTTAGGGAAATTGCTTCGGCAATTAGTTGGAGATTCATCTACAGCTAAGCTAGTCGAACTTTCTGCCTTCGGGCGGTGAGGATCCCAGACGAAGCTATGCCGAAGGGCAAGTCTTGTCTGGGGTGGTAGACAGCTACCCGACCCTGTTGTATACGGGGTCTACGGGGAATTTTTGCCGGAGCCTACGGGCTCGGTTTTACCCTACATTAAAAAACGGCCTTGTGCCACATCCTAATTTGCGGGGAGGTAAGGTAAATAACTTTGCTTCGGCAATTAGTTGGAGATTCGTCTTTCTGGCCATGAAACCAGACATCACCGTTGTTAAAAGAAAAAAAAAACTCCCTAGCGACATGTTTTTTTCCTGTTGCCCATAATATTAGGTTGGTGCAAAAATAATGACGTAGTAATGTCGTTTTTTGACGTTAAAAATACGTCAAAAAACGACATTATTACGTCATTATTTTTGCACCAACCTAATACCAATGTCAAAGATATTGATAAGCTTAAGAAATACACCGATTATCTGGATTGAAGTCCAAGCAACTATTGACCCATTTATCATTGGCGGGTATATTCCACCGAACTTAAAATCCTACACTGAAAATAGGAATAAAACCTTGTATCCCATCCGCTTCAGAAGTCTGCCTTGCTTCGTAATGCGACAGTCTCTGTCTGAACTCGTCCGACTTGACGGAGAACACCTATAATGCAAGATCTACGGTTGAAAACGAAAAATCTTGCGGAAGAAGAACGTACATTACTACTACTACTACTACTACTACTACTACTAGTACTACTACTACTAATAATAATAATAATAAAAGAAAATCAAACTTGTGTTCTTGACACTGTCCTCGGAATTGGTGACCGCCTTTTGAGCTTCGTATGTGAACAGGAAAACTGATATTTGTAATTGTATTTTCATTCATTGGAAACTGTTTTGAGGAGAGTTAGAAGTGACAAATTTTATTGGGAAAACAAAAGATGTCTTGCAGAACGTAAGCAAAATATTAGGAAATATTAGGAAATATTATTAGAAACAACAACAGAGAATCCTGAACTGCCATGTAATATTTAATACCAGTGAGTACTGGACAATTCCGCATATATTAAGAAGAGACAAGAAACGTCTGAGATGTTTTTCTGTCGAGGAACTCGAAGAAAACTATAGGAAGTGTGGAAGTCTTCAGAAAGGTAGGAACAAAAAAGGAAATATTTTTACAATAAGAAAGAGATTTCTGGGGCCATATAATGGAGAAGGAAGACCTGGAGATTTTAAGACTGACAAAACATAGTGAAGGCAAGATAAGCTGGGGAAAATAACTTCTTAATTAGTATGGGAATGGGTGAGATTACAAAGAGAGCCAAGACATTGTAGAGAGTCATGATCGTCTGAGAGAAATCGGCACATAACAGAACAAACGACGTATATATATATATATATATATATATATATATATATATCAAGTATGTGGTGCAGTTCAGTTTACATTACATGAATCATTCATACAAAAAAAAACAGATATAGAAGTTAATGATTTAAATGACGAGAATACATCTTTGCAAACAAATTTAATAAAGTTCATTAACCCCTGTAGATGAATATTATGATCCCTGTTTATATATTCCAGTTGCATAAGGTCTTTTTTAATTTTTTATAAGCTTTCATCTGTTCCTACAGACATCCTCGGGTATGGAAATAGATTTGTTTTTGTTTTTTACTTCTCGGTAATAACAGGACAACGAAAATATAGATGTAATCCGAAAAAAATGTTTAATGTACTTAAATTTGTTTGCGAAGATGTATTCTCGCTATTTAAATCATTAACTTCTATATCTGTTTTTTTGTATGAATGATTCATATATATATATATATATATATATATAAAAGTGAACATAGAAGTCAACACTTAGAGGCGACAGTCTGTTTCATGCTATATGCAATCGTCAAGCCACGTGGCTTGACGATTGCATATAGCATGAAACAGACTGTCGCCTCTAAGTGTTGACTTCTATGTTCACTTTTATATTTACACACGCTCTATCTCTGATATTGAGCACTTTATTCCATAAATATAGCACACCTTAAGACTATATTTCTTTATATATATATATATATATATATATATATATATATATATATATATATATATAAACAACGTGACAAGAGAGGACTGAAGACAAACGACGGCAAATAATAAGGTGTGTGTTTGTTGAGATGAAAAGTAAAAAAAAGAAACGAAAACATTACGCTTCAGCATCAACCAGCGAGCAAAAGAATCATACTGAACTATATTTATATGCATATAGATTTTAAAACTGGTCTAGTTCCCACAGCAATTCCATTTTGTGAGAAGCAACAGGCATCATGAACTGGCCCTGACGAGACATCTTTAAGGGCAATGGCGGATGGTTCAGCCGAAGGGTGGATGGGGAGTGACTCTTTGAATGGAACTACTGATTCATTTTGATACTTGTACTTTTTCCCAATTTTTTTTTTCTTTTCGCTTATTTACACTCGTTCAGAAAGAAACAACCTATTGCCTACCCGTCAGTCATGAATCGAAAGGAGATGTGATCGCCCAAGCGTCTATCACGTATAATACTTAACCGACTGACTCGTGAGTGCCATCGATGACGACAACGCGTGCCCAACCGTTTTCCTCTTTTGGGCCGGACAAATACGGCTGCAATTCGAATGCCAACTCTAGCAGTCACTGCATTCGAAGCTGGTGAAAGACGCTAAGCAGGCGTGATCGTCATCGTCGGCGTACGTGTGCGCGGCTCCAGCACGTCGGTTGGCGCGTCTACTAAAGCAACGATTGCTGGACTTGTACAGATTTCAGCGGACTTCCGATTTGTGGTGGTGGTGCTCTTAGTCGTTCTCACAACTGCGCGTCTATCGTCTATCTCTATATATATATCTAAATGTAAAAGAATTAAAAGAATATAGCTATCTACTATCTTCCTGATTACTCTTTCCTTTTCCCGCTCATTACATATGTTTCTGTTACTAATTCCCCCACAACTTGAAACTCCTTGCGTCTTAGTGGATGTACTGCCTTGCTTGGGCTGAAACCGATTAAAAAAAAAACTTACCTACCGTGAGGTTATATCTGCGAAAAACGCATCTTGTCATTAATGTAAATTGCGGCGTACAAGTCGAGATTTTAAGTCTAAAAAATATTTCCAAAAATAGGGGTCGATTTGGCAGGTATAAAATGTATCGTTAAACTTGTATCGCCATTAATTTTCCTTTTCTGTCCAATGTAAAGAGTCCGGCTTAATTACAGGCCATGAATTCTCACAAGATAAGTCACCCAAATTTTGATAGCTTCTATTCGTGTTCTCCTCTTTCATTTATTCCATGCACTTTTCTTTATCTTTTTAAAGTATTCTCATATGACTTTCTAGTTAATTTTCCTTGGTTTCAGTTCAATGCTTTTAAGGACATTTAGGTATCTATACCGATCACATATGCCTAACGAAATGATTACTTGCATATCTGGCAATTATGTTCAATTAAGCAGTATTGTTTTTCTTTTCTCCATTAAAATAACTGAACCTTTGGCTTTCCCCAGCGGGCATTCATAAATAAACACTAAATCGACTTTATATTTACGCTAATTCCAATAGCATTTCCGATATCAATCTGGGTCATAATGTTTCATATTAGGTTAAGGCTGATCGAATAAGACAATAAGTTGTAATTATCGATTCATTAGAGTCTATTTCTCAATCATATCAAAATGTACTCGATTGTTTTTCATACAAACCCAGTATTATTGGAATAATAATTGTGTTTATTTTGTTTGTCAAAAATATTTTAGCGATATATAAAGCACTCTCCCCCACTTGCAGATAGCTCACAAATTTGCGTTGCGTCTTATATTCGAAGTAGTGTCCATTCGTAGGCAAGTTTCACCCCCCAACACTCACTACCGCTGGGTGTAATTTTAGCTCAGTGTTAATATTATTTAATCAAACAAATGAGCAGCACGTCAACAAAGTGACGCTGGGATAGAACACTATTTACATTGTTCTGACTATCGTCCTCATCTTTGTTGCCATATTTATCACAAGGTTTCCGCCGTTGTACGCTCCAGCCTTTTTCATGTGATTGGGATGTCGAATTGAACCCTTTATTTCTCTCGCTGGGGTACACTATTCTAGTTTCACGTGCCATGTTTAATGAATATCATTTATCAGTTATCTTCCGTTAATTCCCCTCTCCAATTTCTTCATCGCCTTAACATGGCAGAGTGGATAAAGCCGTTAGTTAGATCCAGTGACAAAGCCTAGAGAGTGTGAGTTCAATACCTGGTTAAGATGCTGGAGAACTTGGAGAGAGGAAATTAATAGGAGATAACTGATAACTGATATCCATTAGACATGGCAAGTGGAAACTAGAACAGTCTAGCCCAGCGAGCAGAATACAGGGTTCAGTTCGATATTTCAACCATCTGAAGAAGGCCGGAGCGTACAACAGCCGAAACGTTGTGATGAATATGGTAACAAAAATGAGGACAATAGTCTGAATAATGTAAATATTGTACAAAATACCTCATCTCAGAAATATAGAGAGATGCTGGGATAGAAGTATACGAATTCATTATATTACCCATTGTAGGTACACGAACCTTCATCTACGGGACGGTGGCTTAGTGGATTAAAGCATTTCTTCGTGAGTTTAGTGATATAGTAATTATGAGTTCAATCCTTGGGCCGGGTAGTGTGTTTTTGTAAAAATGGGGTGAGCTATAACTGAGCAGTACTTAAATGGTCTACCCACACAGATTAAATAAAAGATTCAGTTCAGAAATCCCTGTAGGTCATCCGGATATTCACCTGATGAAGATCGGAGGCTACAACGGCCGAAACGTTGTGATAGCAACGACAAAGATGAAGACAATAGCCTACATGTAAATAGTGTAAATAATGATTCTGACATTATTATTATTATTATTATTTGATATCCACTCCGATTCAGATGTTTTGGCCGGGGGTGGGATATCTCAGCTCCTACTCACAACTTAAAGGCAGAAAGCTTTCCTCAAAGCATGAACTGTTTTAATCAGTGCTACCACCTGAGCATTCCCAATTATGTCGTGTATCCCCAAGGCATCCTGTGATACAGAAAGATTCCGGAAATGGACAACTTCAGCCGCTGCTTGATATATTTCTCATTTTTGCGCTGCCAGATCTTGGTACTTCTGCATTTTCGCCCTTCTTATCTCAAGGTACAGCAGCGACAATCCATTCATGGCTGCTCCTGTGTACAGGTGTGATATCAGAGGAATTACTGTCCAAGCGCTTGTCAGCCAAAATGGTCATATTACATAGGCACATCACTTGCTTATTCTCGTCTACTGACATTGGCGAATGATTGTACCACTTCTCTGCACACGCTTGAGGCCATACTGTTAGACATTTTGACGGTCGTCTTCGAGTATAGAATCCAGAGGTTAGCAGTGAATTTTTCGGAGACAGTAGGAAAGCGTAGTTCAGGTTAGCAGTGGATATCGCAGCAAAGTAGCAGAGCGTAGTACTTCCTTCTGTCATCTTCGCCTGACAAGTTGGCACTGGTCATTCGGGTAGGGTAAACAAAAATGGCCGCCTTTATACACGACGGATAGAATGCTCTGCGGCTTCTGATTGGTTACCCTTCTATTGGTTGACTATAAAGCAAGTCAA
Source organism: Acanthosepion lycidas (assembly GCA_963932145.1). Lineage (NCBI taxonomy): Eukaryota > Metazoa > Mollusca > Cephalopoda > Sepiida > Sepiidae > Acanthosepion > Acanthosepion lycidas. Next base: position 37,630,804 of record OZ010597.1, read on the forward strand.
GGCATTTGGACCAACTCACTAGTCATATATATATATATATATACATATACACAAAAAACTGTAACACATACTCCTTGCATACTTCCTAGTCTATTCTGATGGTTACATTTCTCATGGTGTCGTCTGTACACTTTTTGTGTCAGCTGAAGGAAAGGGCTAACAATTAATTGCAAGAAGACAGAATGCATGGTTGTTAGAAAAAGGGACAGTCCAGCGTGCAAATTACAAAGTGAGGATACCAAAATTAAACAGAGCAATTTAAATATCTGGGAAGCGTTGTAACAAAGGACGAAAAATGCGGAACTGAAGTCCGAAGGCGCATTGGGAATGCAAAAGATGCTTTACAAAAGCTAAGCAAAGTATTAAGAAACCTAAAAAAATCTCGTTAGAAAGAAAGAAAAGAGTACTGAAATGTTATGTAATATCAGTCCTCCTATATGGCAGTGGATGCTGGACAATTTACTTACAGACGAAGAATAAACTTGAAGCAATAGAAATATGGTTCTGCAGAAGGAAGCTGAGAATGCCATGGACGGAACATGTGAACAACGGTGAAGTTCTAGAGACAATGGAAACAAAAAGGGTTCTTATACTTAACATCAAGAAGAGAGGGTTGAAATTTCTAGGACATATAACGAGGAAAGAGGGCTTGGAAAATCTGATACAAACAGGACTGATCAAAAACAAGAAGGACAAAGGGAAACAACGCATAACCAACGTGTATGGATGACGGAACAGGGATTGAGAGAGGTATTAAAAAGGCGATTATTTTCGAGAGCTATAAAAGACAGGAAGTTGTGGAGAGTCATGATCACCAACTTCCTGAAGGGTCAAGGCACTCTATGAGAGGTACCTCGAATGTCTCGAAAACCAAACTAATGGTATCTCCTCATCACCAAGCAGACCCTGAATTTTCACCTATGGCAATGAACTGGTCTTCTCTCAGCTTTGAGCGCCTCTCGGGACTTGATTAATCCAGATCTCAAGAAGAACTCGTACATACGATCCATCTCTAATGATGCTGTAAAAATGGTAGGTTCCCTGTACCACTCCAGTATGTACCTGACACCACATGCTGCCCTCTACCTTCGCAAGAGCCATACCAGGCAGAAAATGAAGTACTGATGCCATATATGGGTAGATTTGGAGTTCAAATGCGACTTGCGGGTGATGAATTATTTTCCCTCCTATAACACGCCTTCCCAGCCTCTCGCTGCTCTATCGCTATTTCGACGGATAGTGTTCAGACGAACTACATACTCTAGATCCATCAGTTTTAACCCTCACGGCTAATACTCGTCATACCACGCACCTTGTAGAAAAACCACGCCCATTCCCTTCGTATGCCAATTGGTGATTTCCACCTGAGCAGCTTCTTTGTGGAACCGGCTCTTTAGAGGAGGCTTCCTCAGTAAGTACAATCTTAACCTGTTCAAGTCTAGGGCTAACCGTTATCTTAACCATAGATCACCATAATCTGTCAATCTTATTCTGTAAACTTCTACCTCGAGTGGCTCTTGAACCTTGCACAACATTGTAAAAAAATATTTGTAAAGATTTTTAAAAGACATGACATTTTAAGACAACCTTAGCTCTATATAGATTCACTTTTCTTTCTTTGTGAACTGCTCTGTCATTTTGCAAAATATAGTGGAGTAGATTATATACATTATTCAGACTATCTTTCTCATCTTTGTTGCCATATTTATCACAACGTTTCGGCTGTTGTACGCTCCAGCCTTCTTCAGATTGTTGAAATATCGAACTGAACCCTTTATTTCGCTCGCTGGTGTAGACTGTTCTAGTTTCTACTTGTCATGTCTAATGGATGCCAGTTATCAGTTATCTCTTGTTAATTTCCTCTATCCATGTTCTCCACCGGCTTGGCCAGGTATTGAACTCACATTATTTGGGTTCTGTCACTGGATCTAACTTACACTTTTATCTACTCTGACATGTTAAGTAGTAGTAGTAATGAATAAATTAGATAATAATAATAATAATAATAATAATAATAATAATAATAATAATAAACGATATAAAACAAAAACAGCAAGAAATTTGTATGAACATCACCCAGACCCGATTACAGAGATAAGCACTGTAACATATTTATGGAACCTTACAATACACACAGACAGAACAATTAAAGCTAATCACGCATCGTGATCAAAGACAGCAAAAAGCAGAATTGCTTTTTTATTGACATGACAATTCCTGCAGATTGTAACATGTCTTTGAAGATCACAAAAATGTGGCTCATGAAGATAACAAGAATTCCAGTGGCTGTTGGATCTCGCAGATTGATTGTAAAAGGTTTTGATAGACTCACTGAAGGGATTCCTGGTAAAGAAATACAAAAAAAACAAAACAATCTATTCACAAGTACAGCTCATTTATCTATGTCAAATGTGTGTGATTATTGGTTTATTTTTTTTTTTACAAAAATGATCAGTGGAAAATATTATGAAGCCATTTTTGACTTTCGGCCTCTGGTTGGCATCCAGTAGAAAATGTGCATTCAACATAAATAAAATATAATAATAATAATAATAATAATAATAATAATAATAATAATAATAATAATAATAATAATGGATACAAAATAAACAAGAAATTATTCAATTGCATACTCTACATGGATGATCTCAAACTCTTTGCCAAAGACACCAATGAGTTGACGGGTCTCTTTAATACTGTAAAATATTTCAATGACGATATATATGGATTTCGGATTAGATAAATGCGCAGAAGTAACATTCAAGAAAGAAAGAATTACAAAAACACACTCAATAAATCTGGATTTTTACACAAAGATTAAAGAACTGGAACAGAAGAAGCATATAGGGTACCTAAGAATTAGCGAAGGAGATGAAATACAGGGTACCCAAATGAAGGAGAAAGTAAGAAAAGAATACTATAGGTGTGTGCATCTGGTATTGAATACCGAGCTGAATTCAAAAACAGAATATCAGCCATAAACACAGTGGCTGTCTTCGTGATGCAATACAGTTTCAACATCCTTAACTGGACCATAGTTGACATTAAGCGAATGAATGTTAAAACGAGAAAGCTTCTCACTTGGTGCCGCATGCATCATTCCGAGACTGATGTTGATCGTCTGTATGTGCCCTGATCCGAAGGAGGCAGGGGAATAGTTCAACTAGAACTGTCTTACAAAACGACAATAATAGGCCTTCAAAGATACCTGGAAAGTACAGAAAACTGAATGATGATCTGTGTCAAAGAACATGAAAGAAGTAAGAAACTTTATTCAGTAGTAAAGAAAGCCAACAATTTCAAAATGGAGTTTCAAGTTGGCGAAGAAATGCAAGTAAAACATAATCCACTGCAAATCCTTAAAAAAGGAAGCAAGGGCAAATGCAATCGACCAGATACTAAAGTGAGTGCAGGATAAAACACTTCACGGTCAATATTCAGTCCGAACACAACGAGCTGATATAAATAAACTCCGTACCCATCAGTGGCGACATAGTGCAGGGTTAAAAGTTGAAACTGAAGGTTTTATTCTTGCTGAACAGGACCAATGCTTACTAACTAGAAAGTACCAAGTACACATATTAGAAAAATATATTAACCCAAAATGCAGTTTCTGTGATAAATATCTAGAAGCAATTGACCATCTTGTATCAGGTTGCACGATATTGGCAGCCAGTCAACATAAAACCTGGCATGAGTGGGCCAAATCTGCACTGGAAAATCTGCAACTTTTACGGAAAGGAAATTGCAAGAAATTGGTATGAACAGCAGCCAGATGTTGTTCAGATATAGGTTCTGTAACAATTTCATGGGGACTTTAAAATACACACAGACAGAACAATCAAAGCTAATCGTCCGGACATCGTGATCAGAGACTACAAAAACAAAATGTACCTTCTTACTGACATGACAGTTCCTGCAGACTGTAATGTATTTTTGAAGATCTTCAAAATACTATCAAAATACAAGAACCTTGAAATCGAAATCTCAAAAATGCGGCACATGTGGACATCAACAACTCCAGTTGTAGTTGGAGTCCTCGAACTGATTGGAAAAGATTCCAGTACTCATTGAAGAGTTTCCTGGTAGACCATGCCTTAAAGAGATACAAAAAAATTATACACATAGCTACAGCCCATACCATACGAATGGCTTTTTCTATGTAATATATGTGAAATCTTAGGTGTTTATTTTTTGCCCTTAACAAATGCTCAGTGGAAAATATGATGCTATTTCTGACCATAAGCCTTTGGTTTGGATCCGGAAAAATGAGTATACACCGGAAATTAAAGATAATAATAATAATAATAATAATAATAATAATAATAATAATAATAATAGATCACACACAAAAAGTGCCTCCTTATTGATATGGCAGTTCCTGCGGACTGCGATGTATCTTTGAAGATCTTCAAAAAGCTGTTGAAATACAAGGACCATGAAATCGAAATTTTAAAAATATGGTACATGGGAACATCAACAATCTCCGTTGTAGTTGGAACCCTCGAATTGGTTGGAAAAGATTCCAGTTGACTAATTGAAGGGATCCCTGGAAGCCCATGCCTTAAAGAAATACAAAAAAATTGTTCTCACGAGTACAGCCCACACCTTACGAAGGGCTTTGTATATGTAAAATATGTTTTTTTTCCCTGTAAAAATGTCATGATGCCATTTCTAACCTTAGGTTTCTGGGCGGAACCCGGAAAAAAATAAGTACACATCAGAAATCAAAGGAAATAATAATAATAATAATAATAATAATAATAATAATAATAATAATAATAATAAACACCACAGATAATAACAATGTTACTAAACACTAGTTTGAACATCACCCAGCACCGGTTACAGAAATAGAATGCATCAAAATTCTATGGAATTACATCATCTTTACAGACAGGAAGATTGCGGCAAATAGGCTGGATATAATTTTCAAAAACCGAACCCCCCCCCCACAAAAAAAAAAACAAAAAACAAACTTGCCTCCTAATTGATATGGCTTGCTCAGTGAACGGTAACTTAGCAACCAAGGAATTTGGAAAACGATTGAAGTATAAAGACCTGGAAATCAAAATAGAAAAAAAGGTGGAGATTGAAAACAAAAACAGTACCGACCATAGTAGCACCTACTATGGTCGGTACTGTTTTTGTTTTCAATCTCCACCTTAGAATGATAAAAAGAGGAACACAACAACACATTGAAAAAATCCTCGGAAATACCAGATTAAGAATGATACAAAATATTGTCTTGATAAGTACATCACACACTCTAAGAAGAAATTTTTTCCATGTAACGCTAGTGATGTTATAGGAGTTAGAAAAACAAATCATGAAATATAGCCGTAACAACACACCCCTGCCTGCCTTAGGTCTTCCCGCAGACTTGGTAGGTTGTATGACCATAGCAGAAATCGAATAATAATAATAATAATAATGATATGTTTTAAAAGCATTCTTCCTCTGTCCCATAATAGCTGCTACCTTTTCATATATATTTGCATACACTATGACATATGAGTGCAAATTTCCCCAATCCCTTTTTCTTCATAGTGTGTCCTAAAAGTGTCAGCTGTCTCTTTTAGTTTGTAAGCATGAATCTATTTCACACGCGTTTTCTTTAAAACCTCCTCGTTGCCCACATGCTCTGTCTAGAGTATTCTCAGCATCTATCTGTAGAACCACATTTCTGTCGCTTCAAATGGAATCATCATCTGCAAGGAAATTGCTCAGCACTCACCGTCATACAAAAGGATTGATATAGCGGAGTAGTTTAGCGCCCTTTTCATTGTTTCTAACGAAATTTTCCTATCTCTTAATACTCTGTTTAGTTTTTGGAAGGAATCTTTTGCTATTATAATGTGTCTTTGGATTCTGTATCAAATTATCCGTCTTCTGTTATGACACTACACAGAGAGTTCGATTTCTGCAGCTGATTGATTTAGACGTGCCCAATACGTTGGTGTGACACTCTGTGGTGTCTCCTCTGCTGACGACCATATTTTTTGTTTTCTTATAGTCAATAGTTACGATTTTGAATATGCATCCGAAATTATGAGAACACTAGCTACTAGTAGAAAGTCCACGTCACTATTTTAAATAAAAATGTCAGAAAGACAATTTGCTGTGGGAATATAAATCTACGATTAGGAACACCTATTTGAAGATGTGCATATATTGGAGGAAGGATGGAAACGTTAAAGAGGCGGGGGAAGAAATAGTATTTACGAGCGCACCTTTCTGCTTAAATGGCAGGATTATATGTTGGCATTAAATGTCAGCTTTGGAAGAATGGCCAAAGATAGAGATCTCTGAACGAGAAATAGTCGGAATAACAAAGGAAAACCTGCCGCGGAAACGTGCAGGTCCATTTTTGATTTAATTAGCCTTCTGATTTTGAAGGTGTGTGTGTGTGTGTGTGTGTGTGTGTGTGTGTGTGTGTGTGTGTGTGTGTGAGTGTGTGAGCGCTTGTGTGTGTGAGTGTGTTTGTGTGTGTGGAAGAGGGATGCAATTCTTAGCCGAAAAGAATTCATGAACTGAAATCGCTTAATGAATTTTGAAGGAGAGTTTTTTTTTTGTTTTTTCTCATTCTTGTATTCAATCTTCGCCTCTTTGTTGTTGTTCACTAAGATTATCTTAATTTAGCACAAGACCACATGCATGGGGTAAAAAAAAAAAAAATAAAAATCAGCCTTACTTCCTCTTCTTATTTCATATGCCGTGTTCCTTCAGGATGCTGGTTATCCTAGCTCTCCACAATATCCTCTTCTTTGTAGCTCTTAACACATATAGTCTTTGTTATCTCCCCTAAACTTTCTTCCTCCATTCATTTTGATCAAGCTCAATAGGTAGGTTATGCTTTGTTTTACTCTATCCTTCCTGCCATGCATCTGCCTTGTGAGTATCCAATTTTCCAAGCCCTCTTTCCTCATTATATACCATATAAATGTCAACTGTCTCTTTCTGATGTTAAGTATAAGTGTCCTTTTTGTTTCTATTTTCTCTAAAATGACATCGTTGGTCACATGTTCTGTACATTGTATTCTCAACATTATTCTGTAGAACGACATTTCTGCTGCTTCAAGTCACTTCTTCGTCAGCATTTACTACCATAGGTGTTATGTAACAGTTCACTATTCTCTTCTTATGTTTGGTTTGTTTTGTTTTGCGACATATCAACCTCAATGCGTTATTTATTGCCGACAAGATTTTTATTACCGGTAATATTTTTTTCAAAAGAACGTATTGCTGGTAATAATTTTTTCTTCAAATGTACTACTGGCAATAATTCTTCCAGAAAATATTGTTGGTATTAAAACCTATTTTTATACTTTTGTGTTTTGACCCCTTTTGGTGGATTAACTATTTGGCCATAGCCGGGACTCTGACAGGTGCTACCACCCTGATTCATGGTGGACTTGGGAACACCACCAATTAAGAGGTGGTGCCACGCTCCTTAAAACCTCCTGATCAGAGGCCTTGCTGTCGGATGTAATTTATCGTCCTACCCAGGACGCTGATGTAGTTTATCGTCTTACCCAGGACGCGAATGTAGTTCCTTGTATCGCTCTGATAGAATCTGGCAGCTTCTATGATGCTTACTATCTGGTTAGGACGATAAACTACATCCAGCAGCAAGGAATCTAATCAGGAGTTTGGAAATTTTCAGGAACGTGGGACCACCTCTTAATTGTTGTTGTTCTCAGGTCTGCTCTGACTCAGGGTGGTAGCACCTGTTTGGGTCCCAGCTATGGGAAATTATTGAACACCCAAATAAAATATTATAAAAGTACCTTTTTATAGTAAAAATATCAGCCATAGATTATTATATAAAACCTTACCAATAATACCTATTTATAGTAAAACTAGTAACAATACATTTTATAGTAAAGTTACGAACAATATATTTTATCTATAGTTGAAGGCACACAATTTGTGCGTTAAATTCCGACATTGAATAACACATAAAGGCTTATATGCCGCTAAACAAAAAACAAACGAACAATCGTCTTTACAAGAGTCAGATCACATTAAAATGGAGTATTTCTGTAATATCTGAGGTGAACTGTCCATTCCTGTCTTGACAAATTTCAAAAGGTTCAACGTGGATGATGAATTATTTTCCACCCTATAACCTGTTTCCTACAGACGAAGTTTCGCATATAGCTATTTTCGTGTCAAATTCTCTGAAGATCTTGGTCCCTTAATTCCGCCAGTTCAGACCTTTACAGCCAAGACCCGCCATGCCCACATCCACAGAATCGAATCATTCCAATTCCTTTCGTATTCTGCTGGCAAGTTTTATTCGGAAAGCTTCATCCCAAGAATCACATCTTTGTGGAACAGCACTCCGAGAGGGTGCTGCACTGAACACCAGATCTTAACCTCTTTAAATTTCAGATCAACCGTTATCTCCAACCTCAGCCACTACTTCTTTAACCTGAGTGGTTCTTGGGATTTGTAGTGGATAAACTAGAGAGAAGAAAACAAAAACAAAAACAGACCACAAATGTTGGCCGCCTAGTGAGGAACGAACTTATTATTTATTAGCAATATTATTTTCGAGTAGATTTCACGTGGAAGGCGTATGCTGAGTACATTCAACAATTTCAAATTGTCATCTTCAGAGCTCAGTGTTTTTCTATACATAGGCAAACACTAAGTCAAAATATGTGTAGACCGAAAGATGTTTCTTTAAAATTATTCTATTAGGTTGGTGCAAAAATAATGTCGTTTTTTGACGTTCAACTTTATGTGATAAAACGACATTATTTTTGCACCAACCTAATATTTACCTGATATATATATATATATATATATGTGTGTGTGTGTGTGTGTGTGTGTGTTTGTGTGTGTGAAAGTTTCATTGAATATGACAGACAAGATATTTTGATTAAGTTTTTTTTATACAATTTCTCATGTAATCTTATAATTTTTTTCTTTTCGGTAGATAAATCATATAAAAACTGTTCAATTGTTTTTTCCGAGAGCTTTCGGCTATACATTTAGCCATTTTCAAGGTTTAAATAGATTAACTCTTAACAAGAAATAGGTTGTATGTATTTATATAATGTTTCATTTTCAAAACATGATCAAGATATTGTGTCCATGTTCATAGTTGATATTATTGAGTATGTTCTTTTTTTGTTTTTAATAGTAAACCTTCCATTATTTCTAGCCTTTTTTTGCATGTAGACGATGCTATTATATTTGTCTTATCAACAAGTATGGTACGAATAGGTTCAGTAGGTCTCCATGAGTATTTAAATGAGACCTAATTGAACTATGGTCAGAAAGATGTAGTGTAAGTCTTCGTGTCAAACGTGTTGTAGTATAGCCTATATAATTGTTTATGAATTTTGATTGATCAGGAATACAATTCCTTAATGGACATCTTTTCTATAACTTATCTACCGAAGAGGAAAGAAAAAAGATCACATGAGAAATTGTATAAAAACTTAATCAAAGCACCTTGTCTGTCATATTCAATGAAACTTGCATGAAAGAGGGATTGCTGCCTAAATACACTATTTATAAGTATATATATATATATATATATATATATATATATATATATATATATATATATATATATATAGATATAATGAGACGTTAAAAGCAAAAAAACTGAAACCAAAAAGAAATATGGTTTAAACAGCAAGGGAAAAAGAACAAGATAAAAATGATTAATGGTTCAACCTCAACTTCAGTGCAGAAGAAACATACATCCTCCTCGAGGATTAATCTGTCGGTGGTGGCTTTCAGGAGTTCTGTCATTGTCATGTCTTTGATGTCTGATCAGCTTTGTGTTATCGTCCTCGCTTGCATTCACCTTCAACAGTACCTTTCATGATGCTCTTACAGAGGCTGTTATGCCGTGTGACGTGGCCAAAATAGTGGCGGGAGTGATTTCTTTTGACCTTGCTCCTTACCTAGTTATTGGTTTAGCGCTTTCACTTGGAGACGCGGAGGATCTTTCTCAAACATTTGTTCTTGAAAACCTGGAAACCTTTTCCAGTCTCAACCAAAAGTGTCCAATCTCCTACCCCTACATACAAATACAATATGAATAAGATCACGATCGCGAATCCCGTGACCCTTCAAGCTCGTCTGAGCACCACATGTACTGCAGCCACAGTAGAAGTGGTGTTTCTTGAGCAAGATAGCCTGCCGAAGACCAACCCTCTCCAAATCGGTTTTGAATTCAGAGTTTTTCTCCTTGATCGGTTGACACCCAAGGCTATAAAACACAGTCTGTCCTGCTATTTAACCATAGCTGGAGTGAGAAGAGGAGGATGCATGCCTTTCCTAAGTGTATTAGAACGTAAGTGAATGTAATGAGTCCGATTGGAATTCGAACTCAGCTCTCCGATTCCATATGAATAAGTGCTTAATAATTTACAAAACTTCAGTCAGAAAACCTGCCTAAGAATAAAGTCGGCATTCAATCCAGAAACGTTAGCGATACAAAAAATCTTGTTTAGAACCACGTAAAATGTCAAAGGGATGCAACCACTTTCTTAGATCAATAGCTAAAATTGGTTTCCAGCGAATAAAGCTTGTGGATCTGAGCGTCTGATCATCCTTCTTCGAACTTTGTCGATTGCCTCTTGAAAATTACAAACAATGAATTACATCAAATTACAGAAACCACATCACTAGAGGAATTTCAAGAGCAGTAACAACTAAAATGGATATTACATGTAACTCGAAGAGAAAATAATGACATAATCAAGATGGTGATGTTTTACAATAACTTTAGATTCGGAAGGAAGACATAAACAGTATTTGAAAGAATGATAACATTTAGTGGCTTCGAGAAACCGATTTTCCTTAAGAATTGTATTAAGAGAAAAAATTTTGTAAATTTTAACCGAAAGTAGCATTGGTTGTTTGGTTAATGAATGCCGAATGTTTCCTTATAAGGAAACAGCTAGTATTAGCATTACCATTAGCGATTAGGATAACAGATACTACACTTTTATTCCAGTTTGATGACAAAGGAGTGAACAAAAACGTAACTCGTGTAGTACTATTAGCTCAGTTATTGAGTGCCAAATATTTATTTATAAGGAAACAGCTAATATTGCCATAACAATTAGACATGAGAACAAGTACTACACTGTGATCCCATACAGATGGTCAAAGAGTGAAAAAAAAAAACGAAATTCATGTAGCACTAGCTGCTAGGTTAATGAATGTCCAATGTTTCCCGATAAGGAAATGACTAATGTTACCGTTACTATTAACTTTGAGCCCTGACCACCGTTTTACCGGTGGCAGAGAAAAATGACTTAATCCCCAGTAACCGGTTGAACGGTGGTAGATAAAAATGACTTAATGCCAAGCTACCGGTTGAAGAGTAGTTGAGAAAAATGACGTAATGCCAGCCACCAGTTGAACGGTGGGTAAACACTTGTAACTATTTCTATATCTACCGTGTAAATATTACATACCAATTATTTGCGAATTTTGACTCAGGAGCTCAGGTAGAAGGGTTAAATTTGTTCAGGAATGCAGAGCTCAAAGGGTTAAATTTAAGAAGAGATACTAGATTTTGATCCCGGCTCAAATTGCCAGGTTGTAAAGAAAAGCTTAACTCTGGTAGCACTGATTGCTCGGTTAATGAATGTCGAATGTTTCCTTACAAGTAAATTATTAATATTATCATTAGCGGTGAGAACAAGTACTACACTTTGATCTCAGCCTGATGGTCAAGGAGTAAAGAAAAGCTAAACTCGTGTAGCACTGCCTGCTCGGTTAATGAATGTTTAATATTTCTTTATAAGGAAATACTACCATTGCCATTGTCCGTTCATATTATTATGTTTAATTTAATAAAAACTAATCAATAATCAATATTACGATTGGTGATGATGCCAACAGTGTTTCAATTTATTAATTAACCTGCAACCAAATGCAATTATTTATTACTAGCAATCACTTTTATTTGATAGCAACACACGGGTTAATGTTATTTCTAACTGCTGTGTTTTCTTGATGCTAGTGATTAACCATGAAAGTGTTTCACAGCAAAAATAATTTTGGGGCCAATAACGGTAAAATTAGTCTCACTTCATTGCAATGTAATTGTCTGTTCTGAATTATAATCAGTATAAATGTGGTTCCATTTCTCGGTCTTAGAGTAAAATTATTCTTGCGTTTTCCGTGCTTGCATTTACATAAACTGATCCCATTGGCGTCGCCGAAATTTGGAATATGCGCATCAGTTGTCCTTTTTTCGTTAAAAAATAAAAATCTGTTTTCTACTTTGTATTCTTGTTTTCAAAGAAAGAGGTCACTGATATATATTGCATGCAATTTAACTCTCCCCTCCTCAGTAATGAATGAAATAGCAGAGTGAAATGTGTTCTCTAGCCTTGGATGGCAACCGGTCTAAGGTTAGGAAAACTCTCAATTCAAAACCATGGTGAAGGTAATGAGAAACCATTCCGCTGTCTTTCTCAACAAGTCGTTGCAATTTGCAGATATTGAATAAAAGGAATCTGAGGAGGGCCACGATTTTTATGCCTTGAAGAGGCGTGACATTTAAAAAAAATCTATATAAATAAATGCGAATAGCAGTGTGTCAGTATGTGACACTTTTTCAACTTTTCTCCTAGAGGCCGTAGCCCAAAATATATTATTTTGGAATCAGGTCGACTCCGTGAGCAAATTAAAAACAGTCCGGGCTCGCAACCCTGAAATTTTCGATTGCAAAGTTTTCATTACTGCGATAGTTTTCGGCGATTTTTTATGTGATTTTTGCGACAAATTATTTTGTACGATAACAAATTTTATAACTTGGAAATAAATTTAGGAATAATTGAAATTAATTGCGAAATTTAGCGAAATAAAAATAATTGTTTGTATGGAAAGTAAGGCCCAACGTACATCAAACTGTCTTTAAATTAAGTGGCGACAAAAGAATCATCGTTGAACTTTTAAATGGCAAGCTTAAATATTAATGCAATGCTAAAATGCTGCAATCAGTTTTGAATTCTGTAGTTTACTGTTGCCTATCGCATACGGCAGCAGTATGCCTCGCAAAAAGAAATCTCCTCCAACAGAGGACCAGATTGCGATCAAAAGAGTCAAGTCTACTGCAAGGAAAAGTAAGTCTGTGCAAATGAAAACCCAGATCAAACGGCAGAGAGGAGAAATTCCAATGTCGAGAGTATGCAAAGAATTAGGGGTATCTCAAAGTCCTGAACAAACCGAAGGACCAATCAAGAGCCCCTCGCAGGAGCAAGCTTAAATGCCACCCGATATGGCGGCTTTTAATCTAGTATTAAATAAATAGTAAAACAAAAATGTAAAAGAAAATGACTGCGAATTAAATCAAGTATGGATGGTCGCTCATTTCCCAGTATGGCTGTCTATTAGCGGGGGAGGGGTAAATATTGTTAAAGAAGATTGATCAGGCACGTTTGTTTTTGTTCAACACCTATGGAGTGAGTCAACCTGTGTCTTTCTGGATGTACAGGTTATATAATGGATACTGTGGATAGACAGTGAAATTGGCAAGTTAAGTTCAAAGTACAGGCTAGTTTGTTGTATTCCCTTTAACAAATGACCTCGGAAAAGGCATGGAATTCTCCTTATTGATGGGTTAAGTAGCAGAGTAAACTGGGCTCCACAGCCGTTTAGAAATAATAAGAAATATATATATATATGTATATGTATCGGATTTCTCAGTATACTAGTCAGTTTGGTGGCTAGCTAATCTCCGTTACAGTCGCCTGCTCAAGTACATCTGTATTCAAGCTTCATAAAGACCATATGTGTGCACGCATTGACGAGATTATAATTAAAAAAGGCAAGTACAGTCAAACCGTTGACAACGATGACTTTCTTGCTAGCAGAAATAGTTTCGTCCACCCAATTCCACTCACAAGGCTTGGCTCAACACGTGGTGTGGTTTTCAATCAATTCCCAATTGTGATGCACCTTGGCATTGTCTCTCCAGGCTGATATTATCAAGGTCAGCACCTTGTCAAAATCGACCATAACTAGATTCGAACACATGGTCTCATGGTCGGAATACAAATTTACAAAATACTCGGACACGGACCAAGAAACAATCATGATATACGTGACAAATGTCGTGACCCAATTGTGTTGCATGGTCACACTATCATCCCAGGCTGATATTATCAAGGTCAGCACCTTGACAAAATCGACCGTAGCTAGATTCGAACACATGGTCTCCTGTCTGGAATACAAATTTTCTAAATACTAGCTCATGGGGTAATAAAATCATCATGATATACGTGACCTATGTCGTCAGTAATAATAATAATAATAATAATAATAATAATAATATACGTGACCTGTTAACAGAGTAACTGCATGTCGCGAGTGAACGACACATTCTGACAAGGGCTGTGCATGTATTAACAAATAAAATTGTTGCATCTGTAAAATTTACAATTATCTTAACGCAGAAACTTAAAAATAAGCACCGTCTTTGTTCCCGGTTTGGTATCTCTTTTTACCTTGAAAGTGGAAGTGAACACCAAACATGTTTGCTAATCAACGTGAGCCATAAATACCGTTAATTAACACAGGAAGGTAAAATATGCTTCTTTATTAATTCAGAGATTCCTTCACTAAAAGAAAAGAAAATACACGAAAAGAAGAAAAAAATCTAATTAATGGATTTTTCCCGTGGCTTATCTATGGAATTTTCGCTTCGTTAATCGCATTTACCACGAAACGAAGTTTTGCCTGGTTTGGGCGTTAACCTATTCCGCGTTAATAATTAGCCTCGGAATGATAAGAAAATGTGTTCAGGGAAGATTGAAATAAAAGGAGATCGAATGAAAGATAATGAAGGAAAGATAGAGACATATTTTAGTAATTAAATTTTGCTTTAGGATTGTGATTGTGCAGGGCCCATTGATAACTAATCTCATTATCAACAGATATGGAGATAAGCTGGCTAATCAACGTATTATAAAGGATATTCTGAAGAACTTGTTAGTACAATTATTTTAGTGTTCTTAGTGTGGATTTGAGCTTACGCTTATTGACTCTAGACTTTTCTTTCTTTTCACTATTGGCTTGGTTGATCAATTGCAGTTAACATTTTATAGAAGTTGTATTGATTTCAATCTTCTTCAAAGATGTCCGCAAAACACTTGCCCCTCACCTTTTATAGACAAAAATTCACAAATGCATTCTGGGATTTATATGCAGTTAAATATGACCCAGTCCCGATCTGTCTTGCCTGATGTCAGAACGGTAGGTTTGCTTGCCTGAATTTGCTTTTGTGTTTCAACGCTAATTCTTGTTTGTAAACATTTAGCCATATTACTTTTGATTTGTTTTGCATATATTGTTTGCTTGTTTTATATTCTTTTTGCTCTGTTCCTTTCTTTTCTTTTTCTGGTTATTACAAACTTTGTCAATTCTCTTTGTTGGACTATTTCTTTGTAGAGTTGGTTAAATCAAATAAACAAAACTAACAAGATACTAGTGTGACTATTGCTTTGATGAAGAGTGCGCGGGGTTCATCCTGGATTTTAGCGTCAAGCTAAATATTAAAACTAGTACTACTTAGTGTCACTGAGTTTGTGAAAGAATAATTGTTGACCATGTTCACCAAGTTTATGAATATAGAATACAGCGCAGTACGTAATCTGCTCAATAAAACAACGTTAAAGATTAATACTCACGTGTCATACACTCTACTGAATCTGACTATATCGCTAATACTACCAACAGCTGTTCTGTAATTCTTCAGTCTTCGATATTAGAGGTTGGCAGCGAATATTCGAAAAAAAAAAACATGGCTGCCTTTATACACGTCGCATTGAATATTTTGAGCCTTCTGATTGGTTAACACTTCTATTGGTGAACTATAAAATGAGTCAGCTCATTTTGACTAGCTCACTAGCACTACCCAAAAATTCCAACAATAATATCATACGAATGAAGACTAAGAAGTAATAACAATAAGAAAAGTTTTCATATTATTGTATAACGAGCTGAGAGGAAGAAGAATAAGGCAGTGAAAGAATTCATAACTTAAATTATTTTTTTTCACTAAAATTGATTTTTAGTTGGTTGGTTGATTTGGTTTGGTTTGGTTTGTTATGTTTTACGTCATATCAACCACAATGGCTTATTTAATGCTGACAATTTTTATTGCTGGTAATAATTTCCTTCAAAACTGTATTGCCGGTAATATTTTTTCCTTCAAAAATCTATTTCTGATAATATTTTTTTCTTCAAAAATCTGTGGTAATATTTTTGCTCCAAAATTTATCGCTGTTAATATTTTTCAAAAAATGTATAACTGGTAATATTTTTTTTTCTAAAATGTATTGCTGGTAATGATTTTTACAAAGTATTTCTGATGTTAAATGTTCCCGTTAAGAATGTTGAAACTGTATTGCACCACAGGGACAGCCAAAATGTTTATGACTGATATTCTGTTTTTTGAATTCAGCTCGGTATTAAGTATCAGATGCATACGCCAGTAGTACTCTTTTCTTACCTTTTCCTTCTACCGGAGTGGGCGAGCAAATTAGTTTTGAAAACGACATGCAAACTTCAATATATATATATATATATATATATATATATATATATATATATATATATAATTATTTATTTAAAAATATGATTCCAACACGCTACATAAGAGTTCTCATGTTTCAAAACAAGAGCCGAAAACTTCAATATAATTATTTGAATTAAAGTAAGCTCTGTTCCATCTTCAAGCGAATTTTTTTTTGGAATAACTTATTTCTGAAATTTACGTGTTTTAATAGCATATTCACTATTGAAATCAAAATCTCCATGGTAACTGCTGGAGCGATTGTTTAAATAGGAAGGGGTGTAAGGTGTTAATAATTTGTATCAGAATATATATATATATATATATATATATATATATATATATATGTATATATATATATATATATATATATATATATATATATGTTGCAGGTTGCGGCAGAAATATCTCCGACATTTTAAACTGTCATCTGTCTGCTGCAAGTGATCTTAGAAAGGTGGTAATGATGGCTTCATCTAGCTAATCTCTTACACTTTCTTTCAGATACAATAAGTTACCATCATGCTACTTCGGAATGATGCCGTTCTCGATAAAAAAATCGCTAGTTCTATGGGTTGAAAATTTCATGGCCACAGCTTCAGCATTTAAAAGATATTCACCTGGAAGTCTTCAAAGCGCTCGAACTTCCGGTTGAAGGAACATTTTTAGAAATAGTTTACAAAAGTATATGACGAATAGAGGCCACCATTTGGAAAATGTCAGTGTTACAACCAAATGAATGAAAACTATATCACTTTTCTTAAACGACGGTGAGATAATTTTGCTTAATAGCAGTTATCTTGTTTTTTTTGTCCACCTTTAAAATGTAGGAGGTATTTCTGCCGCATCATATATATATATATATATATATATATATATATATATATATATATATATTATAAATTGATTTATTTAAAATATGTTTTTTTTTGCTACACAGTTCTAACCATGTTTCAAAAATGGAAGCTAAAAGCTACGAATTTAATTTTGTAATTAAATTAAAGACATTAGTTCCATTTCATCCTCAAGCGCTTGAGGATGAAATGTTGGAGGTACAGAACCGTAATATTGCAAGGAATAGATACAAATTATTTCCTAAATGCATTATGAAAAATAAAAAGTAAGAGATGAAAACACTTACAGAACAGACCAACCGGTTTCCTTCCCAAGCTCATCAGGATCGACTGGGAACAATTTAACAATTATTGCAATATATATTGACTCACACAAACACCCTACATACAATTAAAACATTAAAAAATGAAATGATTAATGGTATGAGGGGAAAAAAATTAAAACCGCACGAATTTGAAAAAAACGTACAACGGAGAAAAAAAATTGGGGGAGTGTGAGGGGAATGTATGATACACACTAGAGTCTAATAACGTGAAGCCCAAGTAGACAGTCTTTTTGCTTGCAAAGAGACGGCTCCCTGGACCGAATATACAGAGACTCAAGTGCCCGCAAATGAAATGGAGAATGCGAACTGGACAGTACAGTAAACCAATTCGGACTGAAATCCTTTGCACAATCCCTGCAATTTATCAAATGTTCTGTGATCGCTGACCCAGAAGTATAAACCAACTGGCTCTTACGGGCATCCGGATTAAGAACTCGCAATGGGACATGCTGCCTCATCCTACAATCTAAACGTTGGGAAGTCCTTCCTATGTAGTTGCTACCGCAACCACATTTAAAAGAATAAATCACGGAAGAAACATGATGGGGAGGAAGAGGATCCTTACGCATAGAGGGAAAGGCAGAACGAGTCGCAAAATGAATCCTTAGTTGAGCCGAAAAATAGCACATATGGACAGCAGACAAGACCCGTCTGGCCAAAAGCTCGCCCCGCGAAGCAATAAATGGAAGCCGCAAGTAAATAGGACATTTCTGAGCTAAATATTGTTTTTCCTTTCGAAAATTAAGAATCTTATCACGCATAACACTATGAAGAATATCACGAGGATATCCATTTTTTAATAGCGTGCAGCGGATAAAATCCAATTCTTCATCCAAATATTGTTGACTGCAAATCATCAAGGCCTTATGAGTTAAGGTCTTGATGAGATTAATTTTACGCTTTCTGGGACACAATGAGTCCCAACGCGTATACAACCAGAAAACGTTGGTTTGCGAAATACTGAAGTAAGGAATTGAGAAGGAGTCCGATGCACAAGGACATTAAGAAAAGAGAGACAAGATTTAGACTCCTTTTCGATGGTAAATTTTAAAGATGGATGAAGTTGGTTCATAACTGTGAGAAAGGAATCAGCTTCCACTTCACTATTAAAAAGACAAAATGTATCGTCCACATACCTACGGTAGATAGACGGTGCATCGTCATAAGTGAGGAGGGACGACTCATAAAAGCCCACAAAAATGTTGGCCAAAGCGGGACCCAAAGGGGAGCCCATGGCAACCCCATCAATCTGTCTGTACATAAAATTGTTAAAGCTAAACTCCACAGACATAGTGGCGAATTGCATTAGCTCAACAAACACATTTTCTGGAATATCCGGAGGTGACAAACCACTTCGATATAACATGTTACAACAGATATCAATAGTTTCCATTACTGGAACACAAGTAAACAGAGAACATACGTCAAAGGAACACATAAATTTATTTTTAGAAGGAGTATCACGAATAACCTGAACAAATGAAAATGAATCCTTAATTGTATACGAGCTAAAATGTTCAACATCAGGTTCAAGAAGGTCTGAAAGAAAACTCGCGACCTTATGTTGAGTCGAGCCTGACATGAACAGGATGGGTCGAAGGGGTACATTATCCTTATGAGTCTTCGGAAGACCGTACAGACGAGGGCGAATAGACCCAACAGGTCTAATATCATCAGTGACCTCACGGGATATGAAACCACGTTTGGCCCAAGATAGGAGTTTCTTTTGAAATTTAATTTCTATAGGAATTGTGCGATTATGTGTCTCTACTGAAACAAGAGGGAGAAATTTTGTAGTGTCACCAAGAATGCTTTGCATTTTGGAGACAATACCAGGTTATTATTTGCTTTTAAAGTCCTGACCACAAACCGGTGCAGTTGACTCCACTTAGACTCAGAAAGGGCTACAGGAGTTAAAGCATGAGTATGTGCCAAACTATTAGAGTAGCCTTAAGATTAGAAAATGAGTCAGAAGAACGAGGCACAAGTCTATATAACTGCGAGGATAACACTTCAAATTCGGAAATTTTTTTTTCCCTATCAGAAACACCAAATGGAACGCAGTGGTCAAGGCCATGGAAAAGTATACTTGACTCGAGCTCAGAAAGCTCGTAAGTAGACAGGTTAACGATAACTCCCGAAATTGGTTCCACAATATGTCAAAACCGTTTACTAATTAAATGCTGCAACTTAGAATGTGTCACTAGATAATTTTCTTAAACATTCGGAATGAATAGAGCCCACATAATGAGAGAACCTAATCCTATCAAAAAATGAAAGTTAGGTTAAACATTCTCTACGAAGAATAATAAGATCAAGGGTCAGTTGATGGATTCTATTTGGACAAAGCTGAATTGAATCCCTCATGAAAATCTCCTCAATTTTTAGACCTGGATTAAGTTTTGCACTCCTAATTCTAAACAGAAAAGAGGAGGGACAAACATGATTTTCAATACAGGCTTGAAGAAATTTATAATTATTTTTTAATTTTCCCAATCTTGCCTTAATAAGAAGAAATTTATCAAGTTTTTTGATAATATCTTTAGAATACCTCCGCTTAAAATATTTAAATACATTGTTGGAGGCACAGAACCATAATATTGCAAGGAATAGATACTAATTATTTCCTAAAGGCATTATGAAAAATAAAAACAATTTAACAATTATTGCAATATATATTGACTCACACAAACACCCTACATACAATTAAAACATTAAAAAATGAAATGATTAATGGTATGAGGGGAAAAATATTCAAACCGCGTGAATTTGCACAGCACAAAGGAGAGAAAAAAATTGTTGTGGGGAGTGTGAGGGCAATGTATGATACATACTAGATCACAGAACATTTGGTAAATTGCAGGGATTGTGCGAAGGATTTCAGTCCAAATTGGTTTACTATACTGTCCAGTTCGCACTCTCCATTTCATTTGCGGGCACTTGAGTCTCTGTATATTCGGTCCAGGAAGCCGTCTCTTTTCAAGCAAAAAGACTGTCTACTTGGGCTTCACGTTATTAGACTCTAGTGTGTATCATACATTCCCCTCACACTCCCCCAATTTTTTTTCTCCTTTGTGCTGTGCAAATTCGTGCGGTTTTAATTTTTTTCCCCTCATACCATTAATCATTTCATTTTTTAATGTTTTAATTGTATGTAGGGTGTTTGTGTGAGTCAATATATATTGAAAAAATTGTTAAATTCTTCCCAGTCGACCCTGATGAGCTTGGGAACTGTTGGTCTGTTCTGTAAGTGTTTTCATCTCTTACTTTTTATTTTTCATAATGCCTTTAGGAAATAATTTGTATCTATTCCTTGCAATATATATATATATATATATATATATATATATATATATATATATATATATATATATATATATTGTTGGATTGATGTGAGTTTGTGACCGTGGGTTTCACGCTTTTGCGATCGTCAGACAAACTGATTAATTTTATAAAATTTCGGGTTTATGTATATTGCGTGTATTGGTGTTATTATGGAAGTGGAAGGGGTAAACGTCGTCGTGATGTCACAACATGCTAACGCAAACATAGGTGCATGTTCGTACACCCGTTGATGTACGCAGACACGCATACACACTCGCTCGCCCGCCGGGGCTCATACAGACATAAACATATGTGGACAGTATGAGATTTGACATAGGTATGTATCCATAATAACACCAGTACAACATATAAACTCTGCTTCGGGTTGGTAGCAATGGTAGGGTAATAGCTAACCCAAAAGCTGGGGTTAAAACACTATGAAAGTGTAAAAATAGGTTTTTATACCAGCAATTAATTTTTGAAGAAAGAAATTATTACCAGCAATACATTTTTGAAAACAGATATTTCCAGCAATACATCTCTGGGGAAAAATATATTACCAGCAATAAAAATCTTGTCGGCATTAAATAACCCATTGAGGTTGATATGCCGTAAGTCAAAACAAATCAAACAAAACAAAAGTGAGGAAGACAAAATGGCGATAGAGAGTCAAGATGTGAGAGATGGAAGACATATGCACACGATTTTCCGTACTTATATCGAAAAGGCGGGAAATATTAGGAAAAGACAGAGGAGTTGCATATTTGCTTGAACGATATGTCTTCGAACTTTGACTCTTCACCGATAAAGAAGACATGATTTTGTTTCTGTTTAACGACACGTGAAATGTCATCATACCCAAGGCCACTTGTAATTTTCCTCGTTTTAAAGTTTATTATCATTCTGGTCCCACACCGTCTTAATCATTTTGTCTTTCTCTTCCTAGTTATCCAAAATCGATCCGTTCTTTCTCTTTCCATCGATCTTCCCTCCATTTTTTCTTGCTTTTCATTGTCGCTTTCTCGTTGTCCATGTTCATAAGTCAACGTCTTTCTTTTTCTCGCTTTTCATAACTTGTCTCTTCACTGTTTTGAATGCTTCTCCGCCTTTTATCTTAAGAGACTTGACGCAACAGAAATATGACTCTACAGAAGGATGCCGAGAATACCATCGACTGAACATGTGATTAACGAGGAAGCTTTTACGAGAAATTGAGAGAGAGAGAGAGAGAGAGAGAGAGAGAGATAGTTGAAATTTCTTGGGTACAGAATGAAGAAAGAGGGATCGGAGAATGTTAAACTCGCAGGGCATATTGAAATCAGGCGGAACAGAAGAAATCAGCGAGTAACCTACCCAATCAGCTTGAGTGAGTGGTTGCCAAAAACAGGGACTGGCAGGGGTAGCAAAGGGAGAGACGTTGCTTTGAAAAGAACTATATAATCAAACCTCCTATATGTAAAGAATGCAGGACAATGATGAAGAGAAGAGGCAACAGAAATGTGTCCCCACAGAAAGATATTGAGAATGCTATAGACTAAACATGTGAGTAACGAGGATGTTTTTAAAAAATGGAAGCAATAAGTTTGCTTATATTTATATGAAGACAGTTCGGTGCCTAATGAGGAAAGCGGGTTCAGAGAATTTAATATTCGCATGACATAACGAAGGTAAGCGGGTGAAGGGAAAATATCTAGTAATCTATTTAACGAGTTGGTGTATATGGATGTCAGAACAGGGCTTGGGAAAGATGGAGAAAAGACAAATCTTACAAAGGATAGAAAGTAGTGGAGAGTCATGATCGTCCACGTCTTGAAGGGATAAACAACATAGATGAAGATAGTCCTTTTATTTAGAGTTATGAAGTTTTAAGAAGTTTTCCTCTTGATTATTTAGATTTTAGATTTTCTTTAAATTTTCTTCTATTATGCGTCTTTTTATCAAATATTTTTTACATTACTCCACCAACATTTGTTTTATTACATTTAATTTCTTCCTTTTCTTTCCATCTTTTTCTCTTTTTCACTTTTTGTTCCTCGTTTCCGGCCTCGAAAGAAATGATCGAAACAAACCTGACTTTCTGTCGTAGTTATTCCAGACGCTTTTCCATCCAATTCAAACGCAACTGCCAACGAAGCCATTCGTAGACAAAAGGTTAATGAGAAAATTTAACCAGTTGATTAAATAAGATTTCTCCTTCTATAGTCATTATCCAAGGTTACCATTTTCCAAGAATTCAATGTCGCTTAAAATCTGTGACAAGAGGGAAATACAGGCAGCCATTTTTATTCACATTTTTTCGCTTAGTTAAGCCTTAAACCGACCATTTTTTAAATGATTTGTCAAGTCCTTCATAAAAATCAACCATAATCTTGTTAAAGATAGTGAAAATATCCGTTTTCTCGGATCAATTTTGCAAGTGGCCGCCATTGCATCAAAAAACAAATGCTTAGGAATAATATGACATTACTGCAGGAAAATTGTTTTTTCTTTAGAGTCTTGTTTTAACCCTTAAACGACTGACGTTGTATTGTTTTAACACTTAAACGATATCATCTCACTTGAACTTATAGATGGCGTGTTGTTTCATTGGAGATCAACCGATATCATCAATTGATGATTTAAACTTTTACCAACGATACAGACATCATTATTTCATGATTCGAATTTAAATCTGTCTATAAGCCCGAGATGAGTTATTGTAACTATTTACACGGTTTACATTATTCGACCTGTTGCCCTCATCTGTATTGTGTTGTGGATAACAACTGCAGTTCAAGAATGACGTGTTGTGAGTTCAGTACCTGATCTGGCCAACAAAATTTGGAGAGTTTAGTTATTAAGGGGCATTAGCTGAAACTGTAATATTAAAAAAAAGCATGGCCCGTGGAACTAGAACAATTTGTAACAAATTAGTAATATTTGAGTTGTTGTCCCCGTTTTTTTTTTATTTTCTTAAACAGTAAAATGAATAACATTCAAAGTAATAAGAAATCATATCAGATAAAAAAGATCCACTCCAAAAATTACTTGTTTACGAAAGCAAATCTAGATTCCGAGATGTTCTAACGAGAAATGTCTATTGGTTAAATAGCTTTATTAAACCTTACTGTATCGTGGCTGAGTTCGTAAACGTACGTTTCGGCCTTAGAAGCGGATTTGTGGTGAAGAAGGGGATACCGGTTCGATTCCAATCAGAGGCGCCATATTTCTTTAGTCAAATTTCTCAATATAATTTGGTTGTCATTAATTTCACTGCTTAAAACAGCGAGAAAAATATCGGATAAATGTCGAATAAAAATGAATTAAAAGAATTATATTTGCTTACGTTTCGGGTACGAATCTGAAGCTAACATACAGATTCATAGAAAAATCCATTCAAAAATTTTCTTTTTTTTTGTAGTAAGCCATCTTCTAGGAAGATTAGCTACAATATAATATATCAGTAGATAGAGTAACAAGAACTGGTACTGTAAAAAAACCCTAAAAACAAAACAAAAAACCCCAAAATACCCCCTAAAAAAAACAAAAAAACAAAAAAAAGCCAAAATACCCCCCCAAGAAAAACAAAAACAAAAAATACCCCCCAAACCATAATATCCCCCCAAACACCCCCTAAAAAAACAAAAAACAAAGTGCTCCCCCCCAACACAAAAACAAACAAAATACCCCCCCCCCCCAAAAAAAAAATCCCAAATACCCCAAAAAACAAAGAAACAAAAAAAAAAAAAAACAGACGAATCTTTAAGGTTGTTTAGTGCGTTGATTACTTTAATAATAAATGTGTTTCTTGCAAGAATATTTTGCAATAGATGTGCTAACCGTGTTCGGAAAATAAAATGTTTCTATAAAACTAAAAACATACACACAACACACACACACTCAATTAAATTGAAAAAATAAAATCATCCTTGATAATGGCTAAAAGTATAGCCGAAAGCGGTCGGAATTATAGAACATTTGGACATTTTCTACACACTTGTTCGGACACAAGAAAAATTAAATAAAAACTTAGTACCTTGTCTGTCGTTTTTAATAAAACATGAATGAATGAAGGATTGCTGCCTAAATACACACACACACACTATATATATATATATATATATATATATATATATATATATGTATTTTTTTTTCTGAGATGAGGTATTATGTACACTATTTACATTATTCGGACTATTGTCCTCATCTGTGTCGCCATATTTATTACAACGTTTCGGTCGTTGTACGCTCCGGCCTTCTTCGGGTGATTGGAATGTCGAACTGAACCCTTTATTTCACTCACTGGGGTAGACTATTTTAGTTCCGCGTGCCATTTTTAACGGATGTCAGTTATCTACTGTTAATTCCCCTGTCCAAGTTCTCCACTGCCTTAACCGGGTATCGAACTCACACTCTTTCGGTCCTGTCACTGCATCCTGCACACTGGGTTGTAGATTAATATTTTTTCGTTTTTTTATTATTATTTCATTTAGATTCCGCAATATATATATATATATATATATATATATATATACATGACCGAAAAATCGCAATCCGAAAATACTAGCAGGCCGGTCCCGGGGTTGTAAATTCAAGCTATTAGTTTGCAAAACCTTAAAACTTTTCTTAAAACTTGTTTTCCTTTAAAATTCTAAAACACTAAAAGCAACGTGCCTGTGTGTCTGTCTGTGTGTACCCGTGTTTTTGTGAGTGTGTATCTGTGTGCACGTGTGTTTGTGAGTGCGTGTGTATTTGCCTATGTATGCTTACTACCTGACGAAAAACATTATTTGCAAAAAAAAAAAAAAAAAAAAAAATAAAACTTATGCAAAAATACTAATTGCAGTTTCTTTTATTCGATTGTTTGGAGAAACTCTTTAGATAAAAATTATTGGTTTCTAATGTTTAGTAAAGGAAATTTTTGTTTTTGTTGCCCGGGGAAAAGTAACTCTAAATAAAATATGACAACACAGAAAAAAATATGTTCTTTCATTTCTTACACAATAAATAAAATAAAAAGAGAGATTACACACCATATGAAAAAAAAGACCCGTACTTCGAGTAAAGGCCAATTATTTTTAATTACCTAGATAAAGAATTTTATGAAAAATTAATAAATATATAATCACAATTAAATAAAAAAAATAATTTTAATAACCGGTGCCTCCACGTATATTTGAAGAAAAATGCCAAAAAACTTGTATGAAAAATAATTTTATCGTAAAACTTGATTTATTTGAGGGGTTGGTGAAGATAAATTTATCTTACCACTCCAAAATAAACACCGTAAGCGAATTATGGTAACTTTTCGTTCATAGGTGAAAACAGACAAGGATGACGATATATGTTTGAGTGAAAACACTTCATCTACATATTTTCCAAACCTGAATGTCATAATAGTTTGTTAAGCAGCGAACCAGATACACTTGAAGATATGCAAAGTAGGAGTGAATTAAGAATTTACTTGGTGAATGACATGGTCGTGCATTGTGTTGTAGCTAGACCATGAACGGCGAGTGAAAATGGAGGTCTTTTGAAGACATGCTGTCGTTTTGAAAAAATAGCGCCAACTAGTGAGGCAACTCACACTTTGAGGCCTCGAACCAAGTTGTCACGTGACGCATTTCTTACCATTTGTCATTTGCATAAATTATAACTAAGTCAAGGTCAAATAATTAAAATTTGTAAGGCTGCACATTCTTCCATTTGTAATACGGATAAGACGGAGAAAATTTTGACATAAAATTTATTTTCATTGTTTTGAAATATTTGTATTTGCAAAACATTATTCGATTTCTGGTGATATAGCAAAGTTATTTAAATGAAAATGAAATAATTTTTTGGCAATAATGTCAGCCTATGATTTGTGCAGCGATATAGAAAGGGAAGGTTTTATTTAATTTCAATCTCAAGTGTTCAGTGTTCCGGTCTTATGGTCAGCGGATGGGATCTTTCAAGGAGTCGAAGGAGAACAAAAGAATAAAAAAGAAAAGACTATTCGAGGTTAAGCGATCACAAACAGGAAATGGAATATTTCCGGTTGCTTGTCTATATTAACAGTTGCAATGTTATGTAGCCAATGCTGGTCTGTGAGACAGATTGTCCCTTCCGTAGTTCCAATGCTGCCCATTCATATTGTCAGCCACACATGGTGATGTGTGGATGGACAGCCAAATGCTAGGCAGGAAGTGCTGAGCTCACTTTTCGACTTTGCGTCTGTTTTCATCTTTTGTTTCCCTGTGAAAATGTGCCGAGTTTTCCCAGTTTTTTTATGTAAATCGTTATGAACAAGTAGGGAGAAATAATGTGAGGATATCACTGGCCGGTCGGTGAAAAGCTTACCGAGTGTCACAGTGTAGGTTTATAATAAGGACTGCATAAGAAAGGTACATGTTGTACTAAAATAATAAGACACACGTTGTTCTAAAATAATAAGTAAGATACACAAAAATGAGAAAGACGCACGTTGTATAAAAATGTGCATCTCAAAGAATTCACAAAAATGAAAGATTTATTGGATTTCAGATTCATTCAATTTTATGGGTGAATTTTCACTGAAAAATGAAATCTGCTGATTAATTTGTAACAAAAATGAAAACGCATGTTTTCATAGATTACGTAGAAGGAGAGAAAAGGAAAGAAAAATGAAAGGAACAGAAGAAAGAAAGAAAAAGAAGGAAGGGAACAGAAAAAGAAGAGGAAAAGAAAAAGGAAAGTTTTAAAAGATTTGTCCAAATATAGTAATATTATTTTTGTTAACTTTAGCTTACACCTTTTTCTTGGGAAGTGCATGTCTATATATAAAATTCTGTGATTTCCGTTAGCCCGTCCGTGCGTCCATCACACCCTCTTAAATAGCCATATAGTGACCGATCCAAACCAAATTTTACGGAGAAGTGCAAACAGGTAAGTACTATACGAACCCTAGTAAAACCAACTGTACTAAGTACAGTTGGTTTTATTAGGGTTCGTAGGCTAGTACAATAAATTTTCATTATTTAAAAAAAAAATTAAATGCTTTAACCTACAAAATACTCTATTTTTAAAACAATTTAATGTTTGAAATAACTAATACTTATTTAATAAAGATGCGATATTCTTTTCATATATTTTCTTTAAGTTTTTATATACAAGAATCCAGTTTCCAATTCGTCTTCCATTTGCGAGAAACCTAAACAAATCAAAAGATCAAACGCTTCAAAAAGTTGGAATTTGACTCCAGAAAGAAATATTTACGCATAGCCACTTGTATGTTGCATGCTCAAGAGTAAGAAATCATAAGAATATATTCTTCGCTGTTAAAAAGGAGAAAAAGAAATTTTCTTAAAAAATATTGTTTACCATGAAGTCCTATAAAATTAGATTAAATTAAAGAAATTATTAAACCGCAAAATAGGGTTTTTGTCAAAGTATTTTCCAAATAAATTAGCTTATTCAAATTTCATCGATTGGTTTGCAAAGTTAAACGAAACGTAGAGTCTGTAACTCTCGACAAAAAAAAAAAAAAAAAAAAAAAATGTAGCGATAATTTCAACAATGCTGTGAGGATTTCAACACGCGTTAGTGTGTTAGCGAAAAATTCTACTATATATATAAAATGTCTACCGCCTTTAGGCGGCGTCTTTTCTTTTTCTCTTGTGGCGAGGCGACCAGCTGTTGTCAACAGATAACTTTCGATGAAATAAGAGAACTTTTTTTGAAAGTTTCTCCTCTTTCATTTCTTCCAAGAAGCTGACGTATTAGACAAGAAAAAAAAAATTACGCTTTTATATCGAAACTGAAAAACAAACTAAGCAAATAATAAGTTATATTTTATTTTTGAAGAGAAGGATGTTTCTTTCGTTTTGAGCAAAACGTTTCCGAAAAGACATAGACGGCACTTTCAACCGCCCCCTTTTTTTTTTTTTTTTTTTTTTTTTTTTAAAAAAATAAAGAAAATCGGTAGTTTTTATTGAGAATCCAATTTTGGCGCAATTTTATATGCCCCTTTCGGGGCAATTTTTGCGATAAAACCCGGCAGTTGGATGCTCCTTTAGCGCCGATATTTTTGTAAAGTCCTATATAAAAAAAAAAAGAAAAGAAAGAAAACTGTATAAAAGAGATATGGTTTGTCCTAAAAATTTGTAACAAAAAAGCGAAATCCGAAAAGTGAGAATTAACAAAAAAGAAAGACTACATTTTAAAGTAAACAAAAATCAACAGACGACTTTTTTAAAAATTGCCAAAACGCATCGTTTATTAGGTTGTCAATCGGGACGCCCTACAGCGTCCACAGGTTTCTACCTGGTTGCTGTTTACGTTTAGGGGTTTCGATTGCACATATATTCTTCTTTTTTGTCTCCTCAGGACGTAGGCGATCATGGTTCTCCACAATTTCCACTCTCTTACTAAACTGTCTTTCTGTTATATCTCCCAAAGCCTGTCCCGCCATCCATTTACTTAACCCTACTATGTATGTTATGCGTTGTTTTCATCTGTCCCGATTGCCTTCTATCTGTTCCGTGAGTATCACATTTTCCAAGCCCTCTTTCCTCATTAGGTACCCTAGAAACCTCAACTGTTTTTTTCCTGATGTTAAATATTAGTTTCCATCTTTGTTTCAATTTTCTCCAAAATTTCGTCGTTGCTCACATATTCGGTCCATGGCATCCTCAGCATCCTTCTGTAGAACCACATTTCTATATTAGGAGATAGAATATGCTAGTTAATGCGTTCCTGCTGTTTCCATTTAACTAGGGATATTTAGATCTCATCCATTGTCCAATATGAAGGATTTTTTTTTGCATGGTACCATTTCAGTTTAATTTTAAATATGATCTTTTAGATTCTGCCATCCGCCACCCTGCTGCCGACATTTTCACCGTAACCCTGGGTACCTACCGGGTGCGATGCCTTTCCAATTGGCAATCCATGATTTGGTCCTTACGATTTTTGATTATAAAATTGACCGTCTTCTAGACTGGTTGCAAAACACGGCTAGACAGCTCAGTCTTCCCCGCTATTTAATCCATAGCTAGGGAGAGATGGATTTATACCTTTCCCAAGGATATTTGCGTGTAAGTGAATATAACGAACTCCATTGGAATTCGAACTCGGATCTCCATTTTCTCATTTCGGGCCTATATCCCTTAACCCTTCCACACATCAAAGTGAAGAGAAATCTTATAAAAATCACTCACTTTCGAAGATTTTGGTCATTTGGAAATTGTACCATGATAGTAGACTGCCGCTTGTTCTTGAAACAGTATCTTATTTACACCACTACATCACGGATTAAATTAGAATTGGATTCCAGGAACGGGATTTTGGGAGAGTAAATGAGATTCACGGTAGGGTGTATCCGTGCGGTGATGTTTTAGTACGACATGATGAAAAAGTGATATAGTGATGAAAAATAGAAAGCAGCAGACAATCAACAGAATAAATGGAAAAAATTCTTATATCAAAATTATTTGTTAGCAACGTTTAAAACAGCTATTTTTGTATTTGAAGTAGTTTTTGGCTTATGGTGACTTGTAATGGCCTCCAAGATCAACCTTACATAGCATATATCACAAGCAAATCTCTTGTTAGCCTTGGTATAAAAGATTTTATCCTTTTAGTATGGTAATGGCACAAGCACACAAAGAACAGTGTTATTTATGACCATAGAGGAGGCACAGTAGAGTAATGGATAGCGGCTCGGACTGAGGAATCGGAGAGCCGAGTTCGAATTCTAGTCGAATCCATTACATTCACTTACGTGCTAATGCACTTGGGAAAGGTATGAAACCTCCTCTTCTCTCACAGAACGGGTTCTATAGACATGGCTGGCAATTGGTCTGCCGCAGAAAGAAATGGCAACCTACTCCGGGAAAAAATCTTAAAGATACATGACTGATCGCCTAAGCGTGTATCACGCATGGCACATAACTGACTGATTAACACAGACCAGGCTACTCACAGTCGGTGCGACTCTTACAATACGGTGGAACAGGCTATACGTCATATAGAAAACCCTCGAAATTTTCAGAATATGTAAGAACTGCAAAACGCTGACAATAATTCTGCGATGATGTCCTAGAATTTTCATATTGCGTAATATGATACACATATAAAACTCTTGCCAGAATTAAAGTCTCATTTATCAAATTTTGGTTGCAATGAGGAGTTCCGACTCAATATCTCACCCTAAAGACAACCCCAAAAAGGTTATTGCTGCCAAATATTTTTAGAACGTGGTTTTTATACAGTTTTTCGTTTTTTAATTAAAGACAGATATAGTCTTAAAATTGTTGAAAGGGGAGATTTGCACCTCTTACAAAAAAGAGCAGAAATTATCAATGCACTAATAAAGCATCACCAAAGTCACCCTTCTCATTAACTGCTAATTCTCTACCTATCAATATATGCCACATACACTGGGATAAATCAACCCCAATTGTGTATTTCCTTAGCACGAAAAATGTCCATTAGGAGAGTTTCATCCCAAGAACCGCTACTTTGGGGAACAGACTACCGCCGGCGGGGATGCTTTCCCGATCGCTATAATCTTAACCTTTTCAAATCTAGTGATCATTATCTATCTCACATTATCCTACTATATTCACTTTTTACATTCTACCGCTTACATCTACAAAAATATAATTTAGTAACTCATTACCTTGGATGTCTTTTGGTGTTTGTATTCGGTGAGAAATTAGTTAGAGAAATACAGAGCAATCTCGGTTCTCGAACGTCTCACATGTCGAACAAATCGGTTTTCGAACAGAAATTTCAAGATGAACATGTTTCGGATTTCGAACAGAAATTTCGAGATGAACATGTCTTGGTTATCGAACAAAATTTCGGTCCTAGAACAACATTGCTGAACCGAAGCGAAACGAAGTTAACCGGAACGGAATCATTTCTGAGTCGACCCACGCGTTGTATACATTCTTGTGCTGTGTAGTGCTTTTCTTTTCCAATTTTATTGTACACTAACTTTTTTTTCTCTACATTGATTCCTATTGGAAAAATA
This sequence comes from Acanthosepion lycidas, assembly GCA_963932145.1. Classification (NCBI taxonomy): domain Eukaryota; kingdom Metazoa; phylum Mollusca; class Cephalopoda; order Sepiida; family Sepiidae; genus Acanthosepion; species Acanthosepion lycidas. The sequence continues at coordinate 37,662,850 of OZ010597.1, forward strand.
GTTTCGGTTTACGAACAATTCAGATTACGAACAGCCTTGAGGAACAAATTAAATTCGTGAACCGAGGTTCCACTGTATGTATAAATTTGAAACTAATATTACTAATTTATTACACTTATATAATATTGTGTAATAAACTGTTTGATTATTTTTTCAATTTGCCATGTCTGTTAATTAAAAAAATTCTTTGGCAAGATAGAAGCAGGCATTAAAAAGGATAGTCTTAAAATTGAGTTAAAATTGTTGAAAGTGGGGACTTACGCCTCTTACAAAAAAGAGTAGCATTTATCGATACACTAATAAATTATAACCTTTTCACTAATTACTAATTCTCTATCTACCAATATATGCCACATATATGAAGCATTTAAGTCATTATCAAAAGGACAGCAAGCAAAACAATATTGAGAAGCACTGGTGTATAAACATAGAGACAGATATAGAGATAATTAAATAATAATAGCTGGCCAGTCGTATTCGAGGATACCCGTCTGCTAGGGTGGCTAGACAATCCCTGTTGCAGACTCTCACTCAAGCACATTTGTGTTTATTCAATCTGTGGTTCATCCTGCAACTATACTGAGCAGACCTTAGTTACAGTATTTAGGAGAGAGCCTGTTACTTAGAATGATCAACAATCTGAACAAACCCTCGGTTACGATGACTTGTGAGTTCGTGCTAGCACAGCTATCGACTGTCCCTAGTGTTCCCTCTACCCAATTTCATTCGCAACTGGTATGGTTTTCGGTCACTTTCCAAAGGTGCAGCATGCTGGGAGATTGTGCCGCTCTCCAGACCGATAACACAAGGAAGCCTGACAAATCGACCATGATGAAATTCGAACACGGGTCTCATGGTCAGAAAGCGAACGTTCTAGCCACTCGGCCACGCGCTTACATGTAGATAGATTGGGGGAAACATATAACAAACGCTTCATAAAATATTTCGAAATAAAAAGAGGACCTTCCTACAAGCCTCACAAATCAAAGTATATTGTTCTACTCACCAGCTCTATCACAACGGCTATCGAAAATTATTTATCTAAGCTCAACATTTTGTTACAACTACTTCTAAAGCAATAAAAGTTTCAATTAATTCAAAACGAAAAACTTGAAGGGGGAATTTACTTTGTCACCAGTAATAATTGCTATAAGGTATATATAGGCGAAACCTCAAGTTTATATGATCAACAAAAGAGATCTTTTCTCAAAACAACACACTAAATGCATTAGTTGCTCACCATAATACGTCTGACGATTATTTTGATTTAACAAATACTACTCCAATTAAAAGTGAAAGCAATTTACTAAGACGAAAATATATAGGAAGTACTTTAGTCGCTGGATCACCCACAGCAAATTTACGTCCACATTTCACGATTTTTGGCATAATTTCTATTATCGCAATCTGGAATATTGAATTATAACAAAAGTGATGAGAGACCTATGATCGGGAGCTTTTTAGCAGCATGGAACCATCTCTTGCTGTTGTTTCTAGGTCCAATGTTACCCGTGGTAGTAGCACTTGTTAGGATCCTGGCTCCTGGAAAATAGTGAACGCTCAAAACAAAAATGAAAACAGTATGAAAAATATAAGAAATACATTTTTATATTAAAAATACCAGCGATACATATATAAAAAATACCAACAGACAGCTAGACACGAGAATACATCAAAACGAACCTAAGAAAATTAGGAATGGTACATTCTATGTTTGTGACGTGGTCAACAACACACATGATTCTACCATCGCTGAGCATTTTATAAATAATCCAAATTGTGCCACCAATTTTAGCATTCACTCTATTACCATCATTAGACGTTCTCATTCTTTCTTACATTTGAAGGCATTAGAAACAATCTATGTCAAGTCCAGACAGCCCTCCCTCTGAAAACAGAGGGAATGGATGTTAGGGCTTTACGTTATTTCATTCTGATTGTTCTCCCTTTAATATATTACATGTCTTTTATATTTTATACTAGCAGCATGGCCCGGCGTTGCCCGAGCTTTATTAAAAAAATGTACGACTCATACAGCAATCGCTATCACTTGACTTAAAATATTTTTGCCCTTCCTTGCCTTTAAAGTAGTGCCCTTTGCCGTGCTGATGTTGCTACATGCCTTACTTCTTGCCTATCTCACACTGCGAATTTTTTCTAAGCTCTATACTAAACAATAAATCTGTTACGAAAAAAGAATTAAACAAAATGAACACAAAACGATCAGCTTTAAAAAAAGGACTCGTAACTGGAAAAACCGAATGAAAAAAGAATATTAACAACAAATACTTTTTCACGCCCAACCCAGTTCTGCGGAATCAGAATCAACGTTGAGTTTAAGCAAGCGAATGAGCCAACTAGAGTAAAGTGCCATGCAGATTTAAATTTTTCCCACTTGTGACAAATGCAGCTATCGATTTTTTTGCATGCTAGCATGCTAGTTAACATTCGTGTCAGTCAGCTGTTGGTTCTCACGCTGGCCAATAGAATATTCCTGCCTATTTGTAGCAGCCAGCTATAGGCTCTCACTCTGGCCAGTAGAAAATGGCCGCAAACTACATGAAAACTGCCGTAGAAGCATGAAAAAAATCGATTATTTCCACTATCGATGGAAGTTGGGAAATGCAAAGTCGGTCTTGGCCATTTCCGCTAACTTGGAACATGTGCATGTAAATTTTGGTGCAAATCCGTCGAAAATTGCGGCCGTGCATTCGTTACACACACACACACACACACACACACACACACACACACACACACACACACACACACACACACACATCCTGCTTTTTATAGATAGAGATTGTAACATTCCCTCGATTCTATTTCTGTTGAGTGAGGGCGAAAACGGTCGGATGATTTTTTAAAATCATGAACGCTAAAATCGGTCTTGCCTTTTGTATTTCGACAATAAAATACCAACAATACGTATTTATAGAAAAATTACCAACAATACATTAATTTACAGGAAAGAATTCTTTCAGGACATTAATCCATATAATATCCTACAATTTCTTAAATCAAATTGTATTCCAAAATATAACTTCAACAAAACTACAACATATCACTGGCTCTTGTAATCATGTCCGCACAAACATGCATATGCACAAAAGCTGAATATCATCTAGTATGTATTGAATTGCGATGTATCATAATGAAACGTCAAATCTCTCACGAAAATTAAATTTTGACATTAAATGACCCATAAGGAGTTGATATGCCGTTAAACAAACAAATCAAATTAAAAGCGATGGAAACATGAACAAAAAGAAAAATAAACTAAATGAAATCGGGTAGATTACATACCCAAAACACATATTAAAAATATCCGAGCGTCCTCTTCTTTGTGCGCATGTGCAGTCGCATTAGCGTAAACATCACTTTTAGTCGGATTAAGTCCTAAAGGACGAAACGTATCACATGAAAAATATTTCCACGTTGTCATATTTTTCCGCCTAAAATTTTTCTGTGATATATAAATATTTATATGTCGTTTTCCTATAGATAGAAACAAAAAGAAATACATGGCTTGACGCAAGCGTTCACTCATAGAGGGGGAAGTAGAAGGGAATTGCACACATGCAGACAGATTACATTATTATAATCTCTGGATTGTAAAACAATGTCAAAATAAAGGTATTGCAGAAATATATATATATATATGGAAAGTGTATTAACAGATTACAGAAAATGTGACACTGAAATCCGAAAGCGTATAGGAATAGTGAAAGATGCCTTAAAGAAAAAACGTATTAAGAGACAGGAAAACAAAGTTAGGGAAAAGAAAACTAAACAAATAGGATGTAATATCAATCCTCTTGCATATCATTGAATACTCAAAAGACATCCGCTTGTGACATAAGCTATGTAAGGTTGATCTCGAAGATCATTACAGGTTACCAAAGGCAAAAAAAAAAAAAAAAATAACAAAAAAAAAAGATTTTGGTTTGTTTTTACGGCATATCAACTTCAATGCGTTATTTAATACCGACAAGATTTTTTATTGCTGTTTTTTTTGTTTTTTTTTTCAAAATTCTATTGCTGGTAATAATGTATCGCTGGTAATAATTTTTTACAAAGTATTTCTGGTATTAAAACCTATTTTTTGCACTTTCATAATCTTTTGAACTCAGTTTGGGGATTAACTATTTACCCATAGCCGGGACACTAACAGGTGCTACCATACCGGGTCAGTGTGGACCTGGGAACACCAGCAATTAAGAGGTGGTTCCATGCTCCTCAAAACATCCTGATCATAGGACTTGCTGTTGGACGTAGTTTATCGTCTTACCCAGGACGCGGATGTAGTTTATCGTCTTACTCAGGACGCGGATGTAGTTTATCGTCTTATCCAGGATGCGGATGTAGTTTATCGTCTTACCCAGGACGCGAATGTAGTTTATCGCCTTACCCAAGATGCAGATGTAGTTTATCGTTTGCCCAGGACGCGGATGTAGTTTATCGTCTTACCCTAGAGGCGGATGTAGGTTATCGTCATACACAGGTCGGAAAACTATTTTAAATACAAAAAAATATCAACTTATAAGCATTGGTAACAAATAATTTTGATATAAGAATTTTCTCCCACCATACTTCTGATTGTCACACTTTTGTGACTTTTTTATTTTTCATCACATAATTCTTTTTCGTCAAATCTCCCTAAAACCCCCACGGACATATACACCCTACCCTACCCCTCTTTCACTCTCCCCATAGTCTGGCCCCGAATTCCAATTTAATCCGTGAGGTGTCGGTATAAATAAGATCGTCTTGTATGGCAGTCAATGCTAAACAATTTCCTCATAGGGGAACAGAAAACTGGAGGCAACGAAAATGTTGTTCTACGGAAGGATAATGAGAATACCATGGACATAGCGCGTAAGCAATGAATAAGTCTTAAGGAAAATGTAATTAAAAAGACGCTTATATTTAGAATCAGAAAGTGACAATTAAAATTTTGGAGACACATGAAGAAGAAGGAGAGCTTGGAGAATTTAACACTCCCACGACATATTGATGGCAAGAACGAAGGGTGTAAAAAGCGAGTAACCTACCCATGAAGCTTGTATAGACAGATGGACGAACGGGGAGCGCAAAAGATAGTAAATTGAAGAACATGGTTAAGAGCTATAAAGGCTAGAAAGTTGAAGACAGCCATGACTGCTCATGTAATGAATGTACATGCAACGCAGAATAGCAGAAGTTGGGGAGAGTTATGGTCGCCAACGTTTTGAAGGAACATGGAACATAAAATAAAGAAGTCTACCAACACGCCATGACAATTTTTTTCTCTTAATAGGAATTTTTCTTAACCATATTTCCGGTTTGACCGATTAATGGAGTGGTTTGTTTTGTTTACGGCTTATCAGCCTCTTGCGGATTATTTAAAGCTGGGACATATTTTTGGATTACAATATTTTTTGAGATAATGATTTTCTTAAACAAGTTCAACTATTTAACCCATAGCTGGGGAGAAGGTGTGGATTCATACCTTTCCCAAGAGTATTAGTGTGTATGTGAATATAATGAACCAGAATGAAATTCGAACTTGGATCTCCGATTTCTCATTCCGAGCCGTTATCAATTACACCGACGCACATCCATGCTTATGGCACTTGGTATTTCCAAGACATCACCATCTAGATACTGACCATGCTCGACGTTGTTTAACTTCGTTGATCGAACGAGAACTGATGTTTCAACGTGATATGGCCTCATGCCCGTTTTTCAATATCTGTACTCGTGTGGTATATATTTTAAAGCATCCCATGTGTGAATGTTTTCTTTTTTATTAAAAAAAAAAAAATGGAAAAGGTCATTGCAAAGAAATTATTTTATTTATTTTTTTTTTTAATCACCAATCTGCCTTAGGGGCGCCATTTCTAGTTTACGATCACAGTTACGTATACGGAATTAGTAAATATAGAACATTATATAACCACTTTCTCATATTAGTGGTTTAAAATAGCTTCGAGCGAATTAAGCTTGTAGGTTTTAGTGAGGATTATCCTTCGTCAAACTTTGTGAACTGGCGATATAGAAACACAAAGAACTGTACGAATAGCTGAAGCTACCTCTCTTGAGAAGTTGAAACAGCAGAAATAGCTAAAATCGATATTACTTATAACCCGAAGAGAAAATAATGCCATAAGGAAGATGTTGACTTCGAACAAAAGGCTTGGAAAGAAACTCCCATTATTATTGGAAAGAGCGATAACAGCTACTGGACTTGAGAAAAGTTTCAACTTTCCTGAATAATTATTTTAATAGAAAGATTCTAACCGAAAGTAGCACAGGCTGCTCGGTCAATGAATGGCGAATATTTCCATATAAGGAGATGGCTGATATTACCATTAATATTACTATTAATATTACTATCAACGTTCTGCCTTGCTATTTTTTAAAAAATCGGTTTCACCCCAAGAAAGGCAGTAAAGCCACTAAGACACAAGAAGTTACTGGCTATAGAAGAATTAGAAACAGAAACATTGTTAATGAGCGAGAACAAAAGCAGAGTAATCAGGAGGACAGTAGCGATTAACATTGTATTCAAATTTTTACAGATCAAAGTTGGCTGGAAAGAATGAAGACAGAAGGCAGTTCCACAAGCGAAAAGTTGGGAAAAGAAAACTTTTTTTTTCTCGAGGTCAACGTATGAAGTGAACGCCAACAGTATTGGCTAAAACTTAAACTTACTGAGAAAACTTGACAACCAACTTGATAAAAGTGTTTTATTATATTTATTGAATCATAACGGTTTTGTTAAAGCAAAATTTTGAAGCATATTTACATGGGATGATGCACTCTGCTTGTACCGTTCTGTGGAGATATTCATTGGTATCAAACCGAATAAATAAATAAAAAATATGTTGTTCATTATTTTGTACGTTAGAAATTCTTTCGTCACGAATAATCGTCGAAATCAACTCGAGTCCCGCTAGTACGCCATGATTGATCTCTTATTCAAGGTTTTATCGGATAACTCTTTGGATAGATTCTCGTGGAAGGATCCATCATTGTGGCCATTTATATGAGACAGCTGATGGATCGTTCGGAGATGAACCACATCAACGCGGGTTAACCTTTCTTTTTTTTCACATTTTTTTTTTTGGCGTGTTGCAGTTCATTGCTCTCCCTAAGAACACATCAACTTGAACCAACACGCGACCGTCCTTTGAATCGTGTGTGCCACTCCAAAACATGAGATCGACCTATTCTAACCCTAACCCAAGTATGTTCTATAAGAAGCCTGACGACGAAGCATTTCCAGTGTCTCGATTGCGGAGTTGCTGATCTTTATGCAAAATTTGAAGCGGACACATTGCTCGAAATTTTTCAATCATCGTAAAGATTGCAGAACCGTTTCCAACACAGCCTTACAAAACCTCGCTTAATAATTGCACACGCCTTGGTAGCACGAAGTTTAGTGGCTGACTGTCTACCAGTGAGCATCTCCGTCGAACAGCACCTGTGAAAAGATATTGCAAAAGTTTGCTTTGTTAACGCTCGTGCCGTTGAAAAGCATATACTGGACATAAAAAGTGTTCATTAAAAGCATAAGGACGAAGTAGTTCGAGTGTCTTGGTTATTTAACATCAGGAAGAGACAATTTGGTTTCTTGTGCGCATAATGAAGAAAAAGGACTAGGAAAATGCGATACTCACAGGGCAGATTGAAGGAAAGAGAGACGGAGGAAAACGTTTAACATGGTGAGCTTGAGTAATCGATGGTGGAAGAGGATTTAAAAGAGATAAACAGCATGACAAAATGTATTAAGAGCTACAAGGGACAGGAAGTTGCGGAGAGCCATGATCACCTACGTCCTGAGGGAACATGGAAAATGATGATGATGAAGAAGAACCCTAATTCTTCAGTTAATTACTAGATAATCTCATAGCGAGTTCTACGATAATAAAATATCCGTAGAAGTTCCCGAGTTGCTTAAATATTTGGGCTTGACAACTTTAACAAAAATATTGCAGTTACAATCATAACTATTATTAATTTATTTTAAGAGGTAAGGGGGTACAAATGAAAAGACTATTTATGAGGTATTGGCAGGAGACGTAACGGTCATGCCAACTAAGGAAAGGAGGCACAAGGACAATCATTATATGATTATTAAATTAATTATTATATTTTTATTACGATAGTGTAGTATTGGAACGGCACTGTGGCAGACATTCGAGTCATGTCGAATGGCAGACATTTGAGTCATGTATTTGCTTATTTTGCTTGAATCTCGGCAGTTCTGTAACCAAGAGACTCGAACGACTTCGTCCTTATGTTTTTAGTGAACCTTCTTTAGGTCCAGTATATGTTTTCAACGGCACGAACGTTAACAAAGCAAAGTTTTGCAATATCTTTTCACAGGTAGTACATTTTGATGGTACTGTTCAACTGAGATGCTCATTGGTAGTCAGTCAGCCACTAGACTTCGTGCTATCAAGGCGTGTGCAATTATTAAGCGAGGTTTTGCAAGGCTGTATTGGAAACGGTTCTGCGACCTTTACGATGATTGAAACATTTCTGGCAATGTGTCTGCTTCAAATTTTGCATAGAGATAAGCAAATCCTCAACCGAGCCACTAGAAATGTCGTCAGGCTTTTTAGAGAACGTTCTTGGATTAGGGTCAGAATAGGTCGAACTCATGATTTGGAGTGGCAAACACGATTCAAAGAGTGATCGGGTGTTGGTTCAAGTCGATGTATTCTTTGGGAGAGCAATCAGCTGCAACACGCCAAAAAATGTGATAAAAAAAGAAAGGTTAACCCGCGTTGATGTGGTTCATCCCCGAACGATCCATCAGCTGTCTCATATAAATGGCCACAATGATGGATCCTTCCACGAGAATCTATCCAAAGAGTTATCCGATAAAACCTTGAATAAGAGATCAATCATGGCGTACTAACGGGACTCGAGTTGATTTCGACGATCATTCGTGACGAAAGAATTTCTAACATATAAAATAATGAACAACATTTTTTATTTGTTTATACATTTGGGAAACGCACAGGGTTTGCTAAAAGTGAAAATTAATCCGCGAGTTATGAAAGAAAAATGTCAAAATAAAAAAAAACAAGGAAGCGAATACTTCTTGTAATTGTTAATTACAATAGCATCTTTGCTACTACCACCAATGCGACAGCCACTGCAACTACTGCCGTTTCCGTCTCTGCTACTTGTACAAAGATTTGTATTATTGTTACTGTTAGGTCGACAGCTTTGCCTGAGGATCTGTTATGATCCTTCGTCGCCAAGAAGCACGTTACATTGTTTATAATCGGTGGTATTTTTGTTTGTTGGTTCGTTCTGAAGAAACAAGAAAACAAAACAGAAGAAAGATTTTGAGACTTAATGCAATATCATGTTCAGGATAGGAAACCTCTCGCAGGCAAAATTCAGTAATAACGCTAAATAATTTAATAACGTTGTTATTATCATTTTGCATATTTGATATTACAATATTATTGCTTCCATTTCCGCCATTGCAAATTCGGCTCTTTATTTGCCTTTAGTTTTGAAATTATCTGCATTAATCATTGCCCGACTACAGTTGCTGATGTTATTGCAACTATTCTTCGGAATAGGATATTGGCTCTCGGTTTCATCATCGTCATCACCTTTTGTCTATTTCCTTCTCATAAATATGCTATCACAATCATCATCGTCATCATTATTCTCGTCGTCATTTCCGTCTTTATTTCTTTTCTTATGGTATGTTTTCAAAATCATCAAGATAATCATTATCATCATCACTTCGTTTACGATCACCGAAGTTAAGCAACGTCGTGCCTGGTCAGCACCTAGATGGGTGACCGCCTGGGAATACCAGGTGCTGTAAGGTTGGATCAGATGTACGGTTGTTGTAATGGGCAAGAATTCTAAATTTTTAATTCGAGAGCGATATTTATTTCCGCTTATTTACAGAAAATGTGACACAAGGCCAAAAATGGGGAATGGAGAAAAGGACGGTCTTGTTCTGTCTTAAATTTAAACTTAGCTCGCCACAAACACTGACCGAAACATACTACAATACTCCTAACACTAAAACAAGCATTCTTACTTACCTTTCTTACTACATCCGCCATTATACTGCAGTGTCTCTATGAAAACTAGTCTCCATATGTACAATTCATTGTCTGCGTGTGTGTGTGTGTGGGGGGGGGGTGTAATAAAATAACAATTTAAAAAAATTGCCCCAATGAGTATTTACAATATGAAACAAAACTATATACAATAAACTAAACAAAATGGTGTTAGTAATAACCCCCCACCCACCCACACACACAATCCTTAAATGTGGCAGAAACATCAGTTAATTCGACGAAATCAATGCGGGACTATAATAATATAAAACATTCATTCATCCCAAGCACTAACACAGACATGCACTCATTCAGACAACAACAAATACGAAAAACGAAAGGACCCCCTCGCATCCACCAGAGAAGTGACATCACTGACCACCTAACGAGGGATGGGATGGGGAATTAAACCAAAAAAAAAAAAAAAAAAAAATTGGGGACAGTAATAAAAGGGGCCAATAAGCATACATCCACTAGCTAAGTTAGCCGGAATGAAACTAAGTTGGAGAGCTGAGTTCCAATTCCAGTTGGGTTCGTTATATTCACTTACACGTAAATACTCTTGGGAAAGATACGAATCGAGCTTCCCCCCACCAAAATGAATTAATTAGTACGATTTGCATCACTAAATAATTATTATCTCAAAAAAAAAAAAAATCTTACAGTCAAAACATATTTTCTTTATTGGCTTCAAATAAATCTGCAAAGGGTTGGTAAACCGTAGAAAATCAATCAACAATCATCATCAGTTCTGTTAATATTTTTATCATCATCATTGTCTGTTCTTTTTTCTAATTATTGAATTTTCCCATTATCATTATTATTATTGCCATCATCATCATCATCATCATCATCATCAGCAGCAGCAGCAGCAGCCTGTCTTTATTTCTTTTTCATTATTGAATTTTATCAAAATCACCAAAAGGATTTTATTTTTTAGACTTTGGAAGATTTCATGGTTTCGTATGATCAAATCACAACCGTTTGCATAATTCCCAGTGTATCATTACTCACCCCCTATCAACTCATGTCGACTTTTGTGCTTCCTCGGAAACAATTTGCATAAATCATGATCTTATTTCTATCGTCTTATAATCGTCATTTACTTTTCTGCCGTGTTCCGTTTATCTCAGTCTAAATTGTTTGTTCATATAGAATATTTCTGACTCAACATTTTGAAAAGTTCAAAGCTTTTCGCAGGATCATTGGTTTTCTTGTTCTTTGATCCAGATTTAGAAAGAGGCGAAAGACAAGGATGCATCTTCTCACCAGATTTATTCGACCTCTACAGTGAGGCTATCCTGGAGATCCTAGCAGGAGTCATTATGGGTTGGCGCTATTTTAAAGATATAAGATATGCAGATGACAGACGCACAAAAGAAAAGAAAAACTACTGGCCTTCCTAGATAAGATAGTAAAGGAAAGCGAGAAGAAAGGACTAACATCAACAAAATAGGAAAAACCCAAGATGCGAATAAGAAATTGGAGATGTCAACATCAAGCAGGTGCAGAAGGTTAAATATCTGTGAACTGTTTTAACAGAGGAAGGAAAAAGCAACACCGAAATCAGAACACGCAACGGATTAGCGAAAGATGCTTTCCAAAAGCTAAGCAAAGTACTAAGAAGCAAGAAAGAAAATCATTAGAAACAAAGAAAAGAGTGCTGCATTGCTGTGTAACATCGATCCTCTTTTATGCCAGTGGGCAATCTCCTTACAAATAATGAGAAAACTAGAAGCAACAGAAATGTGGTTCTACAGAAGGAGAATTTCATGGATGGAGCAACGAAAAAAGTCTTAAAGAAAGTGGAAACTAAAATGGAACTTATATTCACCACCAGAAAAAGTCTGTTGAAATTCCTTGAACGTATAATGAGGAAAGAGTGTTTAGAGAATTTAAAACTCACAATGAATATCGACGTCAGTAACTACAAAGGAAGGCAGTGGGTTACCTACTTGATGAGCCTGTGTGAATGGATGGCGGAAGGCTTTAGGTTTGTCAAAGGGACAAACTTTGCTAAAGGCTACAAGGAATAAGAGGTTGTGGAGAGATATGATCATCCACGTCCTGATGGAACACGGAGCTTAGAAGATGATCCACCCAAGGAAGAGTTCGATAACAAACAGACAGACAGAGGCTACAACTTTATATAGAGAGATAATTTTCTTTTTCTGTTCTAGTAATTTTCTTGTCAGTAGTTCATTTCCTTCTGTTGCTACACGTTTTCTTTTGTACATCTCTAAATTTGCATATTTCTCAATTCCGAACTCATTTCTAATTACGCAGTTGAAGTTATTGTTGGCATCAAACTTTCTAAATATTTACTATTTTTGACAAATATTCATTCAGTAGGTGAGTGAGTGAGTTATTTTTTTTTTTTTTTAAATATCTTTATGAATTTCTAGTTTAATTATTATCACGGTTACTGTTCCCAGTGCTACAGACAAGATTAATTGCTCGCATAAAAGGTTCAGTAAAAATATCAAATTACAAAAATTCATTTGTTGAGGATATTAAACAACTGAAGCTGTGTTATAAACTACACTCCGATGACCTGGGAACGTCGAAAGAATAGAATATTTTAATTTCCCAAGATGGTCCTCTTTGGGAATTAACCTCTAGTGGTTGTAGAAGTCTGGCTCCACTGTAAATATACCGATACTTACAGGATTCACTCAAGTAGAGACTTACTGAATGATGAGTGTGGTATAAACATAAGAGGAGAAAGCAGGAAGTTAGGATATGGAGGATATACACTGGTTGGCTCTAGACTTGAAGAGGTTAACATTGTAGTGTTTTGGGAAGCATCCACGCGGGAATTTGATCCACAAATTAACGGTTCTTTGAAAGAAGGTTTCAGAGTGGAACTTCCTACTTGGAAATGGTGTACGAAGACAATCGGCGCGTTGAACCTGTGTAGCATGGCGGGTCTTAGCTGTAAAGGTCTGAACTGGTTAAACTAAAGAAAGAAGCATGGAAAGAGCAACAGAGTAGCGAGAGGCTTTAAGGTTTGTGTCTGTGGGAGACGTGTTACGGGGTGAAAAATAATTCACTTCCAAAAACGCCGCGTCTTCTATACGGACCTCTGTGAAAGCTGGAAAGTGAAATTTGGACAACTCCTGCCAAGATATGGCAGCAATAATTCATATTTGGTCGGATCTGATTCTTGTAAAGATAACGCATGACAGAAGGCGAAAGAGTTCTCAGCAAGGGAGCGACCATTTTAGTTTCAGCGTCTTTACCGACGGGGATGGGGGTATATATATATATATATATATATATATATATATATATATATATATATATATATATATGAGTTCCAATTGAGGTTTAGAGTGAACTTGAGTCCTAGCAGACATCCAAACCAAGGAGACTCATTGAGAGTGTAACCGTTCACCATGACTGGAAAGAATTCAAAGCCTGTTTGGTAATGAAATGTTACTAGCTTCGATTTGGAAAGATTGAAAGTTGGGGCCTCATGCAAAGGTTCCTCGTCTGTAGAGTCAGCCAACACCGGTGTGGGACAGAGGCAACTGACGGGTCGACAAGGATGTTTCGTCGAATCAAGCCTAAAAAAAGGAAACAGATAATAGAGACAGCTTTGTAAGGTTGGAAACCTCTACCAACTTTCCGACCGTCTGCAGTCGATGTACCAAGGAATGCAAAGTATCGCTTCTTATATGATAGCCTGTAACCTTTCAAGTGAATTCATCATCATCATCATCATCATCATCATCATCATCATCATCATCATCATCATCCACATGACCGGGTGTAGTCGTGAAGTTGGTGCTGACCAGTCCTATCCCCATATCTGGGTTAAAAGCCGGAGATGTATTCCTTCGTGTGCATCGTCTCTTGGGCAAGAAGACCTGATAGAGACCATCAATCTCCAGGTCAAATCACAACCGATGTCCTCTAGCTTTGGTCACGGATACGCGGCCGTTGATTCCAGCAGGGGAACCCTCCCACCCAGCCGTCGACTTCAGTCTAGAAAAAAAATGTGTCACTCCATCATTATTATTAGGTTGGTGCAAAAATAATGACGTAATAATGTCGTTTTTTGACGTTAAAAAATACGCCAAAAAACGACATTATTACGTCATTATTTCTGCACCAACCTAATATCTCAACCCTATTGTGTTACATGGTACAATTAGCACTCGTAGTGGATTAAAATTACCTTTTTTTTCCCTAAAAGCTGTTATTGGTATTTATTTTCAGCAACTGTGTCATAATTATCGTAATTGTCAGAAATCTTCAATGAAAAAGACAGCGGTTATCACAAAAGGAGAAAATAGTGCCAACACCCCAATCATGATTCCACTCACAGAAGTTCTTGCTTTGTGTTTAGTGGTAGCTGTCGTTCATTACGAATTACTGGTACATGGAAAGACCATGACTGAATATATATATTACCAGGCTGGTAAACGGGTAAACGAAGTATTAAGTCGAATATGTTATGCCTTCGTAACCAGAAAAAGTGTTACTCTCTAGTATGGCAATGCAAGGACACATTCATAAAAAAACAAACAAAACAAAAAAAATTAAAAAAATCCAAAAAACTAAAAACTAAAATAAAAAAAATAAAATCGTTAAAATGTTAAGCTCTTCCCAATCCTTCATACTCACCAGATTTGCATATACAGATGTTATTTTGTTTCTGCATGATAGAGCCTTAAAAAAAACAATGAATAATTTGACGATAGACTATATAACATTTTTCAGGGAAAACACAAAATTTCTTTAAACATGGAATGGAAAATCTGCCTTCCAGTTGTACTGAAGTCGTTGGAACAATGATCTGATTATGTTTTGATAAGTAATATTTAAAACATTCCTGGTAAAATATAATTATTTCCCGAATATTGTAATATTACTACGGTTTGGTCTGATTTATTTTGCTTTACAGCATATAAAGACCTCAATGGGTAATTTAATGCCGACAAGATTGTTAGGATTAGTTTTGTATGAATAGAATATGTATTCTTTGTAAGAAATCAATTTGTAGATCAGGTTTCATTGATGTGTTTTTCTAAAGAGGATTTTTTGCTAGTAATTTTTTAAAATGTATTGCGAGTAATTTTACTATAAAAATCTATTTTTATACTTGCATAGTATTTTGATCCCAGTTTAGAGTTTAACTAGTTGCATATAGCTGGGACCCTAACAAATGCTACCTGGGAACAGCAGCAATTAAAAGATGGCCCCACACTCTTCAAAACCTTCTCATTAGCGGCCTTGCTGCCAGATGTAGTTTATCGTCATATCCAGGACAAATATTATTACGGTGTTATACGATTTACGCACACACACACATATATATATATATATATATATATATATATATATATATATATATATATATATATATATTTAGAAAATGGATTAAGTCCGATATTTAATTTATTTGGTTAAACATTATTTTTAATGGATACTCCTATTTGAGTAGATGCTGTTTTTATTTATTTATTAAACAGCATATTTATTTATTTACTTCTACCAGCCTGAATGTTTGAGAAAATTGTTAAAAAAATATGCGACCTCTTTCAGGACTTGAACCTGCATCCACTAGAGGAAACTGTCATTAAGCCTGACGTGCCATGACTTCTCGGCCAAGTAGTATTAACTCTTTCCCGCCATTTTTTTTAGGTGGGGACCCAAGCGCGTACGCTCGGGACAAGGTCAAAAATTGCCCTCAGCCAACGCAACCGTCGGTTACGCTGGTCTCGCTGCGAGCACCGATCCCTCCCTCGCGGGTAGCTGTTCCCCACGGCTGGGCACCTCTTCAGTATAATTTTCTCAGTTGCCCCTCTGTTCTTTGACAGAGAAGCCCCTGAGAGCACTCTGTCCAAAGACAGAGACGCAACTGAGAGATGATAAGCCTGCGTTGAAAATCCCTCCAAGTAGGAATTTATACGCACTTCTCGGCCACTTAGAACCTCCTGATGAAACAAATCCTGAACAATGCTTTTGAACGCATATCTTTCCCGGTTCCAGAAAGATACATATCTGCTCTAATTCGTATCCTAACGTAAAGAGCGCATATTTTTTTCTAATAAGATTTCTCGAATAATCAGGTCGGAAGATATAAATAAATAAATATCTATATATGTAATATGTGAAAAACAGTTACATTTTTGTTATTTTTTATTTTTATTTTTTTAATCTATTCGCCCCAAGCAAGGTGGAAATACCACTAGTATGCAGGTGGTTACGAAGAGTGAAACGGAGAGAAATGGTTGAGTATTGGGAGGATTGAGAAAAGGACAAAAGATGAACGGGATTCGGGAAAATAGAAGTTTGCGATTGACGTTGAATTTAAATTTTTGGAGATTGTAGTTATCAGGGAAACGAGTCAACGGAAGGGAGTTCCACCGGCGGGTAGTGCGATAAAAGAAGCTAAAAAAAAAAACCTAAGGGAAATTGCTACGTTGGCAAACTTGGGACTTAGAAACGCTGTGGTTAATTTAATTTTTAAAAATAAATATTTGTGAATAAAATAAATATCATTCAGATTCAGCGAAATGTTAAAATAATTATAAAATATAGTGATTTGAATGTAGGAAAATAAAGGAAAGTGATTGTAAGAAGAGTAAAATACTGAATATATAATTACAATTTATTATAATATAATTATAATTTATTATAATATAATTATAATTAAGTATAATATAATTATAATTTATTATAATGCTATTATAACATTATTTTAGGAAAAAAAATCTAAGACAAAGTGAAAAAGGTTTTCGTGTGACGTGACTTCATCTGAGTAAAGTGATGGTTACTTTGATGCGACTGCACATGCGCACAAAGGAAAGGAGGCGCTGAGAATTTAAAATTTAATTTTTTTAAATATATTTTTGGGATATATAGTCTAATCGATTTTATTCAATTTCTATTTCTTTTTGTTCATGTTTCCACCACATTTGTTATTAAATATCCTACATTATGAGAATAAAAGATCTTCCAAGAAAAGTGAAATGCAAGTGTTGCAACCTAGGGAATGTTACTGAATAGAATAATCGCACGATGGTTGATAATACTTAGGACAAGAACAATACATATAAGATTCGCCAGCAGTGCGTAGAAGTAGTAGTCAAATGGTAGGAGTGAGTCAAGCGAATTCTACCGTGAATCTCCAACTGCAGGATATTTACCAACCGCTCCACGCGGTCAGATATGGCAAAAGGCCGAATTTAATGTGGGGTATCCGAGCCCGTATGCTCGGCCAAAAATTCTCCGTAGACCCTGTACAACACTGGGTCGGGTAGCTGTTCTCCGAGACGAGAGACTGCCGTCCGACATAGCCTCGTCTAGAGACCTCTCTGGCAGAGAGTTTGACCAGCACAGCCGGAGACGAATCTCCAACTGCAGACTGATGCCAAATCAGTCGGGTTTCGATCTTGGCTTGAGGCAATCAGATGCCTAGTCACACTGATAAGCTGTGATACAGCGAAACAGTCTATGCGGATAACACTATATAAAAAACATATATAGTTTCCCAACATATTCTTATAATTTATGTTAACATTCTTTCGGTTTTAAGGAAATTTAAATTAAAATTAAAATTCATTATCTTCTTTCTTTTTATGTGCTATGTTCTTTCGGGATGTAGGCGATCATGGCTCTCCACTTCCCTCTATCTCTTGCAGCTCTCAACAAGTTCTTTCCCTCTGCTTCCTCCCGCAGACCACGTTCTGTCATGCACTTGATTAAATCCGCCAAGTATGTCACGCGTTATTTTCCCTTGTCTCTCTTTCCCTCTATTCGACCCGTGAGTATCAGATTCTCTAGGCCTTCCTTCCTCATTATGCGTCCCAGAAACTTCAGCTGCCTCTTCCTGATGTTAAGCATAAGCCTCCTCCTTGTTTGCAACCTTTCTAAGACCTCATCGTTGCTCACACGCTCGGTCCATGATATCCTTAGCATCCTTCTGTAGAACCACATCTCCGTCGCCTCGAGTCTCTTCTTCATCTTTGAGGAAATTACATTTTTGTAAATGTGTTTAACCAGTACATATTTTACTATTATCTTAGCTCCCCTCCCCTCCCCAAACAATGGTGTGTTTTAAAACCTGCTTTATAATTACACGAATTCAAATATGATATCATATCTGGTTCAATAATTCTTCCAGATGATTTATGATGAATAAATTTAACCGTTTTGATGTTTTAAAATCAAAAAGATGGTTTGTATATTGCTTAGAGGAAAATAACAAATTTAACACATCACCGATTTTATAACACATTTCTGTTCGGTGTGGCTTTTTTTTAAAAAAACTTTCTTGTGCAAACCTGGATATTTTATATCAACACATTTTATCTACCAATCTATAGTAATAGTAATGGATTGTTTTTTTATTTATTACTGCTACAGATTTTTATCACTTTAAGAATTATTTTGAGTAGACGTTCCATTTATTTATTAAACAGTATAATTATTTATTTTCATCTACCGGCCTGTTACTAGACGAAAATAAATAACAGTAGGGAAACCCAGGTTCAAATCCTGCCGAAGAAGCGGATATTTTTCTTCAATAAGATTTCTCGAATATTCAGGCCGGTTTGGTTTTGTTTGTTTTGTTTTACGCCATATTAACTTCAATGGGTTATATGTCGACAAGATCTTTATTGCTACTAATATTTTTTTTGTCTGCTAATATTTTTCCTTAAAAAATGTATTGCTGGAAATAATTTTTTTCAAAAAAGTATTGCTGGTAATATTTATATTTTCTTTCGAAATGTATTGCTGGTAATAATGTATTGCTGACAATACTTTTTCCTCAAAAAATTTATTGCTGGTATTAAAACCTATTTTTACACTTCCATAGTGTTTTGACCCCAGTTTGGGGGTTAACTACTTACCCATAGTTGGGGCCCTAACAGGAGCAACCACCGCGGATCAGGGTAGACCTGGGAATAACAGCAATTAAGAGGTAGTTTCACGTACCTCAAAACATCCTGGTCAGAGACCTTGCTGTTGGACGTAGTTTATCGTCATACACAGGACGCTATTCAGGCCGGTAGACGAAAATAAATAAATATACTGTTTAATAAATAAACTGGGAGTCTACTCAAATATGAGCATCCATTCAAAATAACGTTTAAAGTGACAATTATATATCTATCTATATGTTAGATTAATATTATATCTGTCAGATTAATAAAAAAAAATTCTTTAGAAAATTACTTTGTTTACATTTGGATACAAAACTGAGCAAATATGATAATTTCAAGGAATCTGTGATGGGGAAGATTTTTCTGGAAGGCAATGTTCAGAGCTTTCTTGATGAGCAAAGCTTCTTCTTGGCCGAGTCAGTGAAGGCAAGTCGGATCAAACGACGGTTTCCCTCTGTCCAGTTAGATGCAACTTCGAATTCTGCCGGAGAACGCATATTTCTCGAATATTCAGGCTGGTCGCCGAAAATAAATAAATAAATATACTGTTTAATAAATAAACAAGGCGTCTATTCAAATATGTGAATCCATTCAAAATAACGTTTAAAGTGATAATTTTATATCTATCTATCTTGTGCTCAGTTTCGAGTTTATTGTTGGTTTGTCGGCAGTACAATGGAAAAATTATCAAGCCCTATCGGCTAGTCCTCATTCTGGGGAAGCCTCAGGCGACTGACAATAAACTCAGCCTCCTCTCAAAGGAAAAGTACTGCCTGGGAGCTTGAGCTAATACTATCGGCAAAAGAGTTCGCATCTCTGCCGATCAGTCATATGAGACATTGCTCGTACCACTGGCAACAGTCCAAGTACTATTACAGTCCAAGTACCATTGTATTAAGACTTGCGCCCACGACCCAACGAAAAGTGACACAAGGGTCGAATTTAATTTGGGTTTATCGGCACTCTCGTGGAAAAATTCTCAATCCAGGCCACCATGCTTCTAATTTCAAACGCTTCTGTGTAGCTGTAATTCCACAAGGCACATCGTTATTCACATTTTTTTTTGCATATTTTCTACATTTTTCAGGTGGTACTGCTAAATTTTCATTACATACAGCACCATTTTATACTAGTAACTTATATCTCAGGCACGGTGGAGTAATGGATAGCGGCTCCTATTGAGGAATCGGAGAGCTGAGTTCGAATCCATTACAGTCACTTACGTGCTAATACCCTTGGGAAAGGTATGAATCCTCTTCTGGGTAAATAGAAGGACAGACCGGATTCTACAGCCTTAGATGGCAACTGCCTACCGTAGAAAGAAATGGCAACCTAATGCGGGAAAAAATCTGCCTCGTCGAAAGATACTTGATCACCCAAGCGTGTATCATGCATGACACATATCTGACTGAACTTATGTTTAATTTCTTTGTATGACAACTTTTGAACATTTAATCCAATTATGCAATTTTACTTAATATTAGATCCAGTAATACTTCTCAGGCAAGTCGTTTTCATCAGTTTCTACCTTAGTGCAAAAATTCATCTTCCATATTTTCTAAAATGCATTGGTTCCCTTTTAAAATGCAATAGCATTTCATTTTACATATTTCATAAGAGAATCAAAATCCATTAGTTTTATGGCTCATCTACTGGAAGACGTAACTTTCAGCAATTATTTCTTCGAGTTAATAATGAATTCTGGCTTAAAGTCAGACGTCAACAAGAATTTCCTACTCAATAAAATCTGACAACCTCTACTAATGCCCCAAACTATAGCTAGTGACTGTTTTTCTATATTTGAGTAGCTAGATTCGGCCGACGTAATACTCTAGAAAGATACATAAATAGGTGTTCTTCTTGGACTAGGATTGCCAATATGGAATTTTTTTTCCAGCATCTGTTGCTAATGTACCAATAACATACATTTGGGGGTCAAAATTTTAATAACGCTTTCTTTTTGCGAGAGAACTTTTCAAATTATCAAATGGTGTTTGTTGTATATTAAGAGACTTAAATCATTCAATAAACCCCCAAAGTATCCCGATTCTTTTTTATTGGTAGGAGGAGGCACCTCTAATATTTTCTCTGTCAAACTTGGGTCGGGCGAAATTCCGTCTTTTGAAATTTGGTGCCGAATATATAATATTTTTTCGCAAGTAAATACATATTCATATTCATTAATAATCACCCCAGATATACACCATTGTGCAAATTAATTGAAAAAAAAAACCCTAAAAAAAAACCCAAAAATTCTTTAGCTTCCTTTCTTTCACCATCCGTTCAGTTTTCGACGAACTGGAGTGACAGGGTGTAATCAATTCCAATGTTTTCCTCTGATTAGGTAATTTGAAGTGGTATGCAGTAATATGAATCTATTTTCAGGATTTATAATGAAATCTGTTTGGCCTTGAAAAATATTGCGACATCCGTGATTGCATCAGATTTTTATCACGCCCAGACACTACTGTCTTGACTGTTGATTAGTTGTCCTACGGTCATTATCTGCGATGTACGTTACTCCAAGGAAGCGTACGAAAATTGTAAGGCTGAACGGACACACTGGCAAGCCTTACCAGTAAGCAAATCGAAGTACTATAGATTGGCCCGAAAACTCTCCTGTTTTAAATCCAATCAAGAACCTGTGATCAATTTGCCCGGAATGATTTCGTAGAATTGACATACGAAGTATTAACTTGTGCACTGAGTCATGTGTCATTATGAGAATACGAAAATAAAGTAAATAATAACGGAATTATTGGTTTTGTTTCAATTAATTTGCACAAGGATGTACTTAGTCTATTTAAAAACTGGTTGTTTTTTTGTTTTTGTTTCAAGTCTTCTTCATTGGTTACATCAAAATGTATATCATATTGATATATTATCATATTTTTTATATCCCCCTTTTAGAAAGTTTTCTATTGCTTTCTGAAAGATAACACATGCTGTTTTCACCGCATAAGGTATACGAGTCCATCTCATCAGTCCGATTGGGGACTTAAATTTATCATCAATTTGAATTTGATAGTATCTGCTTTTTAGATCACTTCTTTGAAGCAATTCATTCCTGTTAACGAATGTAACATATTTTCACTATTTGGAGTAAGACAAGAAACCGAACAAATTTTATGGTTTACGCCTTCTTTATAGTGAACGAGGTCACCATTTGATTGCCTCAGAATTGCTGTAGGGGTGATGCGCATTTAATTCCACCCGATCCCTTTTCACTCATTTTAGGGATTTTACCAACTATCAGGAGTAATAAGTGAATTGAAATTCTGTGAGATTAAAAATATGAGAGGTTTCAATTTGCTTTATAATCTTTTAACATTCTGTTTTCATGATTTTCTGAATCCATCGTAAGAATTAGGCTCGTGCTATTAACCTTAAGCACATCTGTTCCTATTAAGCCATGACACTTATTACAGTCCAAACAATTTCGATCGTGGTGTTCGTTTCAAATGTTGTTTCAGAGTATCTTAATATCTTTATTTATGATCCATGAAAATGTCTTAATTTTAAATGACTTTTATATAGATTCGATTTACCCTTTTTTGCTCAAAAGTTCTTCAGAATTAGCGTTATATCGCTGTCAGTATCAATTTGCATTTTTAAATTCACCCCATACAATTTAATTCCCATGAAGGTATTTTCTTTCTTATTCTTCTGTATTTAGAAAGCATCAGTTTCACTTCTTAAAGTGTCTGCCATTTTTCGACAATCTTTATATTTTTATTTTTTACTTTAAACACCGATTATTTTTTTTTTTTACAATTTTTACACATCTGTCTCCATGCCGGCTATGTTCTCCTGTTTGGTTTCTGCTCAAAGTTACAATATTTCCCTTTTAGTGTTGTTTTCGTTATCGTGTATATGTCTATAATTTCGGGTTGATTTTGTTCCTTGTTGAATTTTTCAATCAACGCTTCCTATTGTATAAATTACATAAATGCCTCTAACAACATTTAGTTTAATTACAACTGTGTTAACATTTTCAATCTATGCGAAGTATTATACATACCTTCTATTAATCTTAGCTGAATTAATTCCTCTTCAATAGGTGTTTATTTTATCCTAAACGTTGCAATTCACAATATTTACTGGCGCCTCGTAGCCGATTCAGAAATTTTGTAATGGTTTCCTTTCATTCTTTTAATGACAAGAACTTTGTTCGTTCGGCAAAGACTAACCTTTTACTTGGTCACATATTCCTGAGAATAATCTCTTTGATTTGGTTGAATGTCAATTCTTACAATCCTGTTCGATAAGTCATCAACGAAATCCTTCTTATGGCTTCACAAATGGCTGTTGCAAGAAATAAATGCGTGCTTTCGTTTTCTGCTTCATTTATTTTATTTCTTTCTTCGAGCAAGGGCTGCAAAGCACATTATCCAAGTTTCAACAAAGTCTGGGTCTTCTACATGTCATAAGGATCCTATCGGTGACGACATAATGTTGTGATATTCCAAATAGGGGTTTCAGTTGTATGCAATCAATATTAATTCTACAGTTAAAATCAGTCAGTTATGTGCCATCCATGATACTTAGGCGATCATGTATCTTTTTATTCGAGGCAGATTTTTCCCGCAGTAGGTTGCCATTTCTTTCTGCGGTAGACCCGTTGCCATCCAAGACTATACTTACTCATAGCTGGGTGGAGAAGAAGAGGATTCATACCTTTTCCAAGGGTATTAGCACGTGAGTGAATGTAATGAATTCGAGTGGAATTCGAACTCGGTTCTGCGATTCCTCAATCCGAGCCGCTATCCATTACTCCACTATGCCTCCTCCACAGTCAAAATACAATAATATTTTACACGTGCTGCCATTATGCAAGGATAAGTGACACAAGGTCGAGCTTAATGCGGATTTATCAGCAGTACCATGGAAACATTCCTGAGCCCCCCACGCACCAGCCGATAAACGCAGCCATCCCCGGAAGGAGAGGTACTACTGACAAAGCAGTTCACTCCTCTACCGGACAGTCATATGAGGAGACACTGCTCCTATCACTGACAACGGTCCTAGTACAATTATTTGTCCCCACCACGGTGACAGGATGTGACACAAGTTCGATTCTGCAGGAATCGATATTTGTACTGATCCCCCCCCCTCTTTAGTGCAATGAGAGAGGGTACTGCCTTGGACAGCTGTTCCCCGGGACCAGACACCTCGCAATATTTTTCATTTGCGCTCTGTCCGCAGACAGGAACACGACTGAGTTCGGCTCTGTCCGAAGACGGAGACACACCTGAGAGATGTAAACAGTACGAGCAGGACAAGTACCAGGGTGTTTACTCGTCTCCCCACGGCGACAAGATATGACACAAAGGTCGGTTTCATGTGAGGCATCCAAACGTGTATATACGGGTCAAAAATTGCCCAGACGCCGCACCTATCGGTTGTGCTGGCATCGGTATTTCTACCGATCTCTCTCTCTCTCTCTCTCTCTCTGGTACAATGGGGTTGTGTACAGCCGCGGGCAGCTGTTCCTCGGGACCGGGAACCTCTCAGTATTTTTTCAATTGCGTTCTGTTCGCAGACAAAGATACGACTCAGTTGCGTTTTGCCCGAAGACAGAGATGCAACTGAGAGATGTTAACAATGCGAGCTGTACCATTGCTACTACCTGGTCTGGTCCCGGGGAAGTACCTCTCCTTCCGGGGATGGCTGAGTTTATCGGCTGGTGCGTGGGGGGCTCAGGAATGTTTCCATGGTACTGCTGATAAATCCGCATTAAGCTCGACCTTGTGTCACTTATCCTTGCATAATGGCAGCACGTGTAAAATATTATTGTATTTTGACTGTGGAGGAGGGATAGTGGAGTAATGGATAGCGGCTCGGATTGAGGAATCGCAGAACCGAGTTCGAATTCCATTCGAATCCATTACATTCACTCACGTGCTAATACCCTTGGAAAAGGTATGAATCCTCTTCTTCTCCACCCAGCTATGAGTAAGTATAGTCTTGGATAGCAACGGGTCTACCGCAGAAAGAAATGGCAACCTACTGCGGGAAAAATCTGTTTAGTGCTACCATTAATTTGTATATATTAGTAGACGTTATGTATAGCCAGGCTACGTAATAGCGTGGCTATACATAACGTCTACTAATATATACAAATTAATGGTAGCACTAAACAACCACTACTACAACACGTAACTCGAAGAAAAAATAATGATATGACGCAGATGTTGACATTCCAAACGACGAAAGGTTAGGAAGGAAACCTTTATCAGTACTGGAAAGAGCTATAACAGCTAATGGACTTGAGAAACCTTTTTTCCTGAAAAAATTGTTTTAATAGGAAGATTTTATAAATTTCAACCGACTGTATTTCTGGTTGATCGGTCAAGGAATGCAGTATGTTTCCTTATAGGGAAACGGCATATATTACCATTACAATTTCATTTAGTAGAGATATATTAGGATGTGGAATTAGTAAATGCCAAGCACTTCAAATACCTCAGTATTAACAAATTTAGTTTAATGGACAAGGAAATTGAATATAGAAAAGGCTGCTCCAGAGGTAATTTTGCCCAACACCTCATATTGCGAGAAAAAACCAACAACAAGTGATGTTCTTAAATAGCCTCGTCAGATCGAGACTTTTATATGGATTGCCAAGCATGGCGCCAAACCCGTTCAGAAATATCTAAACTGTCTACTGTTTACAACCGCTTTTTAAGATCAATGGTTAAAAATGGCTTTGAGAAAGTTAAGCTTGCTGATCTTGGCGAAGGCCATATTTCTTCGACTACTACTACTACACTACTAAATAACAGAAACGACATTACTTGAAGACTATCAACAGCAGCAACAGTTAAAATAACACATGAAACTCGAAGAGAAAACAATGACATTATCAAGATGTTGACGTTCCACACTACGTTAAACAAAAGGTTAGGAAGTAAACCTCCATCAATACTGTTATATAGGAATAAAGTGTCGACACTTGAGTTTGAACATAGATCGTCAGTGAGCAAACACAGGCGATCCCATTATTGAATTAAATAGACCACGTGACCATAGAGGAAATGCATATATAGGAGATAGCGTGTGTCTAATCGATCACATTTCTACCCCCTATACTATACGGATCGCTATTTCTACTCTATCACTATACGGACCGCTATTCTCTATTCTATTCACTATACTATTTCGTTATAGTGATCACTATACGGGTTACCTTTTTGAGCGAATATTATCAGGCAAGTACTGTTAGTGCGAGTATTATTCGAAGACGTCTGAGAGCAGTATTGTTCAACGGCGTTACTATAGTTGTATCTGCGATTTCAAAGTCTCTACTACAACCAGCATTACGAAAGTGCCAACGAGTATTCGTTGGCATCACAAAAATGGCAACGTGTGTTCGTTAACATCACTAACAATACTGAAAAGAGTGATAACATCTGATAGACTTTAGAAACTTATTCTTCTGAAGAATGGTTTTAAGGGAAATATCTTTTCAGCCGACAACGGCACTGGCTGTTCGGTCAATGAATGCCTTATGTTTCCTGATAAGGAAACGGCTAATATTAAATTTACCATTTGGGGGTTCGTATCAAAGTGAATGTCTATTCAGAAGTTATAAATATTAATGAGCATACGCATGCGCACTTCTGCTACGTTGTCAAAACTTAATCCTTCCTTTATTTTTCATGGAATAGAAAAACCGTAAAAGGCATTAAAATAGAACGTAACAATTCTAAAAAGAAAGAAACATTATGGGGAAATTAAGTGCAACAATAAGTCCGAAACGGCCGAGTTTGAAACGCCCCCACTTTAGTCCTTGGCAATTGCCCGTCCCCGGAGGCAACGACTAACCTTGCTGGGTTATGACCAGAGGCGAGGTACAGAAGATGCAAGTGTTTTCTTTCTATTTAATTTGTTGCATATAACGGAATATTCTGACATGTGCACGTCTGCTAAAACTGATCCCCCCATTGGCGCATTACAAGTGTTGCTGCTGGGAAGAGTGCCGGGGGTGGGGATCAATAAAAATGGAAGAAGAAGAAGAAGAAGAAGAAGAAGAAGAAGAAGAAGAAGAGGAGGGAGAAGAAGAAGAAGAAGAAGAAGAGGAGGGAGAAGAAGAAGAAGAAGAAGAAGAAGAAGAGGAGGGAGAAGAAGAAAGCAAAATTGCAGGAAAAACAGGGGGATTAAAAAGAAAGAATTAGGTATGGGAAGTAATAGAAGAAGAAAAAGAAGAAAAAAAGAAGTAGAAAAAGAAGAAAAAAAGAAGTAGAAAAAGAAGAAAAAGGAGAAAAAGAAGAAGAAACAGAAGAAAAAGAAGAAAAAGAAGAAGAAAAAGAAGAAAAAAAGAAGTAGAAAAAG
>OZ010597.1:37695171-37762671 GCA_963932145.1 Acanthosepion lycidas
TTTATCGATAAATGCTAAGAATACAAATGACAAAGCATGTATCATGTATATTTCAATACATGACTGACGAGGCAGATTTTTCCCGCAGTAGGTTACCATTTCTTTCTGCGGTAGACTAGTTACCATCCAAGGCTATAGAACCCGGTCTGTCCTGCTATTTACCCATAGCTGAGGAGAGAAGAAGAGGATTCATACTATTCCCCAAGGGTATTAACACGTAAGTGAATGTAATGGATTTGAGTGGAATTTGAACTCGGCTCTCCGATTCCTCACACCGTGCCTCCTCTGAATGGTATAGAGATGTATGTTTTATACATAAAAACGGCCACGTTATTCGCACACTAGAAAAGAAGATAAATAAGTTTAATAGACATAAAACGCCTAAGCAAATAAGAAAACGAGAACACAGAATGGAGGGGGAAGTCGTTGCACATGGCACTGGCTATATAAGCACCAAACCCAAAGACACATCCTCTTTTTTTCTTCCAGAGATACCTAGGGCTGTGGTTCCCAAACTTTTTTTCTGGGTTGCATTTTCGAAATGAAAATTTGCTCGCGCCTCAGCAAATTTTATGTGATAAAAAGTATATTTAAAAATAAAATTAAAAAAACAAAACAGAGAGAACGTTAAAGGGAGATAAACGCGGATTAAAATCAGAACATTATCATTGATAACTCTCTCCTCCACTTTGCGGACCTTAGTTACTATATTCTTAATAATTGATATAATGCAAAAATATCACAATGATAAAACCGGTTAATAATTATTTATAACTATTTATACTGGGACTCATATATGCAATTATAAGTAATCCATAATAATGTTTTCAATTTTGAAATCATATTTATTTTTGGCATATGATTTTTTTTCAAAACTGTTTATAAATCTTTGATTGCATTTCACCGTTTGGGAACCACTGCCCTAGGACGCTGGGGGGGTCCATAGAAGGAATTTAGGTGTCCGTAAGGATCAGATAAAAATGAACATTCATATTCGCTATACAGCCTTTGTACTAATCAACGGCTTATCTTTGAAAGAAATGAAATAAAATGAATCCTACTACTGCTTGAAAGAAAACGCACCCAGCCACTACTTACAGTGCCAACTGCTAGGCGTCTCTTCACTTGCCGTTAAGTCCATGTTTACAATTTAAACGTGTTTTCATCATTTTCTGCACGACGTCCATCTTTTACCCCTTAATGAGAGCAAATGATAATTCTCATTTTCCACAGTTTATTACAGATCGGCTATCTTGTCATACACTGGTGTGAATTAATTGGCCACAATTATTTTCAAGCGTGGCTGGCGGTTAAGTAATGTCTGTGCAGTGTGCATTATAGAGAAATGCACGTACAAATGTTGTGAAAAACCAATTAAACCGTAAGTATTTGCTTGTCTGTCTGTCTATGAAGGACTAGTTCTTATAGGGGTACGTGACTAAAAAAAGGCTCTAGACAGGGACATCAATTTACGGAAGACCAAAGCCGATAATCTTAACAGAAATCGCTATTATTAGAAACTAGACCAGGACTGAAAGGTCTGTTGCCAAAATACGCAGGCGCGGTTTTTCTAAGCTGAGTCCACAGACGCATATTATCTGCAGACACTTTTTTATTTTATTTTTCCGTTTGGATATTTAAATAATAACAATTGTTGTGCCCTCTTCTCTTCAAAAGCCGTCGCTCATTTCGTTTCAGGGCACATAACTTAGAACTAAATACCACCGTAAACTTTGCGTTGATTCCTGGCATTTTTATCACCACAAGAAAAATGAAGTGAAATATTTCGCGAAACTCAAATAAATATAAAAATAAAACCTTTCCTAATGTTTTTTGCTGTTAAAGGCTGTTCGAATAACTTGGAGTGATTTTAAATGTGAATTAATTTTCAGCGTCTAATGATTTTTTTTTCTTTCAGATTTAACAACTTAAGTCTTTGGCAATTTCAACCCTGGAAAGATTAACAATCAACGTGTTAAAGTTATCGAAGCCTATTGCGAAAAAAAAAAAGAAAAAGAAATGCAATGAGAAGCTCCCAGATTGCATAATTTTTCGAAACAGCGAAGTCAGTTGGCCACCACGATCGTGCGAATTGACGCCTTTAGATTTCTTCCTTTGGGGTCATCTCAAAAGTAAGATCTATGCCAACAAGCCAACAACAATTCAACAATAGAAGGATGAGATAATAAGGCATAATGGTGAGATTGAGGAGCAACTATGCAGAGACGTCATCAAAAATTTTCATCCTCGAGTGGAGGTGTGCCCCCGAAACATTGGCGGACATTTGGGCGATAATATTTTTCACATATAATTGCCATGACTTAAATAATATGATTCAATAGAGAAATAAATAAATTTTCGCTAATAACACTGAATCAAACACTCTTTATAAATGACTAGCATCATTACCCAGCATTGCCTGGGTTTATTAAAAAAAAGA
The DNA here is from genome assembly GCA_963932145.1 of Acanthosepion lycidas. Lineage (NCBI taxonomy): Eukaryota > Metazoa > Mollusca > Cephalopoda > Sepiida > Sepiidae > Acanthosepion > Acanthosepion lycidas. The sequence continues at coordinate 37,697,612 of OZ010597.1, forward strand.
TCACAAACCTCATCCAATCTGTAAAGTTAAAAAAAAGAAGATTCTTCTTTAGTGCCTCTTATCTATATGACAAAAAGTTATAATGACATGAAGTGTGAAAACATTTATAACAGGAGAAAGTTGTTGTTTTTTACAGAAGCACAGAAGATACAAAAATAATTTTCAGCAAATGAAGAGTACATTAATCGCAATCGATCTTCGAAAATTGTTGAGGAGAAATGTTTGCTGACAGCATTTGCTCAAACTACATCAAATGAACAACATGCATTGGAAGGAGAAATTCAACAAAGACTTCTAGTAGTCGTGCCAATGCTAAAAACCAACGTTCACAAAGACTGTATAGAATTGTTCTTTGTCCCTCAGTTTCGACAGCTCAAGTAGCAACAGTTCTGGCAGCATTCCTTCCTCGTCTAGTTAACCGTTGCTCATTAGTTTCTGCTGACCTTGCATTAGCTGTACCAATAGCATTTTCTGTCAGTGTAATTTGAGTTTCTTGTTGCAAAGTGTTTCTTCTCCGTACTTTCATGCGTTTGGCTGCAGTAGTAGCACATCTAAGTGAAGGATTTCGCTTTCTTGGCATTACTGTCAGGCTGTAGTTGGAGGAGTTTGGCTAAGCTTTTTGAATAACAATGAAGTAATCAATTAAAAATCAAGAATATTATACACATTAATGGAAATATAGCCACAATAAATTAAATGCAAGTTTATAAGGGAGCCCACGGGAACGTGGTAAACAATTATAAGCAAGCTCGTAAAGTTAGGATTTATCTAAAAATAGACTACCAAAAAAACGTTCTAGTGATAAAAATAAAAATTAATGTGCAGCTAGAAACCTACTTACTATGAACGTTAAAACGCACACGCTAAGTTTAGCATAATTACAAATGAATCGAAAGAGGGTCTTTACATTATTATAAGTGCAGTTTTCAGAATAAAAATGTCAAAATTTTAGGGCTCAAGTTTCCAAATATGAGTTAGTAAGCATTATTAAAACGCTGATTAGAAGATGATAAATACATAATTAAAATTTGACATTTACGCTAAAACTTTTTTTAATATGATTTTCACAAATTTAAATTTAAAGTATCAAAAATTCAAAATATCTTTTTTAAGTTTTCTATTTAATCGACTTTATGGCCAAGGCTGTAGACTTAATTGAAAATTTCGCGGTAACCTGCTGGTCCCCTAACTCGTGGGGGTCCCAGTGTTGATTTTCAGTGAATTGCAAATGACTACTTCAGTTACTCGATATAATCTCAATATGTACTGAAATTTCCGTTGAAATTAGGGAATACTGCTACGAAATACACTTGAAAAGCAATTGAGGCATCAAGGGGTTTATAGGGTCATCCTGGGGGCCCCCTCTTGCATTTTAAAATATCTGACAACCGACTTCTATCTCATTGTAAGAGCGTAACAAACATGCAAAATTTAATCAAAAGCAATTTGAATTTTTGTGGGTCCCTTTGGGGCACCCTGGGGGTCCCAGTGTCGAGAAAAACGAAAATCAATATAGCGTATAATAAGCGTGACAGTTAGTTGCATACACTTATCAAATTTCATTAAAATCGGCCATAGGGTTTAGACTTCAATCTGAACGTTTAAAAACAACCAAACTAATGGAAATTCCCATTTAAACATTATATTTATCGATTATCGGTTATTGATTTTTGAAAAAAATGATTAATTTTTTTGCCCAGACACACCCAGTATCGAGTACAATCTATGTTCCAAATTTGGTGGAAATATGCCTTATGGTTCTCGAGTAGGTCGCGAACACACACACACACACACACACACACACACACACACACAGAGTCAGTTTTATATATATATAGATAAAAGATAAATAGATAAATAAATGACTGTCACCCTGTCGCCAACATTAAAAGAATAGAGTGACGTGCAAACATTGAGAAGAATTTTACATAAAACAGAATTGTTAGAAAAACATGTTGCGATTCATCAGCAGGCAAAAAACCCCCAAAAAACCCAAAAAACAAAAACTGCTATAATAATGGCAATGAAAGAGAATAAATCTTTATAAGCATTAATCTATTTATATCTTTAACAGTTAGGTTTCGGGGGGTCGAATATGGGATGAGAATTTTTAATTCACAATGTGTGTGTGGTCGCGAGAAAATTATAAATTTCAGAACCTTTGAAATAAGCCTGTAAAACGTTGCGCCGACGGCATCTTCGTCACTAAAGATGTGGAGTCAGTCGCAGATTGAATGTGTGACATCAGTATGTAAACGTTGTTAGATTTTATAGCCTTTTATGGTATCCAAGAGTCATAGCATAGGATCCTCTTATGTGCACAATATTCTTTTTTTGGGGACTTTTATCATTGTTTTGGTGTCAGAAAACCGGCCCTAAAGTTTGTAAAAATATTTCCGATATACCATATCTATATCTATATCTATATCTATCTATCTATCTATCTATCTATATATATATATATATATATATATATATATATATATAAAGCATATTATTTTAAGACATTTTATGTTTATACGTTCTTTTTATAGATACAAATATTTAAGGAAATGCTCTGTTTAGAATAAACAGCATTAACGACATTTACCGGCAGAATGTCCGAGAAATTTTCATAGAATATATGCGTCCTCCGACAGGAATTCTATACGGAACCGATGCTTTTGTCACAGAGGAACGTTTCGGCTAGCAAGGTCGATTTTACTGTTTTTAAACTACAATTCTCCATTATTTTCTCTCGTACATTCATTTCTGCTCGATGCGTATCTAAATGTAAACAAATGACGTCACACATTATGAAATAGACAAAATATTTGTATCTACAAAAAGAACGCATAAACATAAAAATGTGTTAAAATAATTGTCGGGGTTTGTCCATTTCATAAAGCATATTCTTTGCTTCTATACTAAAACTAGGTTCGATTTACACCTGCCGAAAGTGACATGAAGCTAATGAATAATTCAGAATAAAATGTCTTTTGACGTTTTTTTTTTCCCTCACTTGTTAGTGACATAGCACAACGAAATTGCCCCAAAACGAAAATGGCGTTGGTGACGGTGATGGCATCTTAGCACGTAGTCAATTAGATGGGCACATTAACTTGTTAGCCAGATAAATAAATGCTGTTTTAATGTACAATATGGTTCAAATGATGTACCACTTGTAAATGTCGTGTGCGTTCCACAAAAGTTTACTCTTTGGACTTTCTCTTTAATTGATATATCAAATTTAAATGCTTTCATTTTACTTAGATTTAAACGATTCAATACGAATCAGGAGAAATAAAGTATTGTTGTTAATGGTAACTTCTATACAGAGAAAGTAGTTGTGATAGCAATTGTTTTGGATTCCGTGATGAAATTCGGTCCCCAAGGAATGACAAACACAGGAATTAAATATAACAAATAAATGTATTTACACAATAATACAATTGGTAATACGGTTAGTAAATCCAGAAACGCGGTTAGTAGCAATAATAATATATATAGATACAGTCTCAAAGTAGGACTTCCTTAGAGTCTACGTGCTTGTAACTGTGACTTCTACAAGCGGTTACCTCACACTATTACTCTACCTCCAACTCAATCACAATCTCTGCTCAATCTCTCTATATTCGGACTGACTGTGGGTATTTAACGGCAGCAGTCCAAGTAACACTCTGGTCGAGTCCACTTGTATCAAAATGGAGTGGACCCCCTAACACCCCCCTCCTTAGATCCTTTTTTTGGGGGGAGTTAGTAGTTTTGTCTCTTATGGTTGATAATCAGGGGTTCGACAAATTTTCTCTTCCTGTTTGACCTTCTCATTTCTGTGTCTTCCTGCCATTTTCATTTATTATCTGACCTAAATATTTAATTTCATTTAGGAAAAAATCACACTTTTCTCCTTTTACTTTGAACCCACAGTCCTGAAGTCTTCTGAAAACTTCCTTTATGTATGATGTGTGCCCTTCAACATTGTCGCTCTTAATTAGAATATCATCCAGATAAGCGGTCGCGAAATTCTGGCCCGTGAGCATTATGTCCATCGTTTGCTGAAAAATTGCAGGTGCAACTTTTACTCCGAATGGTAGTCTGTTGAATTTGTACAACCCTTTGTGCGTATTAATGCAAAGGATTTTCGTACTCTCTTCTTGTATTGGGATTTGTAGATTAGCCTCACTTAGATCTATTTTTGAAAATATCTTACCGCCGTTGAGCTTTGTAAATATTTCTTCTGGGCTCGGTAGTGGGTAATGGTGGTCTTTTATCGCCTTGTTGAGTCACGTCGAAAAATCTGCGCATACGCGGATTTCTCCTGATTTCTTTTTTACATAAACCACCGGCGCTGCCCTCTCGCTAAACTCTGTTTTTGATAGAATCACAGTTTGTTCATGTCTCTCCAATTCTTTGTCTATTTTTTCTATAGCAGCGAACGGTACATTTCGTTTCTTTTTAAAAATTGGTTGGACGTTTTCTTTTAATTCTATTTTGGTCTTAAATTTGTTGCCTCGTCCCAACCCGCTTGAAAATACCCCAGGAAATTGATTATATAATTCTTCCTCCAATTTTATAGTATCTGATGGTTCAACCTCTAACTTTTTGCAAAAAGAGTTGATAGGTAGGTCCTAAACGTTGAATTTCTGCATCCAGTCAATACCTACTAGATTTTCAGTATCTTTCATGACGTATATCTTAAGTTTTTTTGTTTTGCCGTGAAATTTAACATTCACAATTATTTCTCCCTCAAATTTTATTCGTTTGCCTGTAACCGCAATTTTGTGTGTGTGTAACATGGTAGGTCTGTTGAGTTTTCTCCATGTCTGTAAGTTGATTATCGTGAGGTCGGAACACGAATCCAGTTGTAATTTAACCTTTTTATTTAAAATTTCCAGTTCCACATATTTCCTTCCGTTGGTGTTGTCATCGTTATTCATCCTTGTAGCTCTTATTCTATTAGTATCTTTTCTATTTCTACATTGGGATTCCTTGTGGCCCTTTTTTCCACATTCAAGACAGGTTTTATATCTAAAGCGGCAATCCTTGTTCCAATGTAGTCCTCCACATCGATAACATGCTGATGGTGGGGACTTAAATTTGTTCCGATATTCGTCATAATTTGTCCTGTATGTTGTACTTTTCCTCTTATTATAAAATTTTCTTTTTCTTTCCGGGGAGGGTGAGAATCTTTTTTCATTGTCGTAAAAGTTTAGTTTTCTTTCCGGGGAGGGTGAAGAACGTAGACTTTTGTTTAACTTACGTATATGAGAAACAGCTTATTGTTCAATGTCCTTTGCGTCTTTCTTTATGCTTAAACATCTCTGGCCAGCTTCCGATAATTGCTGTAATGTTAGACCCGGTTCATTTTGTAATTTTGCAAGGATTCTTCTGCGCATTTCGCTATCTTTTGTAGAAAACAACCTTTGAACAAAAATGAGACATTTAAAATAGTCCGGTGTTTATTCCGCTAGTTTAAAGTCGTCACAATGTTTATTTACGATTGCGGCAAACGTGGAATAATCCTCATTATCGCCCTTTACCAGGTTAAGGCATTTCCACCTTCTATGGAAGAGTGATGTTTTGGGGCTGAAGAGTTCTTTAAGACATGTCACTGCTTCGTCAAATTTTAATTCGTTCGTCTTTTTTGGCAAGATATAATCCACGAACTTTGTATATTCTTCAGTTCCTAATTTTCTAAGCAATAGACGTAGCTTTTTTGCTTCTGTCCAATTTTGACAGTCTATGTTAAAGATGTCTTCATGTCTTCTGAAGTAATCACCAAAATTTTTGTCCTGATCTAGAGAATATTTGAAAATCTCTATGGTATTCCACACTGCGTCTTGGGAAAATGTTGCTTCTTTTTCAATATCTAATTGCTTGTTGCCCGCTACTTTCAATATTAGTTCCTGGAGCTCTATTTGTCTTTCTTGATTTTCCTTTTCCGTTTGTAATAATTGCTTTTGCCAGTTTCTTCCATTCGTTCTTGTAGTTGTAATTGTTGATCATTTTGGTATTTTATCAGTTCTACCAAAATATTTTAAAAATCTTCCATGATAACTCAATTTTACGTATTTTTTACTCCTCGTAACTCTTTGTCGCTAATTTGTTGTGGACGAGGGACGGATTTTTCTATTCCTTCGTGTGTGAGTTCGAATCGCTCGGCGCGAATTTGTTGTTTTTTCTTCTTGTGTGTGTGCCAATTTGCTTGTTGGACGACGAGGAAAAATTTTTCTTTTGTTGATTTTTTCTTTTCCGCGTGGTTTCGAATCTTCGTCGTCAATTTGTTGTGGATTCCAAGATGAAATTCGGTCTCCAATGAATGACAAACACAGGAACGAAATATATCAAATAAATGTATTTACATAATAATACAATGGGTAATACTACTAGTAAATCCAGAAACGCGGTTAGTAGCAATAATCTTACTTATTATAAAACGCAGATTGTGTGTGTGTGTGTGTGTGTGTGTGTAACGTTTATATATTGGATCGGATTTCCTACATTTTTCAACCGATTTCAACAAAACTTCACAGGACTACATAAAATTACCTTGCGGTGGTTCTAACAGCGCTAAAAATTGGAAAAACACAATTTTTTTTGCACGAAATCAATTTGAAAACACAATTAAGAGGCATTAATGAAAGGGGGACAACTCACATCGGGATAAAAATCTAGGTTGTTTGTGTTTGTGTTTGTGTGTGTGTTCGTTTATATATGGGATCGGATTTCCTACATTTTTCAACCAATTTCAACAAAACTTCACTTTTTTTTTTTGGCAGATAGTGTTTCTTATTGTCTTGCACACTTTTTTCTTTATTTTTACATTCAGAATGCTTTAAAAATTCCATTTACAAGACAATTGTTTATAATAAAATTCTATTCAATCGGTAGACTCAACGATTGAAAACAATGTTTTTGTTGGAGTTTGGGTTTGACTAATTCGTAAAAAAAATCAAAAAACAAAACAGACAAAAAAAAAAACTAATTAAGACATGCGTGTCCGTCAACGTTAAACAATAATCTAACGATCTCTACTGATTCTACGAATCCAAACATCGGATAATTCTTTATCTTTAGGGAAAGATAATTCCACGTACTTTAGGGCCGTTTTTATAATTCCCTTTGCAATTTGGTACAAGGCATCTATAAGAAATTGGTTCTATTTGAAATTAATTCAATATTTAAAAGAAAGTATAAAGAAATAATTTAAAAATATCGACGTAAGAAATCTGATAAACAAAAAGCAAAAATATTTCGAAGATGATAATTATTAAGAAAAGAACACAGTACTTACCTTGTACACGACTTTTCTGCTAAATTCCTTTTTTTTTTTTGTTCCTGCAGGTGAGTCTTTTACGAGGGGCTTCTGTATGTCTTGCTTAGGGGTTTACGAGAATTTTCGTCGTTTCATCAGCGGAACTCGACTCATAATTGACTTTTTAAACTTCAATAATTGTCCACAAGTGGGTTCCTTTTCAGGCGACAAGGTCATCCCCCTCATCCCCTTACGGACGGCCTCCATTACACGCACTAACGCAACAGTATACGCAAGGTCAACCCTCTCTACTGCGTGACTCGGGCGTGCTTTCACACTTTTGCGTTTATTGTTGCCCACGTGCACGTACTTGGCTTACATTATTCGCCAACTTCGGACACCGCAAGTTGTTAATTATGTGTTCTAGCTGCTTTTTTGTTTTATACTTCTAACCCAACCCTACACACGTTGGCCAATTGTACTAAAAAAAACATTTCCTTTTGGATTTACCCTTGGTTTACCTTTTTAAATTTCCACTTTTTTAGTTTCGAGTTCCCCTTTAGTAACATCTTATTATATTGTGTGTGTGTCTGTACGTTTATATATTGGATCGAATTTCCTACAAAATTCAACCAATTTCAACAAAACTTCACAGGACTACATAAAATTACCTTGCGGTGGTTCTAACAGCGCCAAAAATTTGGAAAAACACAATTGTTTTTGCACAAAATCAATTTGAAAACACGATTAAGAGGCATTAATGAAAGGGGGACAACTCACATCGAATTATACTTATTATAAAACCCACGTTAGTTGTTTGTGTGTGTGTGTGTGTTCGTTCGTTTATATATGGGATCGGATTCCTGCATTTTTCAACCGATTTCAACAAAACTTCACTTTTTATTTGGCAGGTAGTGTTTCTTATTGTCTTGCACACTTTTTTCTTTATTTTTACATTCAGAATGCTTTCAAAATTCCATTTACAAGACAATTGTTTATAATAAAATCTATTCAATCGGTAGACTCATAAGGATTGAAAACAATGTTTTTGTTTGAGTTTGGGTTTGACCAATTCGTAAAAAAACAAAACAAACAAAAACAAAAACATAATTAAGACATGCGTGTCCGTCAACCTTAAACAATAATCTTTATCAATTTTATTTTTCAGTCTTTATGATGGTCGATACATGATCTACCTCTTACTGTTACATCCCAGGGCAACGCTGGGCTCTTCTGCTAGTAATATATATATATAGATACAGTCTCAAAGTAGGACTTCCTTAGAGTCTACGTGCTTGTAACTGTGACTTCTACAAGCGGTTACCTCCCACTATTACTCTACCTCCAACTCAATCACAATCTCTGCTCACTCTCCCTATATTCTGACTGACTGTGGGTATTTAACGGCAGCAGTCCAAGTAACACTCTGGTCGAGTCCACTTGTATCAAAATGGAGTGGACCCCAACACCCCCCTCCTTAGATCCCTTTTTGGGGGGAGTTAGTATTTTTGTCTCTTATGGTTGATAATCAGGGGTTCGACAAATTTTCTCTTCCCGTTTGACCTTCTCATTTCTGTGTCTTCCTGCCACTTGTATAAAAAAGGGGTGGACCCCATAACAGTAATTGTACAAAATATTTTGGAAAATGCAATAATTTCACGGAGGAGCAGAAAAGAATTGGAACCGTGTTACACACACACACACACACACACACACACACATACATACATATGTATATATATATATATATATATATATATATATATATATATATATATATATATTATATATGTATCTATTTGGTTGGATTGATGTGAGTTTATATATTTATTCATATTTATATACACACGCTTTTCACACACACACACACACACACATATATATATATGTATATAGTTAAATTTCTAATCCCGACACGAACTCAGTCTATACAGGGGTTGAATAAGACAGACGAATCTCGCATATTGAAATAGGCTTATTCCATATATGTGGTAATTTGGGATTTTATTGTGCACTAATCCTTTGCTCTGTAATAATAATTACATTGACTTCTTTTTGTGGATCAGTTTTGATATTTGATATTACTAGGATCCACTGGGATTATATACCAAAGGATTTATTAACTTTAATGTTATATATATATATATATATATATATATATATATATATATATATATATATGATAAAATACAATTTTAAGGTAATATATATTTATTGGTTAAAGTGCTCTATATCAGAGATAGAGCGTATGTAAATATAAAACTGGACTTTGATGTCAATACCCATCGGCGACAGTATGTTACATGCTTAAACGCAATCGTCAGGCCTTACCATTTCGTTTAAGCATGAAACAGACTGTTGAAACACGGTAAGTAACAGCCTACTGATGGGAGGATTGCGATAGTTTTTCTGTACGGGGAAATTGCCACCAGCAATTGAACATGAGGGCGACCTTATCTTCGCTTCAAAGACATCTGCAAAAGAAAACATGAGGGCAGTGGACATGGATATCGAGAGGTGAGAAAACGCGGCAAAGATTGCTCAAACTGGAGCTGCGATTTACATCGGGACTGAAGCGAGGACAGGAGAAACAAAGACTTGGCGCCGAGGAGAAGCGTACTTGACGGAAAGAAAACAACATGGCGACATCGTGGGGAGAACGTCTTCATATTCATCAGGTTGCAGTCGAGATTGTTTGTCACTCCTGTGTGGACCTGTACAGCCATAACAGTTGCTGTACCGACATAAAATCAGCAGCAGAGGCATAACTCTTTGAACGCAGATCCATGGGGTCTCCCGAGTCAAAGGTATCCCCCCACACACGCACACTCACACACACACGCACACGCGCGCACACGCGCGCACACTCTCACACACACATATATATATATATATATAGATAGATAGATAGATAGATATATATATATATATGGCTCCCCAAATGTTGATTGAGTTCTCTAGGTCACTGGCGTGTTTATGATAAAATAAATACGCAAAAATTCGCCTTTCTCCCTGACGGGCGTCGATAGCCTAGACGTTAGAATCTCCGACAGATACAAACACTGATGAGCTGTGAAATAGCGAATTCCGTGTCGGGAGAAAAGCGTGAATTTGTAAACAGTCACTATTACTGCTGATAATGCAAGTCTGGTACCTCCGCTATTTCGGCATAAATTTTCGATACCTAAGGTAATAAATGATCTTTTAAAAATGAAAACGCATTCTTGAAGCTAAAGAATTAAATTTATTATTTCCAGTAAGTAAAATATTCTTGTGTATTTCAGTTAGAAATTATATAGATTGGAATGTCAAATTTAATTTCGATTTCTTAAAATTTTCTTAAAAGCGGGCATTTTCTTAATTTTAAGAAATTTGTAAACAAATTTTATCGATTTTAAAACTTTTCCAAATATATATATATATATATATATATATATATATATATATATATATATATATATATATATTTCTGACACGTTATTTGAGTAAAATTGGAAAATGTAAAATTAAATTAATCTGATTTGAAATAAATGTTACTTCTAGAATAAAAAAAAAATAGTATACAACCGTTTGCGATTGATCGTCTTTGATTATCTGAAGCGATGTTTGATGGACGATTGAGAAAGTGATGGCTGACCCGAATTGACATAAAATTTACGAAATCTAAGTAAACCCATTTTTTTGGTATTTAACTACCTAGTAATTTTTATAAATGGACATATGTTCAGTATTTATCTAATAATTTATTGACTTTACCCTTCGAAGATGGTTTATGCAAAAATTAAAAAATTAAAATACTCTTTTAATTTTCTTAAATTAATTTCTCTGTAAAGAGGCAAAACAGATCACGTGACCTTTTTCATAATAATGTTACGTTTAGCCTTTCTTTCATAGAGGAAAATAGGGAACAAATTAAGCAAAAAATAAAAAATAATTTAAAAAATAGAATAGTGTAACTACGTTCATTAATCTCTTCAATTTTAGATTCATAAATTTTGTTTCCACTTAATTACTATATCACATCCAGGAAATAGCCCAATACAGAATTTTACATGATTTTAAACTATTATAAATTATTATAATTAAAATTTTTAAAAAATGAAAAAAAATCCTTATAAAAATTCATTATTCATTGGAAAAGTTTTATTTCTTCAGACAGTAATGTCCTTAATATAACTTATTTACAAAAGCAATTAAAAGCTTTTCTAATCAGATAATATCATAGTTTTATTGCATTTATCATTTTTCAATTCAGAGCAGATTTTCAGTTAGAATAGTGCAAGTTTGAAACAAAATAGACGATTTAAATTCGCCAAGGAGTCCTACATTTAACGAATAAAAAAAAATCAGGAAATAGAATTTTTTTTGCAAAATTTCATGAAATTAAGAAATTGTGGGTAGCAAATTTTTTTTTTACCAAAATTTTCCAAAAAAAAAAATAAAAAAAATAATTTAATTCATTTGTGAATAAGTCCTGAAAATTTCATTATAATCGGACAATTATTCGATTTTTACAAGAATTTTCAAATCAATGTGTTTTTGACAGAAAAAAAGCGCAAAAAGTCAAGGTAATTATTACGCCACCGCGAGAAAACAAGATTTTAACTAAAATTTCGAACGTTTTAGAATCGATTAAAAAATTTCAAAAAAATATTAAGAAATACTTTGGTCTTTCATCTCAATAATAACGTAAAATTTTGATGATAATACTTTATTTTTACTAACAATATTTTTGTGGCCTTTCTTCATTATGCTATGCTGTTTCCCCGCAAAAAAGTGGAGGTATCTATGCAAAACTCGCCAAACTGGTTTGAGTTCTCTAGGTCACTGACGTGTTTATGATAAAACAAATAAGCGAAAATTCACCTCTCTCCTTGCTTGGTGAGAATTTCTAACTGATACCAAAATTGGTCGGGTTTCGATCCTGGTTTAAAGCGATCGGATGTCTAGCCACACTCATGAGCTGCGAAACAGTCTGTCTGTGGATGACGTTATATATATATATATATATATATATATATATATATATATATATATATATATACCCTTGTGCAAATTCTTTCAAACAGACTAATATTCATTTTCTTTTTTTGTTAGTACTTCGTATGTTTATTCCACGAAGTCGTTCTTGCAGATTGACCACAGATTCTCTACTGGATTCAAAAGGTGGACGTTGCGCAATTAAACAAACACAGTCTTAATTACAAAAATAGCGAATAAGGAGGGAAAACACGATTAAAATAAATTTTAATTGTAATTAATTGATCATTAAAAACAGTTATTAAAAGGTTAAAAAAAAAGTATAAACTAGTAAAAGTTTACTCATACTCCTCCAAACAAACACAAGTATCGAATTAAATGATCTTTTTGTTTACATAAGCAGGGCCGATATAATTTGATATATACAGCTTCGAGAACTCTAAGCTGGGGTGGGCAGAGTCAGCTCTATGCGTCATCATATTCGGCGGCACAGTCTGGGTTGATCAGTAAGCGTGCACAGATTGGATGGTCCACAATAAACGACACCGACTGCTGGATCGTAGACAGGCAGGCACGTGTTGTGCAATACGAGTTTACAATCTTTCATTCGTCCTTCCTATGTATACCGCATCACATCAACATTTATATTTGTATACAAATATAAGTGCCGATGTGATTTCTGTTTTATACCGAACTCGCTCTGTCCACCACCATAGAGTTCTCCAAGCTGAATCTCGAAGCTAATCGTCCAGACATCGTGATCAAAGACCACAAAAAAACAAAATGTGCTTTCTTATGTATCTTTGAAGATATTAAAAGAAACTATCAAAATCAAGGATCTTGAAGTGGAAATCTCAAAAATGTGGCAAATGAGGGCATCCATAATTCCAGTTGTATTTGCTAGCCTCGGATTGATTTTAAAATGGTGGCGATAGACGCGTTGAAGTAATTCCTGGTAGCCCATACCTTAAAGAAATACAAGAAATTGTACTCACGGGTATTACAAAGAGATTTGATTTATTTAAAATGTGATATTAGCGGGGAGGGGGTAGTCTGTTTTTTACAAAAACATAATGGAAAATGTCATGAAGCCATTTTTTCTAACCTTAGGTTTTTGGTTGGGGCTCCGGAAGGAAATGTGTATATAACAAAAATCAAAGAAAATAATAATAATAATAATAATAATAATAATAATAATAATAATAATCTATGACTTTGAGATTTTAACTGATACCTAATCCATAACAGGAAATTTACGACCAAATTCCGTTCAGGTAGGTGTGTGAATAAATATAATTTATGCCATTTAATAGAACGCCGACTCGTTCCGACGACGGTACAATGATTCTTAACCGTAACCCTATACTTACCTGGCACATACTGGGTCGGTATCAAGACAAGCTTTTTGCCCGATCCCCCTAACGCAGGGGCTGGATAAATTTTGACCTATGACCCAAGTGTATGCACTCAGGCCCTCCATGTTAAATAACTGATCTTGTGTTATATACTGTACCTATGAACACTAATGGGTATGTCCCAATCCTTATAAATACGTTGGAAACTATTGTAAGTGGGGGTAATATGCTGTCTAAGTAGGTCACCACTAGCAGTGGCTTACCTACTTCACGCCGCTGGCGAGTATTGTATTTTGTTGATGTTATAAAGATTACCATTTCATTTCCAATCTCCGTTTTGGTTATTCCTCGTTCAGTAACCCTTTCTAGGTTACATCACGGGTCCTACTAACATCAGTTAGGTTTAATTTGATTTGTGTTAATATTTTCGTTCGTTATTGGGTTCATCTCCCTCCCCTCTCATTTTTTCATCATAGAATTTTGGATATATCTTTTAGTATCATCAAATTTTTATGACACGGGGCGCGTTTTGTAGGTCTCCCTAGAGTGGATGTGGTATTATTGTACATGGAGGATTGATTGGTGACGGACAGAGTTCTTATGGTGAATGGGTAAATTGTAATGTATGAATGGGTCGTGAATCAGATTAGCTAGGTATAGGATAGTTAGTGAAGACCAGTCGTTACCCCTCCCCTTTGTCGGCCTTGTGACACAATTTTGTACTTTTACAAAATAAATAAATACATCACCTTGTATCACATCCCACACCTGTGAGGAAGGGGTATATAAGTAAATACCCTTAACGTCCAGAAATAGCATTTTTTATATCCGGAGTTAATATAAAAAATCTTTAAGAAATATTTCAAGTTTTATGTAGTAAATCGGATTTATGACGTCATTTTTTTTTTTAATAAATTCATTACTGATATTGATGTATATTTAAACGTCATAAGGTTAAAACTTGCATCACTTAAATTCGGGATCAGTAAAAGCTGTCTAATTAATTTCTAGGGCAGATCAAACTAGCCTCCTGAAAACTACTGAATAGTTTTCCTTTTATCAGAAAAAAAGAGAAGCCTGTTTTTTTTTTTTGTTTTTTTTTTAAGTGCGTAGAAGAAATTGATGTGAAAAAAATTACTTGTTAGGATGGTAAAGGCCCATCTGTAAACATAAAAGAAAAAAAAAAAAAAAATCAGCAAATTTAAATTATAATAGACATTTGAAAACTGAATTGAGAAATTAAAATAAAAAAATATATAAGATAATATAAAAACAATCTTCTGACAAAATGTCTGACTTTAGAGCATAACAATGCAAAACGGAAAACATGTTTGTTGCGTCGAGAATATGGTGAAACGCTGTTGTATCATTCTTCCTGATGACGAGAGCGGTGGATATTCACAGGACATATTGGAGGAAATTGTCGCACCTCAGGATGAGTTTACAACCAATGGTGTATCGTCTGACTGTAAGCAATTAAAAGACCTAAAAATTGCCGAAGTTGAAAATAATTCCAACGATGAACAGAAAATAAAGGTTGCAGCTGAAGGTCATTGCAGAATCCTCCCGAATACGATTCCTGCAAAATACTCAAATAAACAATGGATTATAATCGGATTTAGTATCGTCTCCCTGTATCTGTTAGGCGCGACATGTATAACAAGCGCAATATTCGCTACAGAGCAAACGCCTGTTTTGATTTTAACAATATCTGGTTGCGTCTTTATTGGTCAGGCGTCATCCGCTTTGTGCTTTATTAAGACAATCAAAGCAACACTAGAACTCATGTATAAATTTTCCTCTAGGAAACTGCATTATGTCAGAGCAAACTAACAGTTGTCTGTCTAGATTAAATTATCGAATGCTGATCTGAAACTATGACAGTAACATTATGATTTCGCTTGAAAAATATTCACAGAAACCAGAAGGATATGAAGCTCAAAACTTTTGTTGACATTGTATGAAAATAAAATATTTTTCTACAGCTGAACTGATTTTTTTTTTAATTTAAAAGAACTTGTTTATTAAAAAAAATATATGCACCCTATCATCAGCAACTACGCTGGTCTCTCAAGAAGAACTGAATTTCTAATTCTCGGGAAAACAAGAGATTTTAAGTATAACTCTCAACATCCCAATGTAGATTACATTAAGCTTAGACTGAAGGGTTTTAGTTAATATCCAGTCAGTGGCACCGTACATTAAAACCGACTCTACAGTGGCGCGAAAGAATCTCCGTTTGGGGTTGTCTGGCAGATCAGATTTCCAGATTACGTCTTTTAAAAGCTTCAGTCGCCTTGAATAAAATTAGAAATGAATGGTACACATACACACAGACGCGCACAGACGTAATAGCTGGCCGCTCGTGTCCGAGGATATCTGTCTACTAGGGCGGTTAGCCAATCCCTTTTGCAGCACCATGCTCAGGCACATTTACATTTGTTCAACACCCACAGAGGTCCATACTGCAACTATGTTTAACGAACCTTAGTTACGGTTTCTGGGAGAGAGCGTATTATCTGGCGTGATCAACAATCTGAACAAGACCAGCACGTTGAAACCCTCGGTCACAATGACTTGTGACTTCGTGCTAGCACAACTATTGACGTCTCTCATATAGCTCCCTCTATCTAATAAAGTGCCTGAAAACTATACCACAGGTTAACTCTCTCTCTCTCACACACACACACACACACACACACACACACACACACACACACACACATATATATATATATATATTATACACTTTTACATTAGTACTTCTTAGGATTTGTTACTACTACAAAATTGTACATTTTGTTTCGATGTTTAATACATAACATCTAATCAGGTATTTAAAAATGATGGTTTATTTAAAATTAGAATTTATGAAACATCACTCTATTTTCCGTTGTTTGGAAAATTTTCCGTACAAGGTAAAAAATATATTTGAACACACACACACAGACACACACACACACACACACACACACACATATATATATATATATATATATATATATTGATCATTACAGTTGATTTTCCGTACAGGGTATGTCGATAAACTACATCCGCGTCCTGGGTATGACGATAAACTACGTCCAACAGCAAGGTCTATGATCAGGAAATTTTGAGGAGCGTGGAACCACCTCTTAATTGCTGGTGTTCCCAGGTCTACCCTGACCTGGGGTGGTAGCACTTGTTAGGGTCCCAGCTATGGGCAAATAGTTAACCCCCAAACTGGGGTCAAAATACCATTAAAGTGTAAAAATATGTTTTAATACCAGTAATACATTTTTTGAAGGAAAAATTATTACCACCAATATATTTTTGAAGAAGAAAATAATACCAGCAATACATTTTTTGAAAAAATATTACCAGCAATAAAAATGTTGTCGTTGTTAAATAACCCATTGAGGTTGATATGCCGTAAAACAAACCAAACCAATCAGTTGATTTCGTCGTAACAGTTCACTTTTTAGAATGGAACTGCGAGAAATATGAACTGCCTACGCATTATTTGACTAAACTACCGAAGGCTTGTGCAGAACCGCTGACATTTTTAGAATAATTTAAAAGAATACTGGTGAATAATGTCTCATGAAATCTCCAAACAACTCTCTTCCGGTTGTCCTTCTCCTAGGTTGGTTGCCAACTAAACTAGACCGCCCGGTTTTTCTTATGTTTAACTGGGTGGGTGAGAGATGGATATATACCTTTCACAAGGGTATTTATACGAAAGCTAGTGTAATGAACTCGATAGGAATGCAAACACAGTCCACGGTTTTCTCTTTTTCGTGCACACACGCAGACACACACACGCACTTGCAGAAAAGACAAACTGAGCATGTGCGGCGTGCAACAGATGGAGCCAATGTGGAAAGATTCCGATATGTTTAAATAAATCTTTATTCGTTTACGCATGTTTTCCAATAAACCCTGTAGAGTTATATTCAGGTTTTCAATTTTATGAAGTTTTAAAATAGTACGGATGATTTATAGACAGCCAGCATATATATGTATGAAGTGGGGTGTTCAGCTTCTGGTCAAATATATGGAATACTATGTAGTATCTATGAATTTCAGTCAGTCCTTTTTTGGTCAGGCTGAGAACGTTTCAACTCCACACATACACACACACATATATATATATGAAAATTTCTCCGGTTTAACCAGTAGAGAAGACAATATTTATGAATAAAAATGACAATAGGAAAACTAGTAATTACTAGTTTTCCTATTGTCATTTTTATTCATATATATATATATATATATATATATATATATATATATATATATATATATATAGAGAGAGAGAGAGAGAGAGAGAGAGAGAGAGAAAAAAGTGAACATTGAAGTCAACACTCAGAGGTGACAGGCTGTTTCATACTAGACACAATTGTCAGGCCTGCCGGTTGCGTCTAGCATGAAACAGCCTGTCGCCTCTGAGTGCTGACGCCAATGTTCATTTTTATATTTACATACGCTCTATCTCTGATATTGAGCACTTTATCCCATAAATATACCATACCTTATATATATATATATATATATATATATATATATATATATCGGTGGATATTGAGGTCAACACTCATCGGCACCGGCCTTTCGTTTCATGCTTAAGCGCAATCATCTGTATTTAACCATGAAAGAGACAGTCGCCGTGACTCGGTGTTGACCGCATTTATATTTACGTACGCTCTGTCCCTGAGTACTTAAACCCATAAATATAGGATATTATAAAAGTGTATTTTTATCGCATTATATATATATATATATATATATATATATATATATATATATATATATATATATATATATATATATTAATAATTAGGTGATTTGTATAATTTCATAATAAGTCATCATATCTAGAACTGGAATCTTCAACACACACAAGCAGAAAAGCACGGAATGGCCGTTTCGTCCTCATTTGGGGTTCATCATCAGTGCGTATCCTCTACCAACTGGAACCCTGACGGCTCCGATACGACGCAAACATCATGTGATTTGGGCCAACGGGCTACGGGGGCGAGGTGTAAACTAAGTTACTAGACATAATATAGCACAGCAACAGCGCTGTCTACCGTAAAGATTTGCGGACGTATGCTTATATGGACTTTTGTTTTGGTGTGAGGAACCTGCCCCCCCCAAAAAAAAATTGTAAAAATATTTTTTATACACCCTGTATATATGTACACAGTATATATATATATATATATATATATATATATATATATATATATATAGTTACAGTAACATTAGTTTTGTTGGATTTTTTTTTAAAAAAGAAAGAATTCTGAGGAAGCTTAAAATACATTGCCTGTAAGTGTGTTTGAAAAGGAAGTAATTTCAAAAGCCTAATTGCTTTTTAATGGGCAAACAATAAAATGCATATAAATTATTCGTTATATTCGTCATTTGAAAAAAAAAAAAAACTCTTATTTTTTGATGAACGGGAATGAATACTTTTTTGCTTGATAATGAAATAACGAATGCCGCTTTCTGTTTTGGAGTTATTCTCATATTTTCTCATCAAAGACGTTTTCTGTAATCATCATTTTAGATCTGAATTACCGAATTTTTTTTAAAGTAATTAATGAAATTTATATCTGGATAAATTTTAAACTTTCTTTATAGAACTTCGTGGCGCGTCATCTGGCCTCTGAACTTAATGAAAAGTCTCTCCAGTTTCACGCTCCATCTAAAACCTTTCCCGCTTTCTATAACAGTCGCTAGTTATTTAATTAAACTTATGCGAATATTTCATCTGTATATTACAAAGAAAGATTGGTTGCTTGTAATTAAATAACCCCGTCCCGGGCAGTGTCTACTTGAACTCGGTAGAAACGGGCAAGGAAAAAAAGATCCGTACTAAAATAAGTGTAGCGATATCAGTTGTCAGTTGATATCTTGTTAAGGACACATCTGCAGGATGTTACAGAAATCGTTTCGACAATTATCGTCTGCTCAGTTGAGTGGACCTCCCAAGAAGTAGGTTAACCGACTCTGACAAAGAGGATCAGCTGAGGGAAGCGGACCTCCCAAAAACCAGGTCAACTGACTGTCAGATCTGCTGAGTGGGGCTAAGAACATTCAATTAAGCAAAGTTTCAGTATAAACCATGAATGGGCTCTGAGGGCGTAGAGCAAGCACAAAACGTGTCTGAATAGGCGTCTACAAACTGGGATTGGCTAGCTTTCCTAGTAGACGGGCCTACTCGGATGCGTGCGGCCAGCCATTGCGGGGGGGGGGTGCCCTTCATTTATAATTTTATTCAAGGCAACTGAGGCTTTTAAAATGGATTTAATCTGGAAATTTGATCTACCAGACAACCACAAACGGAGATTCTTTCGCGCCACTGTCGAGTTGATTTTAATGTACGGTGCCACTGATTGGATATTAACTAAAACCCTTCTAAGCTTAATGGAATCTACACTGAGATCTTGAAAGCTATACTTAAAATCTCTTGTTTACCCGAGAATTAGGGAGTCAATTTGTATTGAAAGACCAGATTCGTTACTGATGATGGTGTACATATATTATTTAAATAAACAAGTTCTTTTAGATTAAAAACAATATCAGTATCTGTCTATATTTCTGAGATGAGGTATTATGTACATTATTTACATATTTATCACAACGTTTCGGCCGTTGTACGCTCTGGCCTTCTTCAGGTGGTTGGTATGTCGAACTGAACCCTTTATTTCGCTCACTGGGATAGACTGTTCTAGTTCCACGTGCCATGTTTAATGAATGTCAGTTATCAGTTATCTTCTGCTAATTCTCCTCTGCAAGTTCTCTGCCTTAACCGGCACATTCTTTGGGTCCTGGATCTAACTAACGCCTTTATCCACTGTGCCATGTTTTCTTTCAGCTATAGAAAAATATTTTATTTTCATACAATGTCAACAAAGGTTTTGAGCTTCATATCCTTCTGGTTTCTGTGAATATTTTTCAAGCGAAATCATAATGTTGCTGTCATAGTTTCAGATCAGCATTCGATAATTTAATCTAGACAGACAACTGTTAGTTTGCTCTGACATAATGCAGTTTCCTAGAGGAACAATTGTAAATGAGTGCTAGACAAGATGGTGTGTTCTCGATAAGATAGTGGTCCCTACCAGCCTAAACAAGATATGACCGCTCGTCTGCCAGACGAAAGAAAGGCACACACGAATTCGCCATCTTCTCTCGCATAACTTTTCTTCACTTGCCTACAGCCGTTGCAATTCCATCTCATCGTCATTGGTGGGGTAGGGGGTAGTGGTGATCCGGCCAAAGAATTATTTTCCTTATATTAATCCACAAGCATTCGACTAGAAGAAGGTACACTCTGCGATCGAACTTGGTCTGAGCTGCAAAGCCACACTAGACGAGATATCTCTATGCAAAGTAACCTGAACGAGAACAATATAACTTCGGAAATTATATAAAGGTTTCAGTTAGAAATTACAAGAAGGTTACCTGGAGCAATAAGCACCTGATGAAGGTCGGAGGGTATAACGGCTGAATTGTTGTGATTATAACAACAATGACTCGGGCAACAGTCCACATGTATATAATGTAAATAGTGCTACTCCATATATGGTCAGAAAGAGAATAAAATAGATTTCGTTAAAAGTCACGTGACGGATTACTAAGTGGTCTTTGCTTTTTATGGCTTTTCCCATAAGAAAATATTTCAAGCTTGATCGTTGTATTATTATTAATTTATGCTGACTTTATTTTGAAACCTCCCAGAAGACGGAAAGCGTGACAGTGTATTCAGAAGGCGCATTGCGATAGCGAAATAAGCTTTCAAAAGCTAAGCAAAGTATTAAAAAACAGGAAAATTTCATTAGAAACAGAGAAAACCGTTTTGTAACATCGGCCATCAGTTGCCGGTGCTGCGGGCAATTTTTTCCTAGCCCGGGTGTATGCGCTCGGGATTCCCACATTAAACTGACCTTGTATCATAACCTGAGCTCGTGGGGGGTGAGTAAATGCAAATTACTATAGAGTTGGAACTTTTTAACGCCAAAATTTGTTGGATAACTGTGCTCCAATTTCGCATTTATTCATATAGATTCCATAATATAGGTTTTACTTAATTGGCTATTATGTTTCTCTAACTCTTCAAATGTTGAATGTATAACTAAGTCTAATTTCTGATTTCCCATCTTTGCCCTATAATAATTATCTGTCTGTCATACATAAAATAAAATAATAGTTTGTACGAAAAATAAGGATCTACGTACATCAAATCGTCTTTAAATTAATTGACAGCAGAAGAATTATTGTTGAACTTTTAAAAGGTGAACTTAATCATTAATTCAGTACTTAATTTCAGCGATTAATTTTGAGTTTTGTAGTTTATTGATGCCCCTCGCATCTACTCCTCCCTAGCTATTGTGATGATGGCCAAACCAAGAGTCCTCCACAGGAGCTAGCTTAAATACCACTCGATAGATTGGCTTGTAAGGTGGTTTATAATAATTTATAATAAAACGTTCACTGCAATTTTGGATACAAAAGGAAAATAAAAGTTACCCCCCTTGAACTATGAAAGCAACGATAATGGCTAGTATAATATATTAATATATATTTTTAACTTCGTATAATCTGGCAACACTTAATCTGAGATCAACGAAAATCGTTCCCTGCGCCTAACTTTTCAAGGGCTTTTGAGTGAGCTATGCATTATTGAAATCGAACCAGTGGGATCCGAAGAGTTGCTTGGACACACACAAGCACAAACACAAACACACACACACAAACACACACACACCTATACTGTATTTTATATATAAGATGATGTTCTACAAAAAGTCGCCATTTTCCCAATCTATTTGTATCAATGCTCTCTAATGATTTTTTATGCTTTTATGTACGCAATTATGAAAAAATTAAATTGACATGCCAAGTTCAAATTCCAGTCGAGGACGTTGTATTCGCTCCCGCACAAGCACCACTGGAACGGGATAAATTCATTTCATCTCTCGCCATTTAGGTGTTAATTGCAGACTTGTTACTGTAGCCCTGTTTGCCAACCAGCCTTATACAGAGAACTCTGAATTCATAGTGCGGGGCTATCAACTTCATCCTTGTGGTAACTACACCAGCAACACCTAGTGTAATGAGGCTATGGTCTTATATATGCACAAAGAGTCTATAGAATTAGCAACAACAACAACAGACTGGGATGTCTAGCTTTGGCTGGCAACCAGTCTAGGAGAAGGAGAATTCAAAACTGTTTAGGTGTTGGGCTAGCAACTCCAACTTGTAAAGAACAACCTGCTATGAAAACTAGAATAGCAACAGCTGGCATGGTGAGGCTATGGCCCTGTATATCCGTAGAGCTAGCAACTCTGGTTTATGCCTACATATTATGGAAACTATAGCAACAAGGATTAGTGTGGTGTAGCTGTAGCCCTGTACTTGAATAGGGAAGTCAGCAGGTTTAAAACGCGTATGTATCATTTACAATAAAAAAGCAAATATTATTCTTGAATTAGGAATAACACGAATGGAATCTAATTAATTTTATCTCAAAATAAAATATCATTTTTGTTGCTATATTGAAATTATCTTGAATTCTTTATAACCTCTGTGCTGCAGGCGACCCAATAGTCTAGCTGAATCAAATTTTCTATTTTTGCACTTGTAGTTTAATTGTACAGTGGCCATGCTGATTTGGAATCTTTCCAAACTGGTTTTGGTTTTGCTCTTTGTGGTCGAAAATGACAGAAAACTTAAGGACGAATAATGTTATCAGATAAATGTTTGAGCTTTTGTAAATATTTTGCTGCATTCGAAATGAATTCAGTCACCTTTCGCTTTGATCTAGACGTTATTTCTCAGAACTGTGCGCCAAGATGACTTTTCTCCGATTTTATACGTTTATTCGTACTTTTTTTTTAATTTCTCGTCCTTTCATATTGTAATGAACAATAACAGGTAGAAGACGCCTTTCATAGTCTTTAACGTTTAATGTATGTAGTATTTGTGTTAAGTGTAGAAGAGTTACAACAAAAAAGAGGTAACTCGAACAGATTTTATCACCACACATATTTTCTTTTCACCTGTCATCATCGTCATATACCTACTCCCTTCTTCTCCATCTTTTAGAGACTTTCATTTTATTTTCTTTGGCTGTCACCTTCGAGATTTTTCCTTTTATCTTAATGTTTCATCACTCAATAAACCTTGTCATCGTCTGTTTGTCGCGTGCTCTCTGTTCAGTCCCTGCTCAATTCTTTTTCTTAGCCAGCATCTGCTAAATATCGCCATTATTTCTTCTGAAATTCATTCACCTCTTTGAATTTACCTCTTTACATTAAGCGCCTACCGTATTTTTCTGTTCATAATACGAGAGATCTTAGAGGACACTTAAAGGCTAAAAAGAGGGGTCGTATTATACACAAGTAAAATTTTTATCCAGTTTAAAAAGATACCTTACTTTAAGCAGAAAGATTGCAAATCCACTCAGTGAAATGACAAAAGTACACAGGTGTAGGCTTTAAGAAAGTTTTATTCAAATGGGAATCCAAGGATCGCGTATAGTGTCCTTTTATAGTCCCAGTAAACAGAAATAGCTCTCTCAAAGAGGGAAGTAACAAAGCAAGGGGAGGCCACTCTTGATTATTTATAATACTTAGTTTTGCTCACAAGATAAATTTGTTTGTAATTTGATTGTCGTGTTTTTGTTTTTAATAAAGTTTTCTCTCTTTATTCCTAATGAAAGACAATGTTTTTTATTTTTCTCTTCATAGTTTATAATATATACAAGTATAATAAAGTTATATCAAGGAGGAAAGTCTGATGAATTAACACCTTAAAATGTATTACCGTCTTGTTCGCACCATTCTCTGAAAATTGGAAAATATGTTTTAACATAGAGATTAGGAGAAGAAACACACAATGTCTAAACATCTGGTTCATTTTTATTCTTTAAATCATGAAAAATTAAATATTTTAGCGGAATATATGGACGACATTGCGATTTTAATAGATAATTTGGTACAACTTTTCAAAAACAATTTACATAAGAGCAGTAGTAAAATAAGCCCATCTCACCCACCACGTCCCTTGTAACCATCTATAAATAAAGGTTTCTCAGCATTAAAGCCGAAGGAGCCAAATTGATCCCTTTTATTTTTGCCCCTACTTTCTTTAGTCTATTTCCTCTCCTTTCCACCGTTAGATGACAAGAGATGTCAATTCTCTGGTGGATGCGGGTCGCCATTTGTTTTTTGAGTGCATTCTTCTTATTTGTTGTTGTCTTTGAATGAGTGTGTGTATGAGTGAGCGATTGTTCGAACGATTGTTTGATTTACTAAAGTCACCTATTAAGCAATGTAGGCGGGGTTCTATTACTAACATTATTTTGTTTTGTTTCTTGTAAATAGATCGTGTATTTATTGTAAACAAGCAGGCTTCTCCCGCACGCTATTGCCTCGCAAAGTAAGATATATTTACTACTTGAAATCTTTGATACACAAATTTTAGATGAACATTTCATTCATAAATTGGCTTGTTATAGTTAAGGAAATTTTTAGAAATAGATGCCAACTTGTTGAAGGCTAAGTAAAATGCATATTTCAAACACTTTTCTGCACTATATAAGACGATATTCATAAACAGAACTATTTTTTATATGAAAATCAAAACAATCGTAGATTAAAACAGTAATGAAGGACGGTTAATTAATGAAATAAGGTTTATTTTAAAATCAATATGAAAATTAGTTAAACCTGAAGAGTGATATTGTCTAGAAGTAGATAATATATAATATTGATATTGAACTTTTAACGCGCAAATTACTCTTTTTGAGTGATTTCACGTCTACATATCATCTCTCAGTTGAGTCTCTGTCTTTGGGCAGAGTGCACTCAGGGGCGACTTCGTCAAAAGACAGAGTCGCAATTGAGGAAAATTACACAGAGAGGTGCCTGCCCTGGGGAACATCCGAGTCTTCTCATCGCACTAGAGAGACGGATGCACCGAGAGTGGACGCACCGAGGATAGCGTAACGGACAGTTGCGTGGGCTCGGGGAATTTTTGTTCCTGTCCCGGGTGTACGCGTTCGGCCCCCACCTAAAAATAGACCTTGTGTCACATCTCGTCCTGTGGGGGGAGGGGGCATAGTAAATACCCCGCGTAAATTACTCTTGCTGAGTAATTTCACGTCTACTTATCATCTCTCAGGGCATCTCTGTCTTTGGCCAGAGTGCGCACAGGGGTTTCTCTGTCAAAAAACAGAGGGGCAACTGAGAAAAATAATACTGAGAGGTGCCCAGCCCTGGGGAACAGCTGCTCGAGGCCGAGCCCTCCCATTGCACCAGAGGGAGGGATTGGTGCTCGCACCGAGGCCCGCGCAACCGACGGTTGCGGGGGCCGAGGGGAATTTTTGTTCCTGTCCCAGACGTACGCGCTCGATCCCCCTCCTAAAAATAGGCCCTGTGTCACATCTAGACATAATCGGGGTGGGGGTAAATACTCCGCGTAAATTACTATAATGTAGAGCAGGTGTCTTTAATCTCAGGAATCGTATTTGAATTGCGCTCCAATTTCGCATTTATTCATATAGATTCCATAATATAGGTTTTACTTAATTAACTATTATGTTTCTCTAACTCTTCAAATGTTGAATGTATAATTAATTCTAATTTCTATCTTCCCATCTTTATGCTATATTAATTTTATCTTATAAATTGTCCCCCTGTTTGTCACCCATGAAATAAATATAATTGTTGGTACGGAAAATAAGAATCTACGTAGATGAAATCGTCTTTAGGTAGCAGCAGAAGAATTATCGTTGAACTTTTAAAGGGTAAGCTTAAACATTAATTCAATACTTAAATGCAGCGATCAATTTTGAGTTCTTCTGTAGTTTATTGATATCTATTGCATCAACTGCTCCCTATTGTGATGGTGGCTAAATCAAGAGTCCTCCACAGGAAGTAGCTTAAAATTTTAAGCTTGCTGAAATTTTAGATACAAAACGAAAAAAAGAGTTAGTCCCCTTGAACCATGAAAGTAACGATAATGGCTAGTATAATATATTAATATATATTTTTAACCTTATATAATCTGTCAACCCTGAATCTGAGCTAAACGAAAATCATTCACAACGACCAACTAGGGCTTTTGAATGAGCAATGAATGATTGAAATCGGACCAGTGGGAGCGGAGGAGTTGCTTGGACACACACACACATACACATACACTGTACTTTATATATAAGATATTCACTGTAGTTTTACTTTTTTAAGGGCGTTGTGTTATCCCCCCTCTCACAGACAAATTGTACATATAGAAATTAGGATTCCATAGAGTCTCTGACGTATTATGGTGGCTGTAATAAGAATGGTAATTAAAAATGTTTTGTTTTTGGTGTAAGGATTATTGTGTTATGTTTAGGTCTGTGATTGTGTCTAACTAAGTTTTATAATAAAACTAACCTCCCCCACACCCCGTTTTTATCTTGTGTCACATTTGTACATTTTATTGTACAATAAATATCATTAGTGAAATAAGTTTCTACTTACAGTTGTTACTGTATTGTATATAGTATACTATATTGTAAACAGTATACTATACTGAATATAGTATACTATATTGTATACGGTATAGTTGTATTACAATAGGTATAGAAGTCAAGTGACTTACCTGCCAACATGGCTGCCTCCTTCTATTTCCTTGTAAAAGCTGATTTTACCTTATTTTATAGGAGAGCGCCTAATACACCAGTTGGGTTGGTCCATTTTGCTAGAATGGACCTTCCCAATACATTTGCATGAGAGGTCTTTGTTCAGCTATATATTTCTCCATAAATGACTCAAGTCAGTTTTGGCTTTGGCTACATTTGCCTACTTGTGTGCTAAACCTCTGGCAAACTAGCTAATATTCAACAATAGGAATGGCTGTACTTTTCTTTTTATGTACCATGTCCTTTCAGCGATACCTTAAAATGTATTACCGTCTTGTTCCCACCATTCTCTGAAAATTGGAAAATATGTTTTAACATAGAGATTAGGAGAAGAAACACACAATGTCTATACATCTGGTTCATTTTTATTCTTTAAATCATGAAAAATTAAATATTTGAAAGTATTGGCCAAGTTCAAAATATTGATCAGGTTAACCTCCCTCTATCCCTTGCTGCTCTCTACAAGTTCCTTCCCTCTGCTTCCTCCACTAGACCATTTTCTGTCATCCAATTGCTTAAGTCTGCCAGGTGTGTCATGCGTTGTTTTCCCTCTCTTTCCCTCTATTCGACCGGTGAGTGTCATATTCTCCAGATCCTCATTCTTCATTTGGAATCCCAGAAACTTCAGCTGCCTCTTCCTGATGTTAAGTATAAGCCACCTCCTTTTTTACAACCTCTCTATCGTTGCTCACATGCTCGGTCCATGATATCCTTTGCATCCTTCTGTAGAACCACATCTCCGTTGCCACGAGTCTCTTCTTCATCTTCCAATTGTCCAATATTCGCTGCCGTTCACAAAAGACAGATGTCACGTAACAGCTTAATATTTTTTCTTTGTTATCAAAGAAATCATCCTGTCTCGCAATACTCTGCTTAGCTTTTGGAATGTGTCTTTGGCCATCCCAATACGTCTACGGATCTCAGTGTCGCACTTACCATCTTCTGTCAAGACGCTTGCCAGATATTTAAACTTCTTCGTCTGCTTGATTCTAGTGTTTCCTACCTGCATTTCGGGCTCTTCCTCTTACTGATGACCATGCGTTTTGTCTTCTTGTAGTTTATGCTTAGTCCTTTCTTCTCACTCTCCGTCTCTACCTTCTGTAGGAGATTTTGTAATTTCTTTTCCTTGTCTGCTATCAGTACTGTATTATCTGCGTAACTTATCTTGATAATATTGTGGATGCCACGGGGTTGTATTATACACAAGGGTGTAATTTATACTTTGTTTTTAGATTCAAAAGCACGGCGTCGGACTATACACAGGAAGATATTTCTTTTCTTTTCTTTAATTCTATCAATTATAAGTCTCTTTTCATTCCTATTGTTCCTATTGAGACTTCCTTTCTACTTCTATGAGGTGGGGTATTGGAAAGTTCCCGGTCTATACATTCAGTAATTCCCTTCAGGTACTCAAATTACATATTTATTATTTTTCTGCTTTTACTATTGAAATCTTCATTCGTTTTCTCGATTTAAGTAATATAAAACAATGGCAAGATAAGTCTTCTATATGGTCACAATTCATTCTGTAACAAATAGCTGATGTAGACAAACACCGTACCCATTAGAGATTACGTAGTCCAGGGTTACAAACTGAAACCGAACGTTTTATTCTTGCTATACAAGACAAATTCTTGCTACACAGGACAAATGCTTGCTACCTAGAAATTACCACGCATACATACCGGAAAATTGTGTTAACCATAAATGCAGATTCTTTAAATCTCCCGTTCTTTGTAAATATCCCGTTGAAGATCACATACTTCGGTGTCATTTGCATGACGGTAACCATTTGGGAACGTTCTCTAAAGGGTGACACACTGCGTGGCTTTGTTGAGGAACATTATGGCCGGTCGTCGAGAGCATTTTTTTTTAAGTTTCAATAATGAGGCAACCGAAATTATTTATGAGTTATACTTGAAGACCCGCCCCACCCCCCAAAAAACCTAAAACCACTCAATCTGAGACCGTCTGAACGGGTTAGGTTACCCTACCTTGAGGTATTTTTTAACTAGGTTCCACGTTCAAAGTTATTGCCTGATTTATTATATCGGACACATTTATCTGTGATGTCCGTGCCTGGTATGACCTTATGAGGCTTGGTGCCATGATTGGGTATTTTATATTTGTACCCCATCTTCACTTTTAGGCTTACGGCCATATCACGCTGAAACATTGATTCTCCTACGATCACCAAAGTTAAGCAACGTCAAGACTAGTTAGAACCTTTATGGGTGACCGTTTGACAAGACTAGGTGCTGTAAGTGCTGGTGGTGCAATGGATACCCGTCTCAGAATTGAAACTCAGAGAGCCGAGTTCTAATTTCAGTCGGGTTCGATATAGTCACTTACGCACAAATACGCTTGGGAAAAGTATGAATCCACTTCTTCTCCCCCAAGCTATGGATTAATTAGTAAGACTTGTATGAGTAAATCATTATTATCCCACCGCAAAAAAATCTTACAATCTGAAAATATTTTTTGTCTTTAAATAACTTACAAAAGGTTTATAAGACGTAAAGAAGGAACAAATAAAAAAAATCACTTTGTTGGGGCGCTAGATAATAATAGTGGCCGACTGCTACTCGTTTCTGAGTCTACCCATCTCCCAGAACGGCTAGCCACACCTTATTAAAGGCCTGTACTCTGTTGCTTATATTACAGCTATGCTGGGATCTTAGTTACAGTTTTCCATAATCTAACCTGATCAATATTTTGAACTTTGCCAATACTTTCAAACCCCTGGGGACTTACGTGCGTGACCAGCCACCGTCGGCTTTTGAACAGTTTCATCTAGACTGTTGCGCTCACTTGGGTCAGCCCGTGGTATTGTTTTCATGCACTCTCCAGAGTTGCCTCGCGTTCGAGTTCGCCTCCTCAGGCCGATAACAAAAAGTCACCTCCCTGACCAAATCATCCATAGGGATATTCAAAACCGATTCTCATGGTCACAAAGCAAACGATCTAACCACTCGGTCAAGCACCTATGATAATAATAATAATAATAATAATAATAATAATAATAATAATAATAATAATAATAAAAAGAAGAAGAAGAAGAAGAATCCCTGTTAATTAACATTACCCTGTCTAGCTAACTAATTCAGAAATCACCAAATTCAATACAACATGGCTGTTCAAGAAATATCTTTAAACAAGCTTTACAATTGGAAAGAGGAAGAACGCAAGATGGCGTTATCTTTCTAAATACCTTAGTAAAAGATCAGCCCACATGAAAAGGAAAAGAAATAATGTGGTTTTGATAATAATGATTATTCATTACTGTTACATTAATTGACTGATCCATTCTTTCTGTTCTGTCTGTAAATTTGCAAGTGTCATATAAAATTCTCATGTGGTAGTCGTCTAAGAGAAATATCATAATTTCCAGCTTACAAGACGCACTTTTTTTTTCTAAAAATACTCTGAAAAATACGTGTGCATCTTTTAAGACGAATGTAAGGCAACGCCCAGGCTCAAGTAAGCATGGACAGTCACCTAATTAGCTTGACTGATAGGGACGTTGATTTGTATGTTGAGTCATTACACTATAATATTAGCTATCTATCTAATTCAGCCATTTATATGATGTAACCTTAGTACTTAGCTGTTTCAAGTATTTCCAAGACTATAAACCTTCCTGAAGCCGAGCCACAAGCTTAAACATGCTCTGTTTACTAGCAGCAGCAGGATCCTTTCTTCTCTCGACTAGTATGCCATTGCCATCCAAACAAAATCGGACGAATGATTAATATAAGCAATACGTGGTGCCAGTATGTGAGGGACGCAATGTGTTGTATGAGAATGATTTTTTTTTTTTTTAGAAATTTCTTTCCAATACTAGGGTGCGTCTTCCAATCTGCAACGTCTTGTAAGCTGGAAAATACGGTATTTAATTGAAGTGAATTGGGTTTAGCTATACAAAGAAAAGACATCAGTCATAAGAAAATTAAATTTTAAAGTTAAAATCAAGAATTAAAAAAATAAAAAATAAATCAGAAACTGTCGCAGAAACTTAAATAAGATGCAATACTCTGCGATCTTGAAATATAAACTTCCCATTCAAGCCAAGTGGGAAGACTATATCATGGTCTTGGCTGAGATAGTAGGCTACAAGATGAAGCCAAATGGGTGCGACAAATACCAGTGCTTCCTTTTAGGATTGTTGGGAGTATCGAGGAGTCTTAGGAATCAAATCCGAGTTTCCTTTTTCGATGAGAGATACCAATTTTAAGGCACGTATGCCTTACCAATTACACTACGAGATACCATCATTATAAAGAAAATTTCAACTATACTATTTAAAAAATAGACATCTATCGTTAATACCTTTTGAAATGTATTTAAAAAAAATAATTTCGCTCCAAGCAAGGCAATAAAGCCACTAGGACGCAATTGACTACTGAGTATTAAAGAATATAAGAAAAACTACTTTTATGTGGAGAGGACAATAAAATTACAGGAATTAAGATGATAAGGATTAATTAATTGAAATTTTTTTTTTCTTAAAATAATGTCATTGAAATTTTCTATCTATGTTATTATGGCTTCCCGTATCCTAATTAGAAAGGCATCCTTGGCTTAAAAGTTATTCCTTTGATAGAAAATGATTTAATTCCTATCGGGAGGCACATTTTCTATAGTAAAACATTTCGATGTCCAACAGGCAGTCATCGATTTCACTTATTGAACAATGGATGTCTACTCAAACACGAGCGCCAATATGCTTTTTAAAAAATAAGAAATATAAAAATGTGTAATAAAAAAAAATGTCGATCTGGTTTTCGTCTTTGAATCTAAGAGAAAAATAACAAATACATTTGTTGGTTGTTTATATTAGGTTGGTGCAAAAATAATGTCTTTTTTTGACGTTAAAAAATACGCCATTTTGACGTTAAAAAAACTACATTATTTTTGCACCAACCTAATATTTTAATCCACTGGGGTGAATTGAACTCTGAAATCTACAAGTATTCACCACGTAGAGTGAACGCGTAAAAAAAAAATTAAGCCAAACTAAATGCTCGTCTTATTTCTAAAGTTATTGAGTTTTAGAGTATATATTATGACGGACTACCAAGTTGAGCGGATAACAGAATATCTTATGGCGTTAGGAAGTCGAAATTCGGGACAGATTTTGATTTATTGATTTCCACCAAAAATATTTAAACAAGAAATACTAGTATTGGGTTGGTGCAAAATGATGACGTAATAATGTCGTTTTTTGACGTTAAAAATACGTCAAAAAACGACATTATTACGTCATTATTTTTGCACCAAACTAATAGTTTTATTGTGGAAATTTCACGATTTCGATATTTGGATATTCTGATAAATCGTGATTCTTAAATTAATGGCTGGATATGCTCCTTGTGAGTTCCACAACTTTAAAATAGCCGTAGAAATTCTCTTATTACATCATTAAATATTCGGACATAACCGCTTTAATAAAATACTAGAAAAACCCACTAAAATTTCACGGTTTTCCTATTCGAAATTTATGATGAATCTTAATTCTACAATTAATGATTGAATAAAATCATGGCGAGTTCTATGACAATAAAATATCCGTAGAAATTCCTCTATCACATCGTTAAATATTTGAGCTTAACTTTAATAAAATATTGCAATAACAATAATAAATATGAATGCTGGTTGTTATTTTAAGAAGTAAGGGGATACAAATGAAAAGATTTTAAGAGGTGGGTACAAATGAAAAGATTTGATGTGGACAACTTTTTCAATTTTACTGAAGCAAAAGTTAAATACGTCTGTCTTCTCTTCTTTCTTTAATTCTTTCATTCACGTGTTTGTCTTTCTACGCAATCCATAGAGAATAGTTGAGAATCAATTCAGCACCTGAAGATTGCGTTGTTCATGAAACTCCAAATCGGGCTACTGGTGGGGAAATAAAATATATTTATTAATATATAGTCAATAGCACTTTTATATTGCATCGAGCACTATTTTATTAACACTAGCATTCGATATTATATTCGATATATATATATATATATATATATATATATTAATAATACTTTTATGTTAAAAATATTTTACATCGTGACACGGAAATTTCTATGTTTCGGAAATTTAAATTTATTTAATTATAAATTAGGTAAATTTTGATGAAAATGATTTACTTTTGAAAGCAGAATCGTATTTTATTGAAAGACGGGGGAACAAGATTTCCAAATTTTATGGGTATGTTTTGTTTGACCAATCAAAACTCAGTTCAAAGCTAAAGGAGAGAAGTGAAAAATATAGGTGTTAGCTGTGTGTGTGTGTGTTATTCATACTTTTCTAGATGAACTGTCATTTTTAGATGCGTTAACATTACCTCCGGTTAAGATATATATATATATATATATATACATAACAATAGGTTAATTTTAGGATTTTATTATTTTTTAAACATTATTTTTGTATATGCTTTAGAGCTATCTTAATATTATGCCCTACGTGATATCGATCACTTTTTAAAAAGTAAATGCTAAAGAACTGTGTATTCTTAATCTGTCTGTTCTTTCTCGTTATATATATATATATATATATATATATATATATATCATTAAAATGGATAAATGGGATTTATTTCTATCAATTCAAATTTTTTCTGTTTTCTGTGCATATTTAGTTATTATGCATCTGTGTACAGTTAATTATATGAAAAGTATGTTTATTCATTCGTTGGAAATACAATAAATTGAAAAGTTGTATGTGTACGAATATTTGTTTTCTTCCACTGTATATAATATGAATATAATGAATACAGACGATCCTTAAGAATGCATTCGGTTATAATTTATTTCAGGTATATACAAATATTCATCTCTTCAGGACGAAGTTTTTTTTTTTTTAATAAATGGAGTAAATTTATCCAGACGAAAGGAAAAGAGAGAAGGAAAAAGAAAAGGAAAAAATAATATTAAAGAGGAAGAACTAAAAATAAAAAATTCAATATAAGGTTTTAAAAAGTGGGGGGGGGGAGAGAAAGAGAAAGGTGGGAAGTGAGGGAGAGGAGGAAAAAGTGAGAGAGGGAGGCAAGAAAATAAAATAAAGAAGAAACATAAACAGATAGGGTGACCTAGAAATGATTTTTTAAAGGACTAAACAAGTTAAAATAGAGGCTAAATAAGCGAGTGGTTAGATTTAAAATAGATACATTGAACTGTCTGATATTCATGCGCCATTTTCGATAGCAAAACAATCATCATCGCATTATAATCATCACAATTTCAAATTAATAATAATAATAATAATATTTGACATCAATGAAATAAAGTAAGTTAAATAAAAAAAATTATACATATATATATATATATATAATTTTTATATTATTATACACACACACACACACACACACACACATATATATATATATATATATATATATATATATATATATATATATAAGTGTGTGTATGTATGCATGTATTTCATGTAATACGTTGGTTTGGCAGATGTCACCGGCGTTGCTTTTAGCCGCGAATCATAAGGATTTCATATTTTACATCATACCCCCCTTCTCCACAGCGACTCAGTCGATACAGCAAGGATATTGATTTGTGTGCAATCCGTCAGCTACAAATATTCTCATAAAACAAGGCTCATTTAAGCCACTGCAACTCCTTAGGCCTTTATAATTCAATGACGAGTAACTTCCGGTGCACCAGCTCCTTCGCTCTTTAATAAAAAAAAAAAAAAAAAAAATACGCAAACTCAGTTTTTTATTCATTATTCAGCTTCATTAGAAGTTTGGGAAATAGGGTAGAGTAGAGTTGTTACGATTTTTAAATTCCGTGCTGTCTTGTTTTTCTTTTGAATATCAATAATCTTTCTTGAAATAATTTTTTACTGGAATTATCGCTTTTTAACTGGCGGTAACGAATGGAACTATCTTTGTAATGACCACAGGGAACTGTGACAAGATGCTAACAAAATCAGGAAGTGGAATTACTGACTTTGCAAAAGTGCAGATTACAACATAACAAATGAAAAAACATGAGAAAAACCGACTGATAAAAATAACAAAAAGTACTTAGCAAAATACAGTGTCCTTTTTCATTACTTTTGGTCCAAATTTCATCGATTTATGAGACAGGAACGTAGGATAAAAAATCCTAATATATATATATATATATATATATATATATATATATATATATATATATATATATATATATATATATATATTGTTTATCACTTAGTTAAGGTATCTTAATTCCAATTGTAAAGAAAAATTTTGCACTGTTTATTGAAAATAAATATGGGGCGCTCTATTGTGAGTCAGTTTTAACATATTTCAAATTCTATTTTGTGGTAATAGGACTCGCCTGGATTATACCAACGGCTCACTACCTACACACATACACACACACGCACACACACACACACACATATATATATATATATAATATATATAGTCAGATACTTGCCAATAGTGTGTTGGCATGTATGACTGTATGTAGTTTTTCTACTGCAATTTCTTGTTGTCTTTGATAGTATTCCGGTGTTCCCATCTTTCCCTTAGGATGGTTTGCCTTATCGGCTAAGCAGTTCTGTTATTTACTAATCTAACTGTCAGTGTGTGGCTAATAATGCAAAGCGAACCAACACGAGGTAGGATACCCGGATTAGACAGCACGTACCTACTAATATAAGACAGGGTTGAGTCAGTGACAGTGTTCGGAGTAAGTAACAGTCTAACTCTCTGCTTTCGGGCGGAGAGGAACCCGGACGAGGCTCCGCCGAAGCGCAGAGTCTCGTTCGGGGTGGTTGACTGCCCCTGAACCCGTTTATGCGGGTTCAAAGAGGGAATATTTTTGGCCGAGCCTACGGGCTCGGAAATCCCACGTTAAACCCCGCCTTGTGCCATATGTAACCCTCGTGGGGGGGGGGGGGGCTAAATATTACTTAACTCATTCAGTTCGTGAGTCAGCGATTGGACTACTTTTAGTGAACAACCCGGGTTGCGCTTTGAAATATTCTGGCGCTTAGGGTACTGCACAAAGCAAGGCTGGCTAAACATTTAAGTTTTTTAGAAGCTGTTCACATCAAGCTTCACTGATCGGCTTTGTGCAAATAGAAAGAGAGCTTTCTTAATTCTCTGTGTCTAAGACGTGCGTCGTGAGTACATATTTTTTCTGATTTATAGTCACTAGAAGCTTATTTACATTGTTTTATTGTTTTCGTAATATTTTTTAAGTTGTGGCTCCCAATTAATCCGTGCATTATTCCAGTTACTCCATTTCTGCTTATTATTATTTTTTGTGTGCTTGTTTTTTATTTTCAACTAACGTTTATGAAGAAGTGTTGGACAAGAAAAAGAATGCACTCTGTCATTTTAAAACCAATTCACACACACACACACAGACACACACACACACACACATATATATATATATATATATATACCTAGGCTATAACAGCAATGATTTAAAATACTTAAATTGTAATTTAAACAAAATTACAGTTATAACAATTATACAGTTATAAATTAAGTTACCTCCCTTAGATTACATTATTTTTTAGAATTAATATAGCGGGTTTCATGCGCATTTACAAAAAAATTAACAACTATCAATGATATTAATCTTTTCTTTTAGCAATTCACCCATGAAGATGATCTTCGTTAAGATTCAATTTACTTGGAGAAATAAAAGGAATGAGAAAAACTAAGGCGTTTTCCTTTATGAGTTGAATAACAACATTAAAAAAATTGATCCATTATTTCGAGAGGATTGCAATAAAAATAAATATTCATAATATGCCTAGATTATTCAACCAAACATGCTTGAAGGAAGATATACTGACTATATATAATATATATATATATATATATATATATATATATATATATATATATATATATATATATATATATATGAATGGAGGAGCTGTGATACAGCGAAACAGGACTGTCTGTGGATCACACACACACACACACACACACACACATATATATATATATATATATATATATGTATATATATATTTCAGTAATTCATCGAGTCTGAAAGAAACCTCAACAGAATGCAGAAAGCACTGGACGGCCGTTTCGTCCTATATTTGGGACTCATCAGCAGTGCGCATTATCTACCGAGAATTGAAACCCTGACAGTTAGGTTGTCAAGCATCATACCAACTGTTCCACCTGGCCTCGGTGGAAGTAGTCGTGGCTCCAGTGGGCACAGTCCTATGCTTACAAAGAACTCAGTAGAGTTCCACCACAGAATATGTGAGCGAGCGGCGCTATATTGAGTCTGATTTGCAATCTTTTCGTCCAGTGCATTCTGTTGAGGTTTCTTTCAGACTCGATGAATTACTTAAATATAATTTTCAAATCCTCCTAATAATTTCTATCATATATATATATATATATATATATATATATATATAAACAGATTTCTAGTACTGCCAAATCTAATCAAACATTTGAGGAATAAAAAATATGGGATCATATTAAACATAAGATACATTAATATCCACGTTTAAAATGTAAGGTACCTTTCGACCGACACATTTTCAAACACAATCGTCGGTAATCTAAAACGGAGTACTAACAAGAAAAATGTTGTTTGTAGGACTGGGTATTCTACCCATTTCTTTTCGGTATTGCACAGGGCTAGGAACTGACTCCACCTCAACATCTTGGAGTCTGTTATCATCAACATACGTAGGCCGGCCGTTTGCGTACAACGGGAGATGAAGTTTAAGTTGGCCTTATTCGGGGAAACGGTTACATGATTTGAGGTAAAACAATTTTTCCCCCCTTACCATCCTGTTTTATTACGGTATTAATAAAAAATTTTCTTGTTAATACTCCGTTTTTAGATTACCGACGATTGTTTTTGAAAATGTGTCGGTCGAAAGGAACCTTACATTTTAAACGTGGATATTATTGTATCTTATGTTTAATATGATCCCATATTTTTTATTCCTCAAATGTTTGATATATATATATATATATATATATATATATATGTGTATATCCGGGTAAGATGAGAACGAATAGAGTACAATTCCAACGCTCGTAACATTTAATTTAAAAGAGGGCTCAATACAGACTAGAGAAATATTATTTATTTTCGGATATTAAAACAAAAACATATCAGAATCGCTACAGAAATGCAGTCATGTTTCGATGCTTATGAATTACATCTCATCAGGCGATTGTAAATTACTGGCGAGTGAACGATTTATTATAATAAATAAATTATTATTAAATTATTATAATAAATAAATCGTTCACTCGCCAGTAATTTACAATCGCCTGATGAGATGCATTTGATTGGCATCGAAACACGACTGCAATTGTGTAGCGATTTTGACATGTTTTCGATGTAATATCCTTATATATATATATATATATATATATATATATATATATATATATATATGGAG
This sequence comes from Acanthosepion lycidas, assembly GCA_963932145.1. Classification (NCBI taxonomy): domain Eukaryota; kingdom Metazoa; phylum Mollusca; class Cephalopoda; order Sepiida; family Sepiidae; genus Acanthosepion; species Acanthosepion lycidas. The sequence continues at coordinate 37,736,265 of OZ010597.1, forward strand.
AGATAGAAAAAATAAATTAAATAATCGGTGATGGGAACATAGCAAAACTTTCTTTTGCAACTGAAGATCGCGGTTAGCGTGAAACTCAGAATTACGAGTTTAGATCGGTGTCCCTACACGCATTCTTGGTGTGTGCGTGTGTGTAGCAATATTCTGAAGCTGGAATAACTTTTAACTTATCCTAACCCCTTCACTTAATGTCTCTCGCTCGACAGTGTATAATGCACGCTAATGTCGGGACTATACGGAACACAAATGCCCCACTGATGAATGTAATCTTCTTTAATCACGTGCCTGAACATTTGCAGATAAGAGCATTTCATTTATCAGAAGGCTTAAAACGATAAACAATCCCCCTTGTATGTTCGGGTGGATAAGCCATCGATCAGAAGGTCACTACCTCCTGTTTCAGCTGGCTCCAAGAATTCATGACTCTTAGGAGATTTACTCTGACAAGACATTCTTCCTCACAAGGACTATTACGGCCCATAGTAGAATTTTTAGATAAAGCTGTAGGAGGCTTGTGACCAAAATTGTACATGGGTTCACTTTAACGATAATCTTTATTCAAGAGTCACCATTTAAAGATTAGTTGTCTACTTCATGATTTTATTAGGTTGGTACAAAAATAATGACGTAATAATGTCGTTTTTTGACGTTAAAAAATACGTCAAAAAACGACATTATTACATCATTATTTTTGCACCAACCTAATATAAGGACTTGGGGGACCATGGCTCTCCAAATCTTCCTATCCTTTGTAGCTCTTAGCGATGTTCCAGTTTCTGTACTGCCATTCATTTACACAAACTTCTGAACTAGATTACTTGATGTTTCCCTACATACCTTTTGCCTTCAATGTGGTGATCTACTAAGTATAGATGTGGCAAAAGGCTGAAAGTATGGGTCACCCAGTGAGAATCGAACTCACTACTTAGTTGTAACTATTCTAGCGAAACAGACTTACTAACGATTACGCCACATCAACATGCACTAGTGTATTTTAAAACGAAGCTTAGATGTGGCGCAACGCCGAAAATATGAGGCACTCAGTGAGGATCGAAATCATTTTTCAGTTGAAATTGGTCTAGCGAGACAAACTTGCTAACCATTACACCAGGTCCAAGTGCCCAAAATGATTTTCTAAGCGTAGCTTAGATGTGGCACAAATCCGAAAGTGTGGAACACACGACGAGGATCGAACTCACTACTCAACAGTAATTAATCTAGCTAGATAAGCTTGCTAACCATTATATCACGTCGAAGTTTCCCAAAAGATTTTTTAAATATAGCTTTAGATGTGGCACAAGGCCGAAAGTGCGGAGCACCCGGTGAAAATCGTACTCACTACTCGAGCGTAATTGATCTAGCTAGATAAGTTTGCTAACCATTACATCACATCGAGGTGCCCCAAAGGTTTTACTAATCGTAGCTTTAGATGTGGCAAAAAGCCGAGAGTGTGGAGCACCTTTTGAAGATCGAATTCGCTGCTAAATCGCAATTGATCTAGCTTGCCAACCATTACACAACGTCGAAGTGCCCTTCTATTTTGCATTTAATATGCCTTGTAAGTGTTAATTTTTCCAAGGACTCTTTCCTCATTATATGTCTTCAACATTTCAATTATCTTCTGAATCCAGGAATAATCATCATTTTTTTTTTTTTTTTTTTTTTCATTTTCTTTAAAATTTCCTTGTTGCTTACATACTTTGTCCGCATCTCTGTTGCTTCAGGTTTCCTCTTTATCGGTGAAGAAATTGTCCAACATATTACATATCAGCTGAGCAGTTTTTTGTTTTTTTTTCTAAAGAGATTTTCCTTTTTCTTAATACATTGTTTAGCTTTTGGAAGGCATCTTCCACTATTTCAATGCGCGTTTAGATTTGGGTGTCATATTGTCCATCTCTGGTAAAACACTTCCCAGATATCGAAATTCCTGTATTTGTTTGATTTTGAAATCTACAATTCGTAGTTCGCATGCTGAATGACATTCATACATTTTACCTCCTAACAATAGTCCTTTCTTCCCGCTTTCCTTTGCTACCCTGTCTAGGAGGTAAAAACCATGCGTGTTTTGTCAGACAAGAACTAACTAGAGATGACAAGTAAAACGGAAACCTGCCTAAAATTTAATTACCTCGGGAAGATATTAGGTTGGTGCAAAAATAATGTCGTTTTCTCACATAGTAACACATGTGAGAAAACGACATTATTTTGCACCAACCTAATAATTATTGTCCGAATTTCTGGGATGAGAAATTATCATTATTTACAGTCGAACTACTGACCTCATCTTTGTTGTTATTATCACAAAGTTTCATGCATTTTTCTCGTGGTATTCTTCAAGCGTGTGTCTTTCCGGTTCCTTTCAGGAAATTACAAAATGAATCATTTATTTAATCTATTGCGGTAGATTGTTTCCGTTCGGCAATCCATGTCTAGGGATATCTCAACTTAATCTTTTAAATACTGCTCAATTATTAGATAAACACGCCAGTGACTGAGAAAACTCGATTCATTTTATCGAAGAGCATTGCATTAGTAGCAGTAACAGCCACTGTTTACATCTCATACTTTTTCACCAGAGTGCTCAACCGAAATCATTTTTTCGGCGCATATATTGCCATCCACAGACAGCCTCGCCGTATCACAGATCATCAGTATGGCTAGACATCCGTTTGCACCTAGGTAGGATCGAAACACGGTTGAACTGGCATCTGTCCGAATCTATCCCTAATCTGTTGTCGCAAGGCATGGGTGAAGGTGAATTTAAGCGTATTGTTTTAGATAAACACGCCAGTGACTGAGAAAACTCGATACTTTTATCGAAGATAATTGCATATATATATATATATATATATATATATATATGTGTGTGTGTGTGTGTGTTTGTCTATATATATATATATATATATATATATATATATATATATATATATATATATATATATATAAAAGTGAACATAGAAGTCAACACTTAGAGGCGACAGTCTGTTTCATGCTATATGCAATCGTCAGGCCTGACGATTGCATATAGCATGAAACAGACTGTCCCCTCTAAGTGTTGACTTCTATGTTCACTTTTATATTTACACACGCTCTATCTCTGATATTGAGCACTTTATTCCATAAATATAGCACACCTTAAGACTATATTTCTTTATATATATATATAGAGAGAGAGTTTTAAATGGGAACTTAGGCATACCCAATCAATATAACTTCCACAAAAAGTAATCTAAAAACACTCTACACAACTAATCGTGAAAAGCAGCTAGTCCAAAATTACTAGATTTTATCAGTAATATAACACATGCGAAAAAGATATTCACCTGCAAAAAGCCCAACCATTATATTTCTCGTTGAGAAAAGACACAGGCGTGTCTGCGAATACCGATTTTTCTCATCTTTTCTCATCATTCTGCTCCAAAGGCCTACTCATGTACAATAAATAGTATTCCTATTGCTATTATTATTTTTTATTGTTTTTTTATCTCTCGAATTTCTTTCATTGCTCTACTATACATATATCACACACACACACACACACACACATATATATATATAGTGAGGCAGGTAAATTCTCTTTTCGGCATGTCTGATTGAATAAATTACAAACATTATCTCTGCTTATTTTTATCATAATCTTTTAATACTTTGATATTCACGAATATTTTAATTGTAATATACGGAAAAATATTGGTGAATATTATAATAAAAATAAGCAGATATTATATTTGTAATTTAATCAGGCACAGACACGCACGTATATATGTAAAATGTGTATATATATATATATATATATATATATATATATATATATATATATATATATATATATATATATATATGCATTTTTATATATATTATTTATATATTATATATGCGCGGTACTTATTGGAAAGCGCTCAATATCAGTGATAGAGCTAACATATTTAGCTGTATTGATGCGAGTTTGTGACCCTGGGTTTCCCGCTGTTTGCGATCGTCAGACAAACTGATTAATTTTTAAAATTTTGGATTTATATATCGTTGCGTATATTGGTGTTTTTATGGTAGCGGGAAGAAAAATTGGAATACCAGTTCGCTGGCTTTGAATAATAATAATAAAAAAACGTAAACAAGCTTCCTTCACTTCATTAAAAATATTGAATCGCTGGTCCCGGGGGAAGTGTGCCACTGAGTGGAATAGGACAATAGTCACTCGGTGTAGTATCGGGTCTGAATGGTGGATGTGAAAGAATCTCAACACTATCCATCAGTTTGAACTTCTCCTTCGTCAACCTGGCAGTCTGTGGCCTCGCATTGTTTTGCTGAAATAAATCCCGACCTCGATTGACCATAGCATAATAGTCCCCCTTTAGTTTGCCGTACACGCGGTCTAGCTGCCGGCAATACACTTTAGTGTTGAAGCGTCTACCGTGTGGAACAAGATCGTGATGTGGTACTCCTTGGAAATTTCACCAGACAGAGATCAAGATTTGTTGTTTTCTTACCGCTTCCTAAGGAAGTCAGGACTTTCTGGCCAACCTACTAAATACAAAACGCATGGAATCCATCCCTGCACATGGCTCGTCACTATACAAGACGCTGTTACATTTGCTTGAAAAGTTTCAAAATGACCTTAGCTCAAACTTCATGGTAGCCATCCTCCCAGGTAGTACCGCTCCTGGAAGGGTCTGAGGCATATCCAAAACGGAAAGTGCTGAAGAAGCTTGAGCAATTTTTCCACGGTATTGCCCGTAAACCCACTTTAAACCTTGACCATGTGTCACATTTGGTAGCGATGGCTATGAGTTATTTAAAGCCAAAATTTAAATATTGTGTACCCAATTTTTTTTTTTTTTGGAGATAATAATGGTTTTAGTAATACAAGCTTTACTAATTAACCCATAGATAGGGGAGAAGACATGGATTCATACATTTCTCAAGGGTATTTGCGCGTAAATCCTTATAAGGAACCAACAGGAACTGGAACTCGGCTCTCCGATTGACAATTCCGAGCCATTATCCCTTATGCCACTCGGACATCAAAGCTTCACAACACCTGGTATTCCCAAGCGGTTACCCATTTAGATACTGACCAGATTCAACGTTGCTTAACTTTGGTGGTCGTACAGGAATCGGTATACTGCCTGTTCTAATTTAATTTTAAAAGGATTAAAATTTCTCTGTGGCTTGTTTCAGCTGTAAACCAAAAAGAAATCTAGAAGCTCAAGAAAAAATAAAACTGTGCAGTTGCTTCAATTTTCCTTCCTATAATTCTATTTCAAAATGGCTGAACATTTGGCCAAAAGCAATGTTAGGTAATTCCTGTTTTGGAAGGAGAAAATGCTGCAAATATACACGGGGTGTGGGTAAAGAATGTTTATGGAAGGGCTGCACCTGAATGTAAGCTGAGTAAAATGTGTTGATGGCAATCCTAGAGAGATGTTTGGGTAGGTTAACTGATATCAAGATGGGAAGGGAAATCAACGAACATCGAGTTCAAATTCTGTTTTTTCGTTTTTTTTAGCGGCATATCATTTAATGTCGAAATTTAATTTTCTTTGGAGTATTAGTAATTTCTTTTACAAAAGTGCTTTACAAAATTTTTCTACGATAAAAATGTATTTTTATACTTTCATAGTTTTTTTTTAATCCCATTTTTATGGTTAACTATTTATGCATAGCTGGGAGACTAAGAGGTGCTACCAATCCCGACCTAGGAACAAGAACAATTAAGAGGTGGTTCCACGATTCTCAAAACATCCCGATCAGAGGCCTTGCTGCCGGATGTACTTTATCGTCATATCCAGGACGAGCGTTCAAATACTGTGCCAAGCAGGTGCGTTCACTTTTGCACCATTGCCGTGGAAAAATATTTGTATCCTACTCTTCTTCGCCTATCTGTAGCTTAAATAGAAGAGCGATACGGAGTGGCAACCGATCTAAGAGAAGGAAAATTCTGAATCCCAAACTGCGGAGAAGGCAGAGGAAAACACTCTCCTATCTTTAGCCGAAATTCATGGCAATTTCACAGATACTAAAGAAAAAAATTGTGGAAAGTTGTGTATCCCTACGTCCTGAAGGACGGGACTTTAAAATAAAAAAGAAAAGAAAAGTATAAACCGACTTTAATTATAGGGTCCCATTGCTACTACAAAGGACATGGACAAAAAGGCTGGTGATTTGATTCCAGCTGATAGAAGAACCACTATTGCTTAACTTTTTGAAATGCCTTCAGGTAAACCACAATAAGACGTGCAGTTTAATGTGGTCTTTTATTCTGAATAAATTTTATTTAATTTTCATTAATATCCTGGTTTTGTACTTATTTAAAGACTGCCGAGTTTTCTACTGGGTAAATGCCTTTTCACTGTCAACTAAAACAAAAGAGCTTTGCTATATTCTCCTGATTTTTCTCGATCAATTGACCTGTAATCAGACTAATAAGAAGCTGAAAATAAATATCTCACACGTAACATTATTTTTTATTCAGCTCCGGACTTCGTCAATTACTGCTGGCGACTAGGTGTGTGGCTTTGTGGTTTTCTCCGAACGTGGATTCTATATTCTCGCGTTGATGTTTACCTTATTCTTTTCTCTTGGGTTGATTCTTATACAATCCGGATTGTCCCAGGTATGTATGTCCTAAGTGTAGCTGAGACGACCAGTTGTTTACATGTGGTAGGTAGCCACTGGCATCTTGAGGCGTGGATCCGCGTCTGGTGGTTATGAAGGTATCTTTCAGTCAACCCACTGATGAACCCGGTTCTTTCATGATCTGGTGTGACATAATGCAAATTCTATTCTGGCATTATCAGATGCGAGTCACATACTATTGTCTACTGTTGAATAAACTGTTCTAATGAGATCTGCCTATATACCTGACTTTTCAGAATAATCTATATATTTTCGTTAGTAATGTGATAGATTGATTGATCCTTATCTCTTTTTTTTTTATTAAGTATTATTATTATTCATAGAGGAAAACCAGTTAAAAAGCGTCAGGAAAAGTTGGCATAGAAACGGGCCTTTTGAAAAATACACAAGAATTGCACAAATTATTAGCATAGATACTTATCTAATATTTAGTTAAGACATTAATTAAGACAAATTATTAGCATAGATACTTATCTAATATTTACGATAATGAAAGGTACTTCAAAGCTTTATTTGAAGTACCTTTCATTATCGTAAATATTAGATAAGTATCTATGCTAATAATTTATGCAATTCTTGTGTATTTTTCAAAAGGCCCGTTTCTATGCCAACTTTTCCTGACGCTTTTTAACTGGTTTTCATTTGTTGTTACCTCCAGCACATCGCTAGCAAATACTACAGGAGTCACTGTTTGTAATATTTTTATCTTTGAAGCAATCAGATTTCGATAGTGTCTTTCAGCTTATGCCTTATTTTTTTATTTCAGTCTTTTAATTCAAGAAAGGTAGAAAGAGAAAAAGAGGGGTAGAGAGAAAGAGAGAGAGAAAGAGGAATAGGGAGTTAAAGAGAAAGATATATATATATATATAGACAGAGAGAGATGGAGAGGAACAAAGAAAGAGAGAAAGAAAGAGAAAGAGAGGGGTAGAGAGAAAGAAAAAGAGAGAGCTATAAAGGGAGAGAGAAAGGGAGAGGGACAAAGAAATAGAGAGAGAAAGAAAAAGAGAAAGAGAGAGCGCACATACGTCCTTTTATTTCTGATATGTCCCAGAAAGGGATATATTTGAACGAAGTAACTAAGTGGTTTTGGCTACTATAACCAAGTAGAATACGGTAGAAGTAATCGACTGGTACGCGTCGTAGTCGCAGGTAAGAAGTGTAGATCAATGGCGTAGTCCAATGGGCGTCGTTATAGACTTAGCTCTCAGACAAAGGCTCTTTGACTCTCCTACACGTCCGTTGGTATTTATGACGGATACCAGCCAATCATATTCCAGTGAGGAGAAACACAGGTGTACGTATATTTCATTATATCAATTTCTATATTGGTCTATACAACGCCACGTAGCGATCGATAACAAAAGGTGTCTAATAAGCAATCGCAACAAAATCGACCACCTGTTTACATGTCTGCGGAAGCCACTGCCATCCTGTGAGGCTATATCTGCTGGCTAGGAGATTATATTTTAAGTCAATCCACTGATGCATTCAGTTCTTTGGTGGTCTATTGTGACACCGAGTGCGAAGTATATTCTAGTATTATCTAAGTTGATTCAGATATTGTTTGTAAATTGTCCACTTCTAATAAGACCGGCTTATATACGTGACTGGTTTTCACTGAGGCCAATTTTTTTAGTCTAGTTGTAAGTATTTTTCAGGATAATTTATAGACTTTCGTTCTTAATGTGATATGTCGATTGATTCCAACGTCTTTATTATCTCGTTATGTTTAAGTACTTAAAAGAAGAGCGTGATGTAAGAAAAGAAAAAAAAAGAAAAGAAAAAGAAAAGAAAAAGCAGTGTTTGAGAAATATTAAACAGTATTTCAACATAATGACTGTCTTCAAGTTATATTTAAAAAGGAAATTTCAAATATAAAAATATATAAATCTATAAAATAATTATATGTGTTGCTACGAACGTTTCTTGTCGTGTAATGAAAAAACACGGCTGTACTGGTAATCAATGCGTCAAAACGAATAAAACGTTGTCAGCGTAAAGGCATGCAACTGAAACTTAAATTACATCAATCGTTTTGTTTGTAATCGTTAAACAGAATGATCATTCGTCTGGGAATAATTGTATATTGGAGTAGGATAAAATTGTGTTTGTGTGACACGTAGTTCGCTGAGGGCTAAAAGGCCCGCATTAGGAAAACGAGAATAATTGTATCCTACTCTTCTTCGCCTATCTGTAACTTAAATAGAAGAGCGGTACTGAGTGGCAACCGATCTAAGAGAAGGAAAATTTTGAATCCCAAAACTGCGGAGAAGGCAGAGGAAAACACTCTCCTATCTTTAGGAAAACGAGTCAGTGTACCTACAGCAGCCTGTGGATGAGAGAGAGGGAGAGACAGGGAGAGAGAGGGAGGGAGGGGTGATTTTTTTTTAAAAGCAATTCACCTCAAACAAGGCGGGTGTTCCACTAGCACGCAAGGGGTTTCAGAGGATTGGGAACAAGAGCAAAGAGCCGTGTTTGAGGAAAGGATACAGAAAAGAACGGGGAACAAGCTCAAGATATAAGATGTCGATTGACATTACATTTGAATATTTGAAGGTCATAGTAATCGGGAAAGCAAGCAATGGAAAGGGAGTTCCTCAGACAGGAAGTGCGAGAGAAGAAGCTGTTTGAGTAGAAGAGACAGTTACATTTAACCGCTTTGACAGTGAAAGGGTGGGACCGAGATGCCAACTTAGTAGCTCGTTTAAATTCATGCTGTCTGGGAACCAGCGAAAGTATCTCGTCGGAACAGTTGCGGTGAAAATACTTATAGAAGAGACAGACGGAAGCCATGGCATGTCTGTGAGAAAGCGACTATAGACTAGATGCCAGATCAGGTCCTATCACATTGCATATTCGTCTCTGGATTTTGTCGAAGACCTCGTGCATCTTTTTCTTTATATATTAATTTATACAACACCACGTAGCCATCGCTTACAAAGGGTGTCTGACATACAAGGGGAATAACTCAACGGGTAAAAAGAAAATGAAACAGAGGATAGATTACGTTAGATGCTACAAAACTCAAATACTGACCTGAAAACGTATCAGGTTCTTAAAAAGCCTTGTCAAATCGAGACTCGTATGTTTGTCATGCATGGCGTCTAACACATAGAGGTTGATATGACGCTAAACAAATTCAACCAATTACAAGGTTCAAAAGAGGAGGATCCTCTCTCAAACCTAAATGCTTCATTCGCTCGAAACAATTTTAAGCATTGATCTGAGAAAGCGGTTGAATACAGCTGACAGTTTAGATATTTCTGAATATATTTGGCTCCATGCATGGTATCCATGTGAAAGTCTAGATTTGATTGCGATTTTTAAGGGAAAAACTACAATTACAATTCTAGAATCGGCTCAACACTAACACGTGGTTATATTCATACAAGCAATGACGAATACAATCCAATTTGCTCTCTTACGTGAACGATTCTCAAAGTCTTTTTCAAAATTATCAGATTTTCATGTTGTTACTACAAAGTTTTTGTATTGAAGGAAAAAAAGAAAAAAGAAAAGAAAAAAAAACTGGTTGAAGTTGGCAATCTAAGTCGTTAAAACAAGTTTCGCAAATCATCGATTCTCTCCCTTGATAACTCCGGGCGTTTGTCAACATGGCGTCATTCGATTCCATCGTGTCTCAACAACAGATTGCAAAAGCACGCCATTCGCAATCCATAAAAAAAGAAATTGGAAGGAGAAAAGTTTAAATAAGAGAAGCGGGAAAGGAGATCAGAGAAAAAAAAAAAGAATAATTGCATCGGAAAGCAAACATAAATGAAGTAAAACAATGCAAAATAAAAAGAAGACACCAATATCACTATTATTTTTAAAATACCAAGTCCTTTCAGAACATAGACTAACATGACTCTCCATTTTTTTTTATTGTCAGTGAGTTGTGGCTCATTCTTGAGTAAGAAGTGGTTCCGCGTTACCCTCTTGTCGAGTGGTTGCTACCCAATTCTAGATCACCAAGTTTCTGTCTATATTTCTGAGATGAGGTATTATGTACATTATTTACATTATTCGGACTATTGTGCTCATCTTTGTCACCATATTTATCACAACGTTTCGGCCGTTGTACGCTCCGGCCTTCTTCAGGTAGTTGGAATTTATTTATTTCGCTCATTGGGGTAAATAAAGGCGTTGGTTAGATCCAGTGACAGGAGCCAAAGAGTGTGAGTTCAATACCCGGTTAAGGCAGTGGAGAACTTGGAGAGGGGGAATTAACAGGAGATAACTGATAACTGACATCCATTAAACATGACAAGTAAAACTAGAACAGTCTACCCCAGTGAGCAAAATAAGGGGTTCAGTTCGACATTCCAACCACCTGGAGAAGGCCGGTGCATACAACGGCCGAAACGTTTTGATAAATATGGCGACAAATATGAGGACAATAGTCCGAATAATGTCAATAATGTATCACCAAGTTTACTCTGTTATTTAATCCACGACTGGGGGATGAAAAACGGGTTCCTACTGTCAGAAGAGTATTTGTGTGAAAGAGAATACAACTGAGTAGCCCGGCATTTGAACTTGGCCCGACGATTCCACTTCCAGCGTCGTGAACCGTTAGGCTACATGCGTTTTCCTTTTGGCAGTTGTAAACATGACAAAACAAGAAATGACAGGATGAAGAAGAAGAAGAATGTGAGTGCAAGCGTTCGTCTTCTCCTAGTGTTGTGTCCCTTTAAGACATGTTCGATAATGACTCTCCACGACTTCCATCGCCTTGTACTCTTTTTGTTTTGCTATATCTCCTACTCCCTCTTCTACCAACCATTTGCACAAACTCGTTAGGTCATGCGCTACTCTCCTCTGTCCCTCTTGCTGTTAAATTTTCCTGTGAGTATTACATTTCCCAAGCCGTTTTCCTCATTATATAGCCTAGATATTTCAACTGATCTTTCTGATGCTACTTGTGTCGTTTTTGTTTCCGTTTTCTCAAAAACTTCGCCGTTGTTCACGGCCATGGTATTCTCAGCATCCTTATGGATTCTGTTACCTCAGGTCTTTTTTTCCATCTCTGATGAGATGGTCCAACATTCACTGCCATATTAGAGTAGCGATATTACACAACAATTCAGCACTCTTTCCTTTCCTTACCTTTTTGCAAAGCAACTGTCGTTCTCCCAATGCAACTTCGAATTTCGGTGTCGCAATTTCCATCCTCTGTTAAAATCCTTCCTAGATATTTAGATATTTGCACGGGTCTCATTTTGGTATATATCCCACTGATAAGCTGTGATACAGCGAAATACTCTGTCTGTGGTTAACGGTATATATATATATATATATATGTGTGTGTGTGTGTGTGTGTGTGTGTGTGTGTGTGCGTGTGTGTGGGTGTACAATAAAGAGATAAAGAGAAAGTAACAGACAGCGACCTAAAGAAAAAAACAAACTAGATTGTTCAAAGTCTATAGAATTAAGTAATTCAAAATGTGAAACTTAAGTATGGCAAAGCCGTAATAACAACAGCCAAAGATGTGTCCAGAGGCACGGATCTAAAATCCTAATCCTTAGTTTCACGCCAACCGTGATCTTAATCGTCTGAAGATCGTGATTAGCGTGTGACTCAGAATTACAAATTTAAATCGGTGGCCATGGATGCATACCTCATTTTTGTTTTTGTTTTTTTGGCAACGGCTCTGTGTTTCGTTTCCCATTTAGACTTTCTTGATTTTATGAACATTGAGCACTTTTAGTAGATTTTAGTTTCTTTCTTTTTATTTCTTAATTTCTTTTGTGGAGCAGGTTCAATATTCAAATTATTGATTTTGGCAATGTTCCTTCACTTATAATTTGATTTATTCTCTCTCTACCTGTCTCTTGCAGGAAACTCCGAGTTGTTCTAACCGCATGGAATATTATGTATATTCACTCGTATTATACAGAATAACTCTTTTATATAACTTTCAACACTGTTTTATAACACCTGAGACAATAAAAATATTATATGTACGGGCAAGTGTATGTCTGTATACATATGTTTTTTTATCATACCCATATATATTAGGTTGGTGCAAAAATAATGACGTTTTCTCACATATGTTATTATGTGAGAAAACGTCATTATTTTTGCACCAACCTAATATATATATATATATATATATATATATAATAATAACAAAAAGAAAGAACAGTAAGATATATAATCCGGTGTTCTTATTAATATTTTTATTTTTACAAAACAGTGCTCAATCTAATTTGACAGAGCATAAATATTATAAATTAACGGGGTTAAAATATGGTTTCTTCGCTACACAGGAATTAACATGTTTCAAAAACCGAAGCTAAAAACTTCAAATTTAATTATATAATTAAATTAAAAGCCTTAGCTCTGTTTCATCTTTAAGCAACTTTTGGAATAACTAACTTTTAAATTTATTGAGTTTAAACGCACATACAATTCATAATTTTTTATTTCCAAGGATACAGAGAAATCCAATCATTTAGACAGTGGCGATAGCGTGTTCATTTTTATTAACTATTATTGTATCATATATATATATATATATATATATATATATATATATATATATATATATATATATATATATATATATAGTTATCTTCCGATTTTATCAAGGCAAGGAAATTTAACTATATATATATATATATATATATATATATATATATATATATATATATATATATATATATGGTTGGATAGATGTGAGCTTGTGCCCTTGGGTTTCACGCTTTAGCGATCGTCAGACAAACTGATTAATTTTAAAAAATTTTGGTTTTATGTAGATTGCGTGTATTGGTGTTATTGTGGAAGTGGTGGGGGAAACTTCGTCGTTTATTCATCGTACTGACGCAAACATCGATGTATGCAGACACATATACATATATATATATATATATATATATATATATATATTTTTTTTTATTTATATTTATATACACACACTTTTCAAACACACACACACACACACATATATATATATATATATATATATATATATATATATATATGTATGCATGTGTGTGTGTATGTGTGTGTGTGTAGGTGTGTGTGTAGTTTTGAAATGATAATTGGAAAAAAAACTTTGTTCTTGCGACGGGCTTCATCTTCCGATTTTATCAAGGCAAGCAATGAAAGTTCTGGGCAATTTAACTATATATATATATATATATATATATATATATATATATATATATATATATGAATGAAAAATTAAAAAAAGTGTAACGCGTCATGTAGGACTTTGGGCTATAGTAATCTTTTTTAAAGGAATTATGTGTGGAGGAGGAAACGCGTTTGTCAGTTGGAAATGCAGACGATGTTTGAAGCCTGAAATTTAAGATTTAATTTTGTTTTTTCAGAAGTGTCTGAACATGCAGACCAGCCGATGATATCCACTATCTCTATGCTTTTGTTTTAGTTTTTGTCACTTTCATTATTAAATAGCCCACATTGTGATAACAGAAAGTTTACGGAAAAAGCTGAAATGTTGCAAGAACTTTGATGCAAATTTACCATGGGTGATTTTGCGATTAACGTACTTTCTAAATACTTTCGTCTTAGTAGATTGCGTTCTTTTTTAAGTAGAGTAGCATTTTTTAAATCGGAATTATGGTCAGATTCGTTACAGTGAGAGACTACTGCACTGAGTGTGTTGTTTTGTAAAAGATTTCTTTTGCGTTCATATAATATTTTATTTAAATTCCTAGAAGTTTATCCTGTGTATTGTTTGTGGCAATTCATACATGTTTTAAAGTAAATTCCCCTTTCTAGTTTTAACTTATTATTATTATTATTATTATTATTATTAATTAAGCTTTTTAATGTTTTAGAAAAATGTAAGAAATGTTGTTTGTGACACTGAGAGTGTGAGGTGTTTAAACATTAATTCTAAGCAGAAAAAGGGTTAAAACCAAAATGAAATGTAAACTGGGAAATAGAGAGATAAAAAGAGAGAATGAAAGACATTTTCCCTGGTAATGTGGAAGTGAAGAAAGAGCCATCTAGCTTGCCTCACCCCTACGAAATGGAACGATGCACCAAGAGTTTGCGTTTTTTTTTATCTATCGAAAATCTGGCATGCGGGTAAATTCGGAAATGGTTTCATCTCTTTCTTGGAGAATTAGAAAGAGACATTATTGGCGAAAAGAGAAGAGGATATATATATATATATATATATATATATATATATATATATATATATATATATATATATATATGTGTGTGTGTGTGTGTGTGTATGCGTGTGTGTGTTATTGTTCTATACAATTTAATACATGGTAGATAATACTCAGCTTTTGTACATTTATAAGTTTGTCTGGACATAATTACTAGAAGATATGTCTGCTATATGCTGTAGTTTTTTTAAGTTATATTTTGGAATAGAGTTTGATTTAAGAAATTGTAGAATATGTGGATTAATGCTAAAAGAGATAGATAGATAGAAATAGATAGATAGATGTTTTTTGGTTTTGTTTAGCGGCATATCAAACACTATGGGTATTTAATGCTAAAATCCAAATATTTCGCAACAATTTTATGACTTCAACTTTCAACTCAAATATGTTTTGAATTCAATTGTATGCATTCAACTACAGATAAAATATATTTTTAGTCATTTTGCTATACAATGTATTACTGTACATTTTACTTTTCTATATTGTTGGTCTTTTTATATAAAAATGTATTGCTGGTATTTTTTACTATTAAAATGTATTTTTATACTTTCGTAATGGTTTTTTAAGGTTCATTATTTGCCTATAGCTGGGACCCTAACAGGTGTCACCAACCTGGGTCAGTGTTGACTTAGGAACAACAGTAATTAAGAGGTGGTTCACGCGCCTTAAAGCCTCCAATCACCCAACCGGAAGCTTTGATGCTGGATGTAGTTTATCGTCATAACCAGGACTTCGTTGGGTTTGTCAGATTGGTGTACTGTTCTATTTTAAAATATTTTACCAGGCTTTTGCTTCACATTGAATATGGAATAGTTAGGGTTTGGGAGTCTCTTAAAAGTATTTTCAATGTGTATCTCCTCAAAACGTATATACTGAGGGCTACATACTCAGAGTGCTGTTTAAGAAATACATTGAACATACACTGACACTCCTCCAGCGCCCTGTCAAGATTCCAACATCTTCAGAGTTTGCTATCGGTACACATAAATAATTCTATCAGCAAAAACATTAGTCAGATGAAGTTTTTTCTGGTGGACAAAACGCGCTACACGGAATTTTCCCCATTTGTCATTTACCTAACATTGTTCTGATAGATAAAAATTTATTACATATATCATATTTTTCCATATAGTACTATCAGGTCATCCCATAAGTTCTGTCCGAAGTTTGAATAAATAAAACAAGTGACCAAATGTTACATTTAATTACAGATTCAAGTTGTTGAAGATGACGATGAACAATTGTATAGTTTGAACTGAGAACCACTGCCAATTCCTCAACTCATAAAGCAAGATTTTCTTCAAGGGCTGCTTCAAGAAGATTTTCATCAAACTCAAAAGGACGTCCGGTTCGATCTTTATCTTCAAGGGTGAAATGTCCACCTCTGAATTTTGAAAACCATCTTCTGCAAGTTCTTTCATTCACACATTCCTCTCCATAAACTGAGTGAATGTTTCTAGCCGCTTCGGCTGCTGACTTTCCTTTCTTGAACTCATAAAGCATTATGTGCCTCAAATGATTCTTGGGTACTTCCATGTTAGCAGTGTTTTAATCAAACAAAATTTAATTTTATTGTTCTCTGAAATAACATTTGATCAGTTTAAATGCATCTAAACATAAAATAATGTTCAGCTCTATTAGACATTATAAAATACTCTTTAAATTTCGTTCATTTTAACAAAAAGTTAAAATTCGGATAGAACTTATGGGATGACCTGATATATTATTAATATATGTGAACCTCCTGTTTTTATTAAACTCCCCGCCTAACAAGTTTATCTGTACAGTAATGATTTGTTACAAATTTATTCAAAATAGTACACGGTAAAAAAGAATAAAAAAAGATAAGATATCACTTAAAAATGGCTTCCTTAAAGATGGCTTTTTTCTTTTCTTCGGGCGAATTGATTGAATAAAAGAAAATGGGCAAATTCTATATATCTTTTTTTTTTTTTTTAAAAAAAAAAAAAAAAAAGGAAAACAAAAGACTGCCAGCCATTCTGATCTATGTTAATGAAAGACCAAATCGATGCCTGAAGTTCTTAGTCTTGGAAATTTGTACGCAGAGGATCAATCCATGGAACTGATCTCTTTCCGGTCAGCATCGGCAAAATGGCGTCGGGAAGATTATCAAATGGCTTATGTGTACATGTCAACAACATTGACAAGGAAATAGCGTTGGCGATAGAGAATTGGCCCTGGGAGCATTCGTTTTATGTTTACAGCGTCGGATACATAGGCAAATATAGCACGTTACAATCGATACTCGGCAAGCGTAACTAATTAAATAAAATAAAGTTGATCAGGGAATATTTAGTCAAATATTTGTGACCCAGCGCCACTCGCTGGACTTGAAAACAATCGGTTAGTGTATCTACCGATAAATGAAATGTTCAAAGAAAGTTTCTCTCGCCTTCATAATGCGCGTATAATATCAAATGAGAATGGCAGAATTTAATGAAGAGCCAAGTTACAAATTTCATAGAAACTGTATACTGAAAAAACTTTTATTACTTAATTACACATAGTTCATGTGATTCCCTGGAATATCTCTGAGACTAAATCGCAAATTGCCCAATCTTCCCTTAACCTGTTTTCGTTTTGATCTCACTGTCTATTAAACTTTCTAATTATGTTCTTATTTGACACGGCATTTCGCATCTGTATATCTGTATATATATATATATATATATATATATATATATATATATATATATATATATATATATATATATCCATGTCTATTCTTATCTACCCTATATTCATTTGTACCTATCTATCTATCTATCTATCTATCTATCTATCTATCTATCTATCTATCTATCTATCTATCTATCTATCACAGTTTATACAAATCTATCTATCCCAGTCTATTCAAATCTATCACAGTTTATACAAATCTATCTAACCCAGTCTATTCCTATCTATCTATCTATCTATCTATCTATCTATCTATCTATCTATCTATCTATCTATCTTAGTTTATACAAATCTATCTATCCCAGTCTATTCAAATCTATTCCTATCTATCTATCTATCTATCTATCTATCTATCTATCTATCTATCTATCTATCTATCTATCTATCAGGTTGGTGCAAAAATAATGACGTAATAATGTCGTTTTTTGACGTATTTTTTAACGTCAAAAACGACATTATTACGTCATTACCTAATATCTATCACAGTTTATACAAATCTATCTATCCCAGTCTATTCCTATCTATCTATCTATCTATCTATCTATCTATCTATCTATCTATCTATTCTAGTCTGTTCAAACTTATCGATCCCTGTTTATTCAAATCTATCCATCCTATTCTATTAATATCTATCTATCTATCTATCTATCTTCAAATCTGCCTATCGTATTCTATATCTATCTATCTATCTATCTATCTATCTATCTATCTATCGTATTCTATACATATCTATCTATCGTATTCTATACATATCTATCTATCTATCTATCTATCTATCTATCTATCTATCGTACTATCTATCTATCTATCTATCTATCTATCACAATTTATACAAATCTATGTATCCCAGTCTATTCAAATCTATCTATCACAGTTTATACAAATCTATCCCAGTCTATTCCTATCTATCTATCTATCTATCTATCTATCTATCTATCTATCTATCTATCTATCTATCTATCTATCTATCTGTTTCCTGTCTTAGATAATTTACCTCCGCATTGCCCCGTTCGAAAGTTTGGTTCGCTTTCTTCTGTGTCGTTGCTTTATCATCTCACAATTCAGTGTCTCATTTCTAATAATCGGGCTGTCCATCTTTCTGCCTTTACTACATCAGAAATAGTTTATTTAAATAGTGACTCGTAGAGAAACAGAAGTTGGAGATGATGCAAAAAGGAAGGAAGGAAGGAAGGAAGGAAGGGAGGGAGGAAGGAAGAAAAGAAGGAAGGAAAGAAGGAAGGAAAGACGAAGCAGAAGAAGGAGAGGAATAATGGGGGAAATGCATGCAGATCTACATTTGATGGCGACTATTGATGTCCGCTGAGCATTTAAAGAGTCAGATGATGTAAGCATTGGACTACGGTATCTCCTTACAGATGTCTTCAATCGCATGGCAAAGGTTAATTTAATGGTGAGGGATTAGCTTAGGAAGGAAGAGAAATGCAGGAGGTCAACAAATCGAGGGTAAAGTCAAGTCCAAAGGAATGAACGGTTTTGACTGCATAATTGGTCGTTGCCAATACACTACGCATGCGCTTAGATTATCATATGAATGAGGACAATCAAATACACACCAGCTTCCAGTTACTTAAATGAATACGTTTATATTGCAATGCATACATAAATGGTGCCTGGGTTTTTTATCCACTATAGAGAAAGGGAACAATGCGAGGTCTGAGTGGTGTTGTAACTAATATATATTTATTTTCTTAAGAAACAGTTTCCTATATGTCTGTATAAACTATGTAAAAGTAATACTGGGAATTGCATCTCCAATATCAACAATAAAAGAAGCAAACTTGAATCCATTCTTCGGTTACTCATCTACCATACTCTCTCGTAGGTTGACTCATCATCTGTTGAAAGTCGGTGCTAATCACGCATAGATCGACCCACACATAAAGGACAATTAAAATACAACTATCAAATATAAGCCAAATATTAGTGGATGATACGAAGATACTAAAATACTCTATAGCACCCAATACAAAAACATAGAAACCATTATTATATAAAAAGAACAACCCACAGATAAAATAACTTTCACCAATTAGATGGTAGCCTGAAGTATGTACGAAATATTTAATACGCACATAAAAAAACAAAACAAAACAAACAAAAACGCATTCTTTTTTGTGTGGTCTCGCTGCTAGTAATCGTCAAACATGACGTCACCGTGGGGTATTTTAAACATTCAGCTTTCGACAGAATACCTGGATGGAACCAACGATTTCTCGTTACAATACAGACAACACATTGTTCTTGAAAATGTCTGAAACAATCAAAATTACTTGAACAAAAAAAAACGAAAACAGAACAAGCATGAACTTCAGACAGCTTATTCAAAATGTCGATCCTGATATACAATGTATTTGAAAACTGAAAAAATACAATAACATAATAGACAGGCAGACATTAGCAGTTCTTCTTAATCAAACTTATTCAGATTATATATATATATATATATATATATATATATATATATATATATTGGTTGGATAGATGTGAGTTTGTGACCCTGGGTTTCACGCTTTTGCGATCGTCAGACAAACTGATTAATTTTTAAAAAATTGTATATTGGTGTTATTATGGAAGTAGCGGGGGAAAACGTCGTCGTGGTGTCATCGTACTAACGCAAACATCGATGCATGTTCATACGCCCAATGGAGTACGCAGACACATATATATACTTGGTCGTCCGTCGGGACTCATACATATATAAACATATGTGGGCAGTTTCGGATATTACATATGTATGTATACGGGTGGTGTTGTGTCTATACATACGCATTTGTATGTTGAAATTCAAAGACTGGAAGTGTAGCGAAAATTTCTCGTGAATGTCTCGTGAATGTATACATGTCATATTTTTATTTTTCCACTGAATATGTTAGCTCTATCTCTGATATTGAGCGCTTTCTAATAAGTACCGCGCATACAATATATAAATAATTATATATATATATATATTTATTTATATTTATATTCACACACACACATGCACACGCACACGCACACACACACATACATATATATATATATATGTTTGTATGTATTGAATTAAATCAAACTGGTTTGGGTGTATAGGTATGTGTATATGCGTGCCCATGTAGTGTGTGGTCGGTAATAAATATGATAAAGAATTTGTTTGCTATTCTCAAAGCTCATGAAAATTTGTAAGATTACAACACTTGTATGCCAAAGAATTTTTTTCTAATACCCGCTATATGGCGTTGCCCAACCCAGTATAAAATGGAAAGGCCGTAAATTGTCACTCCTATTTTTTCTTTTAACCACAGGTTGCTTTAAGATATAGGATGTGTCTCATACACCCTTGGGGATATTTTTTTAAAATCCGAGATGAATATCATGACGCACTGAACAAAATACAAGACGTACACAGCATGCAATGCCTTACACTTACTGGAATACACATGGGTATTTAATGGTTCTACGAAATTAACAAAGTACTCCTTTTAAATGTAAGTACTCCGTAATTTCATATCAACCCCAGACAGCACTACGTACGACGAACGACATTTGTGTATGCAAACTTTCTTCTTGATATTCTTTCCTTCTAAATGGCTCAGGTAATAAAATTTCTTAAATGTAGATCCTTGTTATTAGGTTGACGGAAGCGGTTGGGTTTCAAATCATTCTAGTGAGTAGAAATAATTGTGGATCCGAATGCGGTTATATACAGTTGTTTTACAATTCCCATATGCTCCCATCACCATTCCTCATTGTAGGAGGTCATTTTTTTTTTTATTGGTGAGCTTCATTCACCTTTCTCCATACATAACGGGTGTTCATGTGACCAAATAATTCTAGCTTGGTTTCATCTGACCATAAAACAGAATTCCAATATTTATTCCCATGTTCTCGATGGCCTCAAGCTTAAGCTAATCTGAATTTTAGGTGTTTAACCTTAAGCAAGGTAGATTTCCTTGGGTGATGAGCTAGAAGTCTTGCTCGGTGCAATCATCTAGTGACTGCCTTCATCGATGCATTCAACTCTGATGTTTTTAAATCATTGACAATATCCGTTGTCGTTAAGTAAGGATTCTTCGAGACATCTCTAACAATTTTCTTTTCCATTCTCTCAGAAATTAACCGTTTTCTAACAGTCCTTAATTTATTCTCAACATAACGAGTTTCATATTTCTAGATAATGTTACAAATTGTCGATCTAGGAACATTTAAACGCTTGGAAAGTGTTGTATATCCATCACTTTGTACACATCAACTACCTTCATTCAGAACTTGTTAAGTCCAACCGTCTTCGCCATGGTTGCAGAACGAATGAGCTATCGCATTACGAAGCATTCACATATTGTTTTCTTTATTATTTTTTAGAATGTTATAGAATCAGGTCAAGACTATTTCATTTTCAAAGGGTCTTTGTATTAAATATCAAATTATGAAAAAACAAACAAACAAACAAAAAAAAAACAAAATATTACAATTGCCATAGAGCATTATTATTTCATAATTTCCATATGGGTTTGCTTATAACTTTGAACTGCACCAGTTTTTAGAAAATTTTATAACTATGAATTTAATGGATCTAAGCATTTAAAAATTTCAATAATGACTCAAATCAAAATATAGAATCAACTATTTGTGGCAAATTCAGTAAATATTTGCATTATTAGGATTTTTTCAGAGAATATAGAAATATTCAGGGTGGTGGGCGAATAGTTCTGTACACAACTGTATATATATATATATATATATATATATATATATATATATATATATATATATAAGGATTTAAGTTTTTATATTTATTTTTTGGTTTTATATATGTTAAAATATAAGAAAAAGAAAAAAGAAGTTGATAATGAGACTGGACACTTCAAGAATAGTTATTTACAGTAATTACCAGATTTACAATTTTATCATTTTTAAATGTTAAATTCAGATAGAGAATCTGTCTATATTTCTGAGATGAGGTATTATGTACATTATTCGGACTATTCTCCTCATCTTTGTCGCCATATTTATCTCCAGGTCTTGCATGTTTTTTACCAGGGCTCATATTGCAACTTTGTTGTTGTTATTGCTTTTCTCTGGCACTCCTTAGTACTGGTTCCCGTATTGTATTCATTTCTATGCTTCGTCGGCTCAGGAGATTTTTGTGGCATAGCATATGAGCTGATTCCTTAAGTTTACGAATTTTCCAATGGTGTTCCCTGTCTATGATCTCAACATGATCCCACAGAGGGCGGTGATCTCTCTTCTCTATCCATATGTGGTCAGCCACGCCTGATTTTTCTACTTCCCCTCGTGTTACGGCTTTCTGGTTTTCTTGAAGCCTTACCTTAAGGGGGCAGCTTGTCTCCCCTTTATATTTCTTTCCGAAGCTGCACGGGATGGCGTACACACAGTCTTTAGTCATGTTCTCCTCTATGGGTGGTCTCACTCGGGAGAGATATCTGCAAAGTGTCGTCAAGCTTTTGAAGGTTGTCCAGATGTTATATGGACCACAGATCCTTTGTATTTTCTCTGATAACCCCTTCACATAAGGCAGACAGACTGTTTTCTGAGTGTTGTTGTCCTCCTCCTCTTGTACCCGCCAAGTTGTTACGTTGTAGGGTACTACTTATACTGACCAATTCTTTATCTAAGGTCTCTGGGTCGCAACTTATGACTTTTTCTCGGTGTTGTAAGCAACGGACGATACCTTTTGTTACGCCGTATGGATGGTGGGAGGTGAAATTGAGTTACTGTCCGGTGAATGTCCGTTTACGGTATACGGATGTCTTAAACCCATTCTCTGTTCGAGATGTTAGAACATCCAGGAATGGGAGTGTGTTGTTACTCTCTTTCTCCATTGTGAACTGTATTGAAGGTCTTATTGAGTTCACATGGTCCAGTAGAACCTGAACATCTTCCTGGTGTGGCCAGAGTATGAAGGTGTCATCTACGTACCTTAACCATATAGTTGGCTTTAGAGATATAGATTCTAATGCCATTTCCTCAAGTATTCCGTGTATATATTCGCCATTGCTGGTGATAATGGTGAGCCCATTGCTAAGCCCTCATCCTGTCGATATATGTTTGATCCCATTCCGAAGTGTGTTGTTTGTGTACAGAAAGTCAACATCTCTATCAGATCATCTATTGGAATACTGGTCCGTTCTTCTAGGTAAGAGTCAGAGGCCAATCTGTCTCTGACTACTGAGAGCGCCTCCTCCGTGGGTACCTTGGTGAACAAACTCACCACGTCGAAGCTCACCATCTGGTTGGATAGGATGGGTGCATCTTTGATTATTTCTACAAAGTGGGCGGAGTTTCGGATATATGAAGGAGACTTTCCGATCAATGGGTCAATTATATCTACAAGGAAGCGACTCAGAGGGTGGCACACAGAGCCTTGGCAACTAACAATCGGCCTGGGCGGAATACCGTCTTTGTGAATCTTAGGGAGACCGTATATGTGAGGGAGCTTGGTGTAACGCTGCGATAACTGCCTATACGTCTTAGACGCGAGTGATCATTGTTCTTGATTAGGATCTGTGACAATTTGCGTTCCCTTTTCAAAGTAGGATCCTTTTTCACTTGACATCCATCGAACATGGCACGTGGAACTAGATCAGTCTACCCCAGTGAGCGAAATAAAGGGTTCAGTTCGAAATTCCAATCACCTGAAGAAAGCCGGAGCGTACAACGGCCGAAACGTTGTGATAAATATGGCGGCAAAGATGAGGAGAATAGTAAGAATGTAAATAATGAGATAGAGAAATGTGGGGGATATGTCTTTTACAGGCCCGCCCGCCCACACCCCCATATATATATATATATATATATATATATATATATATATATATGGTGTAACACAAGATCGGTTTAATGTGGGGTGCCGTATATAGAGGCCAAAGATACGGAATCAACTATTTGTGGTAAATTCAGTAAGTACTTGCGATTATCAGCAATTTTTCAGAAAATATAGAAATATTCAGTTGGGTCGAATAATTCTGTGGACAACTGTGTATGGCTGTGGATTTTTTTTATCTCTCTTTCAATGAGACAACGTCGAAATTTTATTGTGTTGCTGTCTTTGTTCGCTCCAGGATCATATAATTTAAATAAGGTAGATTTTGCCAGCAAGAATTCTCTCAAACATGTTTTGTTAAATAATATGGATAAGTTCTATCCATCATTTTTTTTTTAAATTAATTCTTCCCAATTTCAAATGTTTAAACAAAATATCGACGTTCTCATAGAAAGATCAAAACATCCATGGATAAGATCAAATAGCAAATTTACGGATATATATATATATATATATATATATATATATATATATATATATATATATATATATATATATATATATATATATATATATATATATATAGTACGGCCATAATATAAAGAACGGAAACAACAAAGACATAAATATGTGTACTACTTAAAAAGTAATGCATGATTAGCAATGGAATTTTAACCGAATAAAGATTAGGGTGTAATGCATAAATATTATACGTCATAAGTTACAAAAATTTACATAATAGTTTTTTTTTAAAATAAATATATACACACACATATATAAAATGGACAAAGTCCGACAATTACTTTAAGACATTTTTATGTTTAACATTCTTTTTATAGATACAAATATTTAAGTAAAGGCTCTGTTTATAATAAACAGTATTAAACAACATTTACTGGCCTGAATGTCTGAGAAATTTTCACAGACAGGATTTTCACGTCCGACAGGACTCGAACCTGTATCCTATATTCAGTGTGGGCAAAGGATAGCCATTGCACAGTACAGCATTAATAAAGTAGGAAAAGAAAGGATAAAACTAAATGACCAAATTTTCTATTATATTTTGATCGAAGGATTTAGAAGAGTTATAATAATAATAATAATAATAATCAGAGATTACAAAAAAACAATGTGCTTTCTTATTGACATGACAGTCCCTGCAGATTGTAATATACCTTTGAAGATCTTCAAAAAACAACAAAAAAAAACTATCGGAATAAATGAATCTTGAAGTGGAAATCTAAAAAATGTGGCACATGAGGACATCAATAATTCCAGTTGTTGTTGGAGCACTCGGATTGATTGGAAAAGTTTCCGATAGACTTATTGAAGGGTTTCCTGGTTGCCCATGTCTTAAAGAAATACAAATAATTGTACTCACAAGCACAGCTCACACATTACCAAAGGTTTTATCTATGCAAAATATGTGCAATTTTTTTTCAAAACTACTCAGCGGAAAATGTCATAATGCCATTCCTCACCTTAGGTCTCTAGTTGGGACCCGGAAAGGAACGAGTTTACACCAGAAACCAATAATAATAATGATAATAATAATAATAATAATCTTAGAGAAACACCCCCGTCAAAATTATCGAGAAATTGTCCAAATACAAAGAGCTGGAGATGGAGATTAACAGGATGTGGGGAATGAAGACTGAAATTCTACCAATAGTAATCGGAACTCTGAGCCTCGTGAGAAAAGGAATGGACAATTTTAATAAAAGTGTTACATAGTGTTTTGACCCCAGTTTGTGGGTTAGCTATTTGCCCATAGCTGGGCAAACAGAATTAATTTAAAAAAAAAATGTGGATAGAACTTATCCATATTATTTAACAGGTGCTACCACCTCGGGTCAGAGTGGACCTGGGAACACCAGCAATTAAGAGATGGTTCCACGCTCCTAAAAACCTCCTGATCATAGGCCTTGCTGTTGGACTTAGTTTATCGTCTTACCCAGGACGCGGATGTAGTTTATCGTAATACCCAGGACGACATGGAGTCTGGTAAGTTGGTGTGTGTGTTTAAAAGGATTCTGATAGAGCTATGGTCAGATAGGTGTAACGTAAAGGCGTCTGGATAGGCATGTAGTCATGTGATCGATGTAATTATAAATTCGGTTTGATTAGGAA
>OZ010597.1:37767671-37820171 GCA_963932145.1 Acanthosepion lycidas
GAAATACGAATGACATTAGGATGATCCGTACGTGTGTAGTTCTTTAAATGAAAGTTTTACTAGAAACGGCAATTATTCAAATCGAAGGCTTGCGACTATATCACGTTGAAACCTCTTCTCGTACCATCACTGTAGTTAAGCAACTTCAAGCCTGGTCAGTATCTAGATGGGTGACTGCTTGGGAATACCAGGTGCTGTAAGCTTGGATGTGCGAGTAGTGTAACAGATAATGGCTCGGAATTGGAAATAGGAGATCCGAGTTCCAAT
Organism: Acanthosepion lycidas; assembly: GCA_963932145.1. Taxonomy (NCBI): domain Eukaryota; kingdom Metazoa; phylum Mollusca; class Cephalopoda; order Sepiida; family Sepiidae; genus Acanthosepion; species Acanthosepion lycidas. The sequence continues at coordinate 37,767,939 of OZ010597.1, forward strand.
TCCAGTCGGGTTCGTTATATAATCACTTGTATCAGTAAACCATTATTATCTCGAAAAAAATGACCCCCACCCCAACAACTCTTTGTTCCAGGAGCTTTAAACGCAGGCTGACAAGGTTCAGGTTTCAGTAAATTATTTTATTACAATTATTCCCTAACAAGAACCGATATTTACTCAGACTGAAGAAAATAAAAGACAAGACGAAACATTGACACACATTATTGGTAAGTCTAGGAAACTGGCAGTAAAAGAAAGCAGAAATATTCAGGGTGCGGCTGGTATTTGAGGACATACAGATTTAAGATTAATACTGCTTCCCACTAACTTCTAATGCTATTATTTTTCAGAAATCAAGAATGGCAAACCCTATGATAACAAATGAAATGAAAAGGCATTCTGTGATTGTGGCATTAAAGACTGATCATAGCGATTTGGATATTGCACGTTTCCTCAGTGTTGCAAGATCGTTTGTCCACAAGATATAAAAAGAGTTAGAAGACACTGACAGTTCCCCAATGTCTGTATCAAAATGTAAAAGACATTCTGCACGTTCTGATAAAGGGAGAACATCCAAATTTATTCAGGAAGTCAAGCAGACAACTGATGAAAACCGAGGTCAATCAATGAGGTTAATTGCCAAAAAGCTGCATGTGTCTGAAAAAACAGTCAGGAATGTTCATAAAGGCATTCGATACAAGTCCTACGTGATGAAGAGAGGTCAATTTATGTCTGAAAAAACAAAAGAAAACCGTTTAAACAGATCGAAAAGGCTTTTAAAAGAAAAATTAAAATCCTTCAGAAGCGGGTGTGATTTGTTTTTTCTCGGATGAGAAATTTTTTCTCAAGATCAAAAACTTAACAGAAGAAATGACAGAGGGCTTTGTTCAGATCCTTTTGAGGTGCCAAGAGGGATGCGCACAAAATTTCCTTCAAGTCTTATGGTATTGGATGTTGTTAGCAATGAAGGACATGCTATGCCACCACATTTTTTTTCCACAAGGTCTTAGAGTAAATGGAGGTTCTAGAAACAGTTGTCAAGCCTTGGATTGACAACATATGCAACGTCAGGCCTTACATATTCCACCAAAACTCGGCTCCATCCCACAAGGATCTACGAACACAGGAATAGATGGCTGACCATTTGTACGACCACATCACACCCAACATTTAGCGTCCTAACTCTCCAGATCTCAATCCACTAAACTATTATGTGTGGAGCGTTGTTGAGAAGGAGGTTAATAAACAGCCTCATAACACCAAAGACTCTCTTAAAGCTGCAATAGTTCGAGTAATATCTAACATAAATAAAGATCAATTAATCAGAGCTTGCAGCGGATTTCGACCTCGTGTAGAGGAAATTATTGATGCTAGTGGTGGTTTTATTGAATAAAATTAAATAATAGTTAGCTAAATTTCATGTTTATTTGTTTGTAATCAAATATAATTATATTCATTTGTTCAGTAAGTTTTTTACTAATCTATAAAATATGTCCTCAAATACCACCCGCACTCTGTATATTTCTTTCAAGTATTAAGTTAAGCAACGTTGAGCCTGGTCAATATGGGTGACCGTTGCAGAATAACAGATGCTGTAAGCTTGGAAGTGCAGGTGTTATTACATTTAGCTATTTCAATAGCAAAACGATGAGATTAAGTTGCCATTCTAGTAGTCTGCTTACATTCATGCGGTCGAGATACCAGGTAGGAAAGCAATATTTATTTTGAATGATGCAAAAATGTGGCACAAGGCCAAAAAGGAGGGATAGAGGAAGACTGGTCTGTTTTATCTTAAACTTGGCTAGGCACGATTACTGACCCAAATATACAACAGTATTTCTTACACCAAAACAACACATTCTTACTTACTATTCTTACTACAGTCACCATAATACCTCTTAGTCTCTATGTAGTCCTAAGTAGTTCCCATATATACAAATTGTACCAGGGAAAAAGGCTGATTAGAACAATTGCTATGAAAATATTTATAGAAAAAAAAAACGGAATGTGTCACCGAAGTTAAGCAACGTCGAGCCTGGTCAGTACCTAGATGGGTAACCTCTTGGAAGTACCAGGTGCTGTAAGCTTTGCTTGTACGTACGGGCGGTGTAATGGAAAATGACTTGGAATTATTAATTTGAGAGCCGGTTTCCAATTCCCGTTGGGTTCGTTATATTCACTTAGGCACAAATACTCTTGGAAAAGGGACGAATCCCTCTCTTCTCGCCTCCAGCTATGGATTAATTATTAAGACTTGTATCATTAAATCGTTAATATTTCAAAAAGAAAGCTCTTAAGACCTAAAAAATAGTCCCTGGCTTTAAATATAAATGACCTGCAAAGGGTTGATAAACCGAAAAAAATACGAGTCAAATCTATCAATCAATTATTTATAGAATAAAAAATAACAGCAGTCGTTACTGTTGCTAGGTTTTCCCATATGAGTTTATTTTTCTTTTGTTAATCATTTCACTCCAATCAAGGCAGTACTGCCACTAAGATGTTACTGAGAGTGAAAGATGACGAGAAGACTTTAGTGAAGAGAATGTACAATAAAAGAAGATCATTCAGGAAAGCAGAAAATGACGATTGACGTTACATTGAATTTTTTAAAAGATTCTGTGTGACAGGGAAGCAAGAAAATGAGAGAGAGAGAGTTCCACAGGTGAGAAGTACGAGAGAGAGGAAACTATTTGAATAGAACATACGGTTACATCTAGCTATTTCAACATTAAAACAATGAGACCTAGCTACGGATGTAGAAGTACGCTTAAATTTGATCGTGTTACGGGGGAGGAAAGCTTATTAGAACAATTACCATGGAAATATTTAAAGAAAAGAATGAGGGGAACTACATCAAGGCGGTCGGAAAGTGATTGAAGTCATGATGCCAGGTGAGGATAGACAGCGTTACATACCTTTATTTTGCCAATTATTAATGTATTCTATTCGTTCACGAAGTCGGTTTTTTCATCTGCTGGCTTTGTAAATATCTTTGATCAGGCCGCCATTTTTATAACAAAGGTACTGCCAGCTGGTGTCGACATTGCAACAGTGATAATTCAAGTGTAGCAAAAATTTGCAGACATTACAGGCAAAAACACTTGACGTATTTATAAAATATACACTATTCTGTTTATTTTATCTTTTGCCTGTCTTGCTTTAGAAATCATTCTTTTTCTTTTTCTTTTTTCTTTTTCTTTTTTCTTTTTCTTTTTTCTTTCTTTTTCTTTTTTCTTTATTTTTCTTTTTCTTTTTCAGTGTTGCTTTATGTCGCATTTTCTCTTTCTTTTGAAGTGTCCTTTCGTGTTATATATTTTCTTTCTTTCTTTCTTTCTTTCTTTCTTTCTTTCTTTCTTTCTTTCTTTCTTTCTTTCTAAGTGTTCTTTCATGTTATATACCATTTTCTTTATATTTTCTATCTTTTAAAATATTCTTCCATGTTATATAGTTTTCTTTCTTTCTCTTTCTTTCAACTATCTACCTTTTTCTTGCATACTTCATACCATTTTCTTTCTATTTCTTTCTTTTTTTCTTTCTTTCTTTCATGCTATATACCATTTTCTTTCTTTTCTTTCTTTCTTTCTTTCTTCCATCTTTCTTTCATGCTACATAGAATTTTTCTCTTTCTTTCTTTCTTTCTTTCTTGCTAATAGCAATTTCTGTCTTTTTTCTTTCTTTCTTTCTTTCTTTCTTTCTTTCTTTCTTTTTTCTTTCTTTCTTTCATGCTACGTACCATTTTCTTTCTATTTCTTTTTTCTTTCTTTCATGCTATATACCATTTTCTTTCTTTTCTTTTCTTTTTTTCTTTCTTTCTTTCATCTTTCTTTCATGCTACATAGAATTTTTCTCTTTCTTTCTTTCTTTCTTTCATGCTACGTACCATTTTCTTTCTATTTCTTTTTTCTTTCTCTGTTTTCCTTTCTTTCTTTTAAAGTGCTCTTTCATGTTGTATACAATTTTCTTTCATTTAAAAACAAAACAAAAAACTCTTGTATGCTATATACATTTTCTTTCTTTTTTTAAAAACTGTTCTCTCATTTTATATACCATTTTCCTTCTTTCTTCTATTTTTATCTTTCGATACATCATTTTTTTCTACTTTGTTCCATTTTCTCCCTTTTTTTTATCTCTATCTCATCTTATGGCGTTTTATTTCGTTCGCCTTTTTACTTTTCTTCCTCCTCGTTCATTCTCTTTTTCTTCATTTTCACTCTCTTTTTTTTCATTCTTATTTTCGTTTCATCTTCGACCTTCTCCTTCCCAACACGTATTTTCTCAACAGCATAAGTCATTTCTGACTTCGATTAAAATATGAAATAAATACCATCAAAAAAAAAAAAAAAAAAAAAAGGTGAAGAGAAAAGAAGAAAGAAAGAAAGAAAAAGAATCGATTTCAGATAACCATTTCAAGCCGGCTGCGGAAAAGAGAAAATCGATAGACAGAAGCGATCGATTAGGGGTGTTTGCAGTTGGTTTGCCAACGAAGCATACACACCTGAGGAAGTCGGTCGGCGGGAGGAAGACGAAATAAAAGGCGAGACAAAAAATAAAAATAAACATGCAGACTATTGCATCAACAAACACGCTCACAAGTTAAAACACACGCACACAGTGCACATACATACATACTTACACAGAGATACACACACATATATATATATATATATATATATATATTAGGTTGGTGCAAAAATAATGTCGTTTTTTGACGTTCAACTTCAAAAGAAAAACGACATTATTTTTGCACCAACCTAATATATATATATATATATGTGTGTGTGTGTGTGTGAGAGAGAGAGAGTATAGTGTGTATTTGGGCAGCAATCCTTCTTTTATGCAAGTTTTATTAAAAACGACCGACAAGGTGCTGTGATTAAGTTTTTTAAATAATTTTCATCTGATCTTTTTAGGGAGTAAATTGCATAAAAATTGTCCGAATGTTTTATATATCCAAGCGCTTTCGGCTATACTTCTAGCCATCAGTATCGATCTATATTTGTGAGATGAGGTATTATGTACATTATTTATATTATTCGGACAATTGTCCTCACCTTTGTCGCCATATTTATTACAATGTTTCGGCCGTTGGACGCACCGGCCTTCTTCAGGTGGTTGGAATGTCAAACTGAACCCTTTATTTCGCTCACTGGGGTAGGTTGTTCTAGTTCCACGTGCCATATTTAATAGATGTCAGTTGTCAGTTATCTCCTGTTAATTCCCCTCTCCAAGTTCTCCACTGCCTTAACCGGGTATTGAACTCACACTCTTTGGGTCCTGACACTGGATCTAACTAACGCCTTTATCCATTGTGCCATGTGCCCTTGAGTGTAAGTTCAATATCTTTGCTATTCAAACAAGATTGTGCTAGAAACAAATTACATTGTATTTTTGAGGTTCAAGCAACAAAATTGGACCTGGAAAATATATCCAGAGATTGCGCTAGAAACTAAGGAATAAAACAATTTGGTTCTTTCAGATCCGGAAGAACTGGAGAGCCGAGTTCGAAATCCAGTGGAATCTATTACATTCACTTACGTGTTTAATACCCTTGGGAAAGGTGTGGATACTCTTCTTCTCCCCCCAACTATGGGTAAATAGCAGGACAGACCGGGTTCTAGAGCCTTGGGTAGTAACTGGTCTACTGCAGAAAGAAATCACAATTTACTGTGGGAAAAAAATCTGCCTCGTCAGTCATGTATCGAAAGATACATGATCGCTTAAGCGTGTATCACGCATGGCACATAACTAACAGATCGCAGCAAGAAGATGAGGTGTAGAAAAGATATCCAGAGATTGTGCTAGAAATGAAAGAATAAATTAAAATACTTTAGATCTTTGAAATCCAGTCAAGGGAATTATGTTTAGAAAAGAAATACGCTCATTGTGCTAGAAAGTAAAGATTCAAAATCAAAACTGCCGGGTCCAAGACGCCATTGGACTATCAGACCACATAATAACCGGCACGCTTTGGAAGAAGAGATACTCGTTATTCGAGGAAAACTGAAAATTTTCACGTGGCGGCCTTGCCGGAGTTCATGAGAATACTGAAGAAAATGCTAGAAATTTGAGCCGATCACTATTACTCAATACCCAGTGCCAGCCATGAAGCACGCGGATTAAATATGCAAATGTATTATGTAAATCCTGCCAGAAATAGTAGCTACGATGACGACATGACAGTTATCAATTTTGGTGTCAATTTGTGGATTGTGTAAAGGTATTAATATTGAATTTAATAAATTCCGTATCGCTAGAGGGTTCTACAATAACTAAATTCTAATATACCAGTGAATGCTGAACAATCTCATCAAAAATTTAGAAAAGACCTGAGGCGACCGAAAGGTTGTTCCAGTGACGGCTTCACCAAATTCAAGCGAGATAGTACACGACAAGAAGAATGGGTTCTACAGAAAGCTGCTAAGAATATCATCGCTACAGTATACGACAAATGAACAGATTCTAAGGAGGATGCGATCTACAGAAGGCTGCTAAGAACATTATGGTAATCTACAGAGGTTTGTTAAGGACATCATAGTCATAGTTTATGACAAATGAATAGGTTCTAAGGAGAATGGGATATACAGAAGCCTGCTATAAATATCATAATGAGTTCCAACTAGCATATCATTATCATTGGATAGTGAGTTTGATCCTCCAAGTAGTACATGCTTGTCAACTTAAGCTATAATTAAGCGGAATAATTAAATTATATCCTTACTTTGGAGGCAGGATCCTGACACTAAAACATGGTAAAATGTCCAAATAAATATATGCCTAAAAGGCCATCATTGCGCTTCAATACAGAAACTCATAACAAATGTTCAAAATATCTTGTACGCACGCATGCACCCGTCGGATCATTGACTGGTGGACCCTCTCAAATACTCTCACACGGTGTCGAATTCTTTCGCAGGCTCCTATGACACGTTGATGTACCGTCTCTGCATTATTTTTGTCTGCTGCATAAAAAAAAATATTAGGTGGCCCCACAGGTAAAAATCAAAAGGATTGAAATTGGGAGAACGTGCAGGCCATGGAACAAGTCCTCCCCTACCTCTCCATCTTTCATGGTAGATGTCAGCCAGTGCCTCGCGAACAATGTGACTAAAATGTGCTGAAGCTCTATCACGCATGAACCACAAACGTCTTCGTATTAGCAGTGGGACATCCTGTAGCATGTCTGGAAGCGTGTTCGAAGTAAAGTCCCGTAATACGTGCTGTGACATCATATGAACCTACCAGACAATCACCTACAATTCCAGTCCATACATTAATCATAAACTATTGCCTGTATTGTAACCTGGGGATTCCGATTCATCCATAAATGTTGGTTGTGTAAATTTGTTATCCCATTTCTTAACAAATGTTGCCTCATCCGTAAACAAGACTGAAAAGACAAAAAACGAATCGGAAATTTGTAAAATAAACCATCGGGAAAAGTTCTCCCGTGATGAGTGATCAAACGGTGAAAGACCCTGCACACTTTCCAAATGATACGGACACAGGAGCTGCTTTTGAAGTACACTACATGCGGTACCATGACATGAACGGCATGCTAGGACCACTTGATGCGAGCTGATACCTGGATCGTCTCCGACTGCCTGTAGAATTTGTTTTTCGTTGTCAGGCGTATGAGCGGATCTCAGTTTTCCTCGATTCAGAATCCTATCTTAGCAACGCGATGATAAACAGCAGCAAAAGATGATGACTCGGCTGCCTTTGGTCTGGAAACGCAATCTGATACAGCCTGCAGCATCGCGTCCATTACCATTCGCGCGTGTGTATATAAAATCATACCTGTCTGTTCACGATATGAATATCCTTAAACGGAATAAATGTAAGCTCGTCAACATGACAACACAGGGCTATCTACAGTAAACTTTCTTTAAAATTAATAACTCGAAAACAAAGGATTTGCGGACATATATTTGTATGAACTTTTATCATTGTTTTGGTGTCAGAAAATCGGCCCTAAAGTTTGTAAAAATATTTCCGATATATATATATATATATATATATATATATATATATATATATATATATATATATATATATATATATATATATATATATATATATATATATATATATATATATATATATATATATATATATATATATATATATAAAAAAAGACATTTTTTATGTATCCTATACGGAACCGTCATATAGCCATATAGGTTCGAATCCTGTCGGAGGATGCATGTTTTCTATGAAAATTTCATGGACATTCAGCCGGTAAATGTCGTTAATACTGTTTTATTATAAACAGAGCATTTACTTAAATATTTGTATCTATAAAAAGAACGTATAAACGTAAGAAATGTCTTAAAATAATTGTCGGACTTTGTCCATTTCGTAATATATATATATATATATATATATATATATATATATATATATATATATATATATATATATATATATATATATATATATATAGGTGTAACAACAAAATTGTCCAATTTTTACTATTTTTTTTACTATTGCATCTTAGAAATTGTTAAAAATATATTACTGGAATTCTCTGTCGGTTTTTTTTTAACACTATTGGACTCTACTTTGACCAATAACAATGCATAATTACTCTCCAAGGTTAACAGAAGAATCGTGATGAAATCGATCATAAATGAAAATGACATCATCATTAATCATAGCTAAGCTCATGAAGTATTGAAATAAAGTTCAAATATATATATATATATATATATATATATATATTATTTCAGGTTCATTGTCCAACTTGTTCAAGATGATGATCTTCGCCCTTTCTGAACTTCTAACTTTCTGTCCTGGAATAACAAGGTTCCTTCCAGGTTTAACGTACAATTTCATTTTCAAGTCTTTTTTCACTGCTCTTTGGACTGTCATGGCTGAAACTCTTCTCTCACGTGCCAAACGTCTTATGAATTGAGTTGGATCTTTTTTAATTGATCTCTTTAACTCTAAGTTGTAATGATGACCCCCTCTTCCTGTTGTGACTTCTTGGTCCAGTTTTCCTCTCTACTGTTCTGTCCTTTTTAAAAAAGATTCACCGTTCTCTTGATGGTTCTTGAATGGACTTTGAAGATGGAAGCCAGTGTATGAATGTTGGTAGCATTACTAAAGTCCTGAATAATCTTTTTGCTCTCACTATTGCTCAGTTGGGAAGACGTAGACGGGCTGACACAAAACGATATTAACTTGGTCTCTTTCTAGCAAAATAGCTCAACGGGATTTTCAACGATTTTTGTGACAAACGGTGTCAAGATGGCTAAACGTCTTATCTGAAAACATGGAAAAAAGAAACTCAGTTTAGTGGGTTTTTTTTACATATTAAACATCTTGTAGGCTGAGCAGTTATCCCATTCTGTTACATGATTTCGACAATTTTTCTGTTACTCTAGGTATATATATATATATATATATATATATATATATATATATATATATATATACATATATATATATATATATATATATACCCAAGTATATGATTGGTGTATATGAAATGAATTCCAATAACAAACAATTACTATTCTTAAAAGAGTGCTCAATACAAAGTAGAGCAGATATGATTATTTATTTTTTTTAAATTTATAACATAAATATGTTATAAAATCAAAGGTTTGCAGTTGTATATATATATATGTTGACACCTATTGTATATGAAATTGTTTGTGTGTACGTGTAGGTAGGAAAACTTGGGTATGTCATTACGGCCACATGGGTTAGTATATGTGTGTATATATGTTTATATTTGGGTATTGCTGTGTGTATATATGTATTTATATGTGAGTATGTGTACACATATATGTGTGTATATTTGTGGGTATATATGTGTATATATGTATGTATGTGTATGTGTACTTATTATCATCGAGATATATACGTATGTATATGTTTATGTATTTATGTGTATGTATTTCGGTGTGTATGTAGGTATGTATATTTATCTATGTGTGTGTGTGTGTGTATATATATATATGTATATGTGTGTGTATGTGTGTGTGTATATGTATATGAGGTGGACATCGAAGTTACCTATGGGTGTTGACTTTGATGTCCGATTTTATATTTACATACACTATTTTAATATATTAAATAATATTATTTTTAATCCTTTTTATCTTTGTATCTCGCTTAAGTTAGATTTCAGTAGGTGGTTAGCATTCGTGTAATGACACTTTCAGTCTTAAATATTTATCGGTTGTGGTATCCGATTGTCTGGGTCAATGTCTGTGGATGTGTGTGCATGTATTTATAGGTGTCTATGTGGATGGAAAGTGCATTCACTTTTAATTGTGTATGTATGTACGTGTGTGTTGGTTTCCCTTCCCCCCATTCCCCTTTTTTCTTTTTTTTTTCATGACAGACCGTGAAGATGTTCTCTGTCTCGTCTCTTTGTGTGTGTGTGTGTGTGTGTGTATATATATATATATATATATATATATATATATATATGTCTGGGTGCTTATATATTAGAATCTGATTGCGTTTGTTTTACGCGTGAGTTTAGGACCCCGTTCACACACTCTTAGAATTAAAATGTATACATTTTCAAAGGACCGGATATTAAATTAGCTAAAGTAACTTCAATGAAGAAATAAATTGAATAACATATATTTCTTCTTTTCTTCTCAGTAATTTTATAGTTGTAAACTTAATAGCGATTAAATTTTGATTTTGAAATTAGCAGTTTTTAATTTTAATATTAAATTTTATCATATAATTTAGTAATTATTGGTTGGAATAAATTCTTTTTTAATACTACCCATATTTTAAACATCTGAATAGATATTATAACATGACTTCGTTATCAAGCTTTTTGAATTTTCCTATATTTGTATTTTGATTGGTCCATCTAGCCTTTGTAACAACGTTTTCCCCTTGCGTAGGATTGTTAATTAATTTGAAACTTTTAAAACCCTTTATTTTACATTCAACATCATCACTTGATAAGACACCGAGGGTGTTGAAACAAAATGGCTATTTTTGTAGTGATTTTATAACATATTTATGTTATAAATTTTTTTTTTAAATAAATAATTATATATATATATATATATATATATATGTGTGTGTGTGTGTGTATGTGTGTGTGTGTGTGTCGCTGGTTACCTAAGCCAACGCCTAGTAATAAAACCTAAGCATTTATACAAGATATTTATTTTTCAACGTAATCTCTTTCTTTGTGTATTATATTTATATCTTTTACCATGGAACTGCTTTATTTAAATATGTACATTTCAGGAATCAATAGCAAAACTCACGACTCATAAAACACAGGGAATGACAAGAGTAATAGTAATATTAGCCGTTTCCTTATAAGGAAACATTCAGCATTTATTGACCACTATCAGTTAAAATTTATAAAATATTTCTATTAATACATTTATTCAGTAACTAGCAGTATAACCCGCCTTCGCCCGGGTGTTTCATTACTAAGAATTTTTGTCGTTCAGTTGGAGTAGTTTAAAGTCGGCCGACCTGAAAATCAATATTAGTAACAACATTTGGGTGCAACTGAGACACATCGCCAGGTGAGGGGGTTAACTACTTGAATGGTCGGATGGCACGTTTTTGCGTCCTCAATCTTGCAAAGAAACCTCTTCTATAGACCACCATAATAATAATATACGATAATTTTTATTTATAATATATTTTTTTTTCATAATTCTAATAATCTTTTGCGTTAGATTTCAACTCTCTAAATTGATTGTGCGCTGTTTTTTATTACAGACATCAATTTTTTGCGCAAAGTGTAAAAGACTTTTTTTTCGTTTTTTCACTTTCAAGGTTGTCATTTTTTCCAGGCAATTTGGCACTGAAGAATTATCTATTATACAAAAAAAAAACAAAAAAAATATATTAAAAAATAAAGAAAACATCGAAATCGGATGAAAACTCTAGAAACGCATAAACAACATCCGATCACCCACCCACACATGCATACACACACACGCGCGAGCGCACACACACACACACACATATATATATACACAGATACATTTTGAGAATTATAGATATAGATATAGGTTTCTCATGTCTAGTAATTGTTAATGCTCTTTCCAGTACTGATGAGAGGGTTTCCTTCATAACTTTTTGTTTGAAGTAGTATGGAACTTCAACATTTTGATTATGTTCTTCTCCCTTCGGTTTTTATGTGATATCCAATTTAGTTTCTGATGTTGTTGAAAGTCCTCAAATGATGTGATTTCTATTGTTCATTGTCCCTATACATATATGCATATTAGTTATTTTAACAGGTTAATAAAATTAGGAAAAGATGCAGATCCTCAACTGAGAATCGTACTTAAGTTCTTGTCTGTGTCTGTATCTATCTGTTCGCAAAGTCCGGACAAGACAGCCAAGCACGTTGTTAAACAATGGTAGCATTTGAATTCCAGTTCGGCTTTCTGGATAGCCAATTAAGAAGAAACCAATCATAAGGATGGCTGATTGTTACACACGAATAAATAGAATTTTAGCAAAGTTGTTTGTCAGTTAATAACAACAGAGCAATACCAAATACACAATAATGTAGTCAGGATGAGAGGTGTCCGAAATTAATTGCTCATCACTGAGGCGTGTCTAATTCATCTACTGCCCAGATCTGAAAAGAATCCTAATGGCCGATTCTGGGCCCAGTCATTAAGCTGGAAACGATAGATAAGAGCGTTTACATATTCTTTTTTGCTCTTTTTTCTTATTAGTTTCTAAATTCTTTTCTTTCATTTTTTATCGAATGTATCCTTCATTTTAATCGTGTGTGCGAGTGGTGTAATCGGAAGGAGAAATCGGAGAGCCGAGTTCGAATTCCAGTCTGGTTCGTTATCACTTAAACGCAAATATTCATGCGAATGATGTGAATCCATCTCTTCTGTCACACCCCCAGCTTTGGAATGACAGTATGGCTTGTATCTAGACAAATCATTGTTATTCTCCAAAGCTTGTTAATGCAATTGCTGTCAAATCTGGTCTGGTGCCTCTGTTATGTATTTAGGGATTCTAGATAACATACAAAGAAGAATGTACAATGTTATTGGTCCTGAGCTGGCATATCTGCTTCATTCACTCTCCCATCGGCGTAGCTTCCCTGTGTCTTTTCTATAAATATTGTCATTGTAATTGTTCTGATAAGCTTTATGAATTTAAGTGCAGTGCAAGATTGGCGACAAGGCGGTATCATCATAGTTGAAATGGCTTGATGTAACATGTTATACAGGAATAAAGTGTCGCTGCCGACACTTGAGTTTGAACATAGATCGCCAGTGAGCAAACACGGGCGATCCCATTATTGAATTAAGTAGACCACATGACCATAGGGGAAACGCATATACGTAGGAAGTAGCTGACGTCTAACGATCTCTATTTCTAGTCTATCCTCTATTACTATACGGATCACCATTTCTACTCTATGCTCTATTACTATACGGGCCGCTATTCTCTACTCTATTCAATATACTATTTCTCCATTCGGATCACTATACGAATTACTATTCGAGTGAGTATTATCGTGCAAATAGTATTAGTGCGAGTAATATTCGAAGGCCTCTGACGCCAGTATTGTTCAACGGCGTTACTGTAGTTGTATCTGCGATTACAAAGTCTCTACTACAACGTGCATTTACGACAGAGACAACGAGTATTCGTTGGCATTACAAAAGCGGCAACGTGTGTTCGTTGATATCACAAAATAACCGTAAGTTCTATGTTAACAGTTTCTCCTCTCGCACTTCTCGCTTGTGGAACTCTCTTCTGTTTTCTTACTTTCCAGTCAACTTTGATCTTTAAACATCTAAATTCAATGCCAATTGTTATCTTTTCTCTTCTTAATTGTTGTCCTTTTATTGTTCTCGCTATTTCATGTTTTCTTTTCTCATATTTTCTCATAGTCAGTTACTCCTTGCGTCTTAGTTAATTTATTGCCTTGCTTAGGGTGAAATGATTAAAAGAAATATTCACTCGCGAAGAACAGAATTCTTTTTACAATCCAAAATATGTTTCGGCTTTAAATAAAACACAAAGGGTTGATAAGTCGTAAAAAACAATAATCGTTAGTGTTGTATGAATTTCTATTTCTATTGCTTTTTATCCTTTCGATTTCTTTTTGTTTATCTTTCTTATTCTCCTTTTCTTTCTTTTTTTGGTTTCTTCCTGGAATTCATTATTATCTACTTTTCATACCCCCCCTTTATTGCTTTTTTTTTTTTTTTTTAAAGAATCAGTTCATAATCCAAATCTCGTTTTAACACTGAAATGAATTGATTGATTCGTTTTCTACGGCTTGTTTCCTGTTCAGGATTGAGTTTCCGGTTCCTTTTAAAGACTTCTCATTCGCTTTCATTCCCAGTAGCCCCACCTTGCATCTTAGGGATATTAACGCCTTGCTTGGGGTGAATTGATTAAAATAATAAAAAAAAAAAGAACTGCAAATATAAAATGTTGATACGTTTAATGTATTCTCTTTGGGTTGGCTCTTCTATGCGCAATGCGATTTCCGCACTGCCGGCTGGGGCTTCATAATATGTCGACTGCACCACTGCAGAGGGTGTGAGAACTACCCACCGATGAGGTGTCGTGGGTATGACGATAAACTACATCCGGCAGCAAGGCCTTTGATCAGGTTTCTTGGAGCGTGAAACGACCTCTTAATTTCTACTGTTCCCATGTCCACCCTGAAGCGGGGTGGTAGCACCTTTTAGGGTCCCAGCTATGGGAAAATAGTTAACTCTCAAACTGGGGTCAAAACACTATGAAAATATAAAAATAGATTTTTATAGTAAAAATACCAGCAATACATTATTGAAAAAAAATATTACCAGCAATAGGTTTTTGAAAAAAGAATTATTACCGGCAATATATTTTTGAATATATATATATATATATATATATATATATTACCAGCTATTGATTTTTGAAAAAGAATATATATATATATATATGTATATATATATATATAGAGAGAGAGATATATATAGATATAGATAGATAGATAGATATATGTATATTTATATTTATATATATATATATATGTATGTATATTTATATATATATATATGTATATATATATATATTTATATATATGTATATATATATATATTTATATATATGTATATATATATATATATTTATATATATATATGTATATATATATATATATATATATATATATGTACATTTATATATATATATATATATATATATATATATATATATATATATATATATTACCATCAATACATTTATGAAAAAAAAT
Organism: Acanthosepion lycidas; assembly: GCA_963932145.1. Classification (NCBI taxonomy): domain Eukaryota; kingdom Metazoa; phylum Mollusca; class Cephalopoda; order Sepiida; family Sepiidae; genus Acanthosepion; species Acanthosepion lycidas. Next base: position 37,783,180 of record OZ010597.1, read on the forward strand.
TACCAGGAAAACATTTTTCGAAAAAAAATTACCAGGAATACATTTTTGAAAAAAAATATTGCATGCCATACATTTTTGAAAAAATAAAAAATCTGTGACGTCGTCCCCTGGTCGCAGCGCCAACCGTGTCGTTCTATCCCAGTCTACCACGGCACCAACTGTGACGTCCTACTTTGATTCCCAGTCTGCCTACCCACGTTGTGATTTGATCTAGGCAGAGGAAATCAATCAGTCATCGGGGCCGTACTGCAAACCGAGTCCAACGGGGGTGATACCACAAGAATACGCATAAAAGGCAATAAAATGAAAACTCAAAAGTTCAAAGTATCAAAGAAAAAGTTAACAAACTTTATGTCTAGTTGTTCGATACATAGGACTGCATCTATCTCCCGACCCGTTCTATGGATTGTGACACGTCGTTTTACGCTAGGCAAGTTTTAACACTTCAAGTCGTCTGCTCTTTAAGAAATTAGTGTTTCGGTGGGTCTTTGGACGAAAGTCAAAAGAAAAACTTATTTCGGTGATCTGGATCTAAGTCGCTCTTCAAAATAATTGTTCTTGGTTTGAAGAGATGGGTCCGGAAAATGTGCGTGAATCCTGGTCAGCTGTCTGCGAGGCTTGCCTCAACTGGAGACTGACTCTGGGAATTGCTGGGTCTCGACTCATTTCTGCTCGTTGTGGCTTCGTTTATATGGGCGCCGACCAAAACCGGGGTGAGTTTGTCGACGCCGGGGGTTCCTCGATAATTCTAAATACATATCCACCTCTCTGGTTAGCAATTTCCACCTTTTTCCATTTTTGGGAACCTTTCCTCACTCCCACCTTCTCATCATACTTCAGAGGGGCGTGAACTGCCCTCCCCACATCTTCGGGGAAACCTCTCTTACTCATCCTCCAGATGGGCGGCAACAGCCTCCCTCGTGCATCACGTGATCACCACTCGACCAATGATGTCTTAGTCGGGCGTGGACGAATCTGCGGCTTTGTTTCAGGAAGAAAAAAAAATATCTTGCTTAGAAAAAAAAAATTATCTCTTCTATTTCCCAGTTCTTCCCCTTAATGGTTTATCATTTCTCCAGCCGCGAACGGGACAATATGACAATGGCGGTCATAACTCTTGTTCTACACGTGGTTTACCTCAGGTATTTTATCGCTAATTATCAGAATGTGTGGTCTTCTTGACATGGTCTCAAAAAGGAACATCTCCAAAGTTCCAGTCCGTCTGTCGCCTCGAAGAAATAAAGAAAACACATTCATTTCTTTCGGTACAAATTCCTGATAACAAAATTTTATTATCGCAGGCCAAGGATGCTCGTGGGTGTTTTTTTTAATTTTTCATATCTGTCCAAGTCCTTTTTTAGTTGTCTGTTTTTCGTCACTTAACGAAATAACATTTTCATTTGAATTTTTCTCTCTTTCTCTGACCAGCCGGCCTGTAGTTGATAATAAGATGTCTTCCCGTACCAATAGTTAGTTTTCATATCCTTAGATAACACAGTCGATGCCAAAACATATCTGATTCCTTCCTTCTTTCCCTTTCCTTTTACTCAGAATTTCCCTGTCATTGTAATGACACTCTTTCGCCATTTGTTACTTATCAAAATATCCTTTTATTCATTGTCTCTTAGCTGTGTGTGTGTTCTTGCTTATCACTCACGATTCGGTTCTTAGTCTCTCCTTTCCTTCTTTTCTTTCCTTTCCCTTTCTGCCTCGTTAAATGGTGCCACAAATCATTACCAGCAATAAAAATCTTGTCGGCATTAAATAACCGATTGAGGTTGATATACCGTAAAACATAAGCAAACTAAACGAAATCAATGATCCTGATTGAACCGTAGCAATTTTGCAATGTCATGGCTGTTAAAACATTTTATAAGTGGGAAAAGACAGTTATGTATGATTCGGACGTTCGGATGATATAGGAAATAAACCCTGGAATCAAATTTATATCTAAAAGTGCTATAGATTGGAATTTTTCTCATTCCACAATATTCAACGTTTCGATAAAATAAGAGAGTCTGCATATCTTGATATTTGGTGGATAAAGTTCTCTCATAACGATACTGAAAAATTATATAAATGCTGTACATGAATAGATCTGTGAGATAAGTACATTGATCTGTCTTTTTAAGAGAAAGCAAGAAGAAGCGAAGGAGATTATGGCATACAAACTGGAATACGAACAAAAATAGCAAAATACACTTTTTCAGAGAAAACTCAGAGATGTATTAAGTGAATGAGACACTAACATTAGAAACAAGAAGAAACGCGCAGAACTGCTTCTATCAAACTATATGTCAATGGAAGACGGTCATTTTCATCCCAAAAGAGTATATTTGAATGAAGCTAAGCTTTCTTAGAATTACGGCTGTTATATCCATTGTTAGTTTTGCTATACGCTTGCACACTGTTTTTCAGTTGAAAGTGAACATTTTACTGAAAGTAAACTTCACTAAAAATATGGCTGCTATATCTATTGTTAGTTATTCTATTTGTGAATAAACTAAATTTTAATACTGTTTTCGTCTGCTCAGTGAAAAGAAAAGAGCTTCAATATATTTTTTAGTGACAGGATGTTTTATTTTCTTTAATCATTCCAGCCCAAGGAAAGGAATAAAGCTACTAAGACGCAAGTGAGCTTAATGAGTGTGGAAAAAATATGAGAAAAATGAAAAAAAAAATTATTAAGTAGAAAGATTAAATAAAAAGAACAGGAATAAAGAAGACAAAAGATAAAAATTGACATGGAATTAAAACTTTTGAAAGATCAAAATTGATCAAAAGTTGATAAAGAAGCCGGAAGAGAATTCCACAAGTAAGAAGTGCGAGAGAGGAAACTGCTAGCATAGAACTTACGGTTATATCTAGCCATTTAATGAAGAAGTAAAATCTTTACCAATATTAAATTTCTTATTTTTATTATTGTTCATAGATAGGACTCAAAGAACTGGCGTTGTTACTTACATTAATAAAACTATTTTTAATACCTGTTTTGTCTTACAAATATGTCCTGTTTTGTAGATTAAAATATTCTACAAAATCTTCTCCCTGTTTTTTTTTGGGGGGGGCGGGGGGATCAAGGACAAGCTCCTTACTGATGAATGAAGAGATAACATACCGTATATTCTTATATATAATATTTCGGAAGGTAAAAGTAAAGAATAATTAATACGACCCCGTACTACAGACATTCCCGCGTATTTTTTTCTTTTTTGAAAAGGTGTACCAGATTATCCATTAATGTCGTACATATATTTCGCTAAAATAATTAATTTTTCACGATATTAAAGAATAGAAATGAACCATGTTTAGCCATTGTTTGTTTCTTTTAATTTTCGGGGAAAGGTGCTAACGAAACACACACACACACACACACACACATATATATATATATATATATATATATATATATATATATATATAGGGTGTCCATAAAGTTCGTGTGCATTTTAAGAAATGTATAACTTTATTTGCATTTGCGATAGAAATAATCAGTAAAAAATGTTATAAAGTTTAATGTACCTAGTTTTAAGTATAGCTAAAATAACTGATGTGATTTCAGGCATTATTGTAAATCAGTTGGCAAATCTTTTTCCGTGAACTGCAAAATCGTATTACCCTTTGTATTGCGAATGATGGAGGACATGTGGAAACTTAAATAAAATTCCAATAAAGCTTTAAAAGATATAGATTTACTTCTTTCTAATCCTTTTTACAAATTATTTCTATCGCAAATTCAAATAAAGTTATAAAGGTTTTGAAGTGCACACAAACTTTATGGACACCTTGTATATATATATATATATATATATATTTATAAACAACGAAAAAATATTGTCTTTCATTAAGAACGAAGAGAGAAACAAATATTGACGACGTTAAGAAGGAAAAGAGAAACAAATATGGCCGACATATCAAATACCTTTTGTAAACAATTGTTATCAACACCTGTCTACTTTCTGTTTTATTATCTATTATGTTAATTGAAGGTATTTTCAATCTTTATGTTCCAAATAAGAGTTTTTTTTAAGCTGAGTAAACATTTCTGAAAACGTCTACTTGTGTATAAGACGACGGCGCCATTTGTTTTTAATTTTCTTTCAAAATTTCTCGTATTACGCACAAGAAAATACAGAATAGAGAGTATATGAGAATCATTCTAAGAATAGGAACTACAGGGACACTGCGTACAATAGAATAAAAAAGCAACAACTTAAATTTGAGGAGTATAAATTGAGGAAAGTAGGTGTAGAAACACATACAGGTTATATCAAGTGAAGCATTCGCCATTCAAAAGGTCCACATATCGAGGATAAGAGAAACAGAAATGAAACCCAAATAACTTGAGAGGTTTTGCGAATAAATGGCATATATATATCACAAAGACAAAGTGGGCGCCATAAAAGAGAAAATATTGGTGAGCGCAACAAAAAACAGGTAGCTGTGGAGAGCTATTACCTTACACGATATGACGCCTAGCATTATCCACTGTTTTAAAAGAAATGTTTGTGGAGTAAATGAACGCGGAAAGAAATCGAAAACGAGGCGAAATATTTACAGTGGTATTTTCCAGGACCAATTCATCATGCTTTTTTTTTTTTAAATCATTTAACCTCCCCCACCCCCACAAAGCAATGCAATAAAATCCCTAAGACGCAAGGGGTCACTGAGTGTGAAAGAACATGAGGAAAAAAATACTGTATCAGTTAATAAGATTTGTACAGAGGTAACAAACAAGGAGAAGGCTTATACTTAACATCAGAAAAAGGGAGTTGAAGTTTCTGGGACACATAATAAGGACCTGGTGAATCTGATACTCACGGGTCGAATAGAAGGAAAGAGAGACAAGGGAAAGCAGCGCGTGACACACCTGACCAGCTTGAGCAGGTGGATGATAGAACTTGGTCTAGGGGAGGAAACAGAGGGAAAGAACTTGCTGAGAGCTGCAAGGGATAGAGGGAGGTAGAGAACCATGACCGCTTACATCCTGAAAGGACATGGCACATCAAAAAAGAAGTATTAGCAAATATCTATAGACTTCTAGCTTTGTGTCAAAACTAAGTTACGCTTAATAATAGCGTTTATTTGTTACTTAAATATACTTTTGACACAATTAAATCCACCCCCCCGCCCCGTAAGAATTCAAACACTTACGCAGCAAACAGAATGATAACCATTAGATATGACAAAATTTTCAGAACTTCTTCAATAATGAATGATTTTTACCGAATATCTTATTTTATTAAAAAAATATTTAGGGAGATATTTTGTGGGTACGTTTACCGGCGCCTGTTCGATATCGCGCATATACATTTTTAAATTTTGGTGGTTATATAAAAAGAAATCACTGAAGATATTATTTCAGTATAAAATTTATGCAATATCGAGTGTGAACATATGGGAAATTCGACATGCATCTTACCAAAACAATTCAATAAAACCCACAAAAATACTTTTTGAGAATTGGAGCTTGCATATTTTAATAAAACATATTATTTTCTTTCATATTTAACTGAAAAAATAAATCTAAACTTGGTATTTATTTTAAAAAAAATACTTTTAATTATTCAGTGCAATTTTTAAATTAATCCCGTTGCTGTGCATCACGAGTTTATTTTATGAAATAAAACATATTTTAAACTTAAAAAAAACATAAAATTTAATGCTATTTTCGAGTGTGAACATTTTTTAAAAGAATTTTATTTTATTTTTTCCCTTTAGCAAATTGTTGTAACCTAGGAAGAGTTGCTGAATGAGGAATAACCAAAACGGAGATTGGAAATAAAATAGTAATCTTTATAACATCAACAAAATACAATACTCGCCAGCGGCGTGAAGTAAGTATACCACTGCTAGTAGTGGACTACTTAGACAGAATATTACCCTCACACGCACACACGCGCAATAGTCTCCAACGCATTTATGAGGATTGGGACATACCCATTAGTGTTCATAGATACGGTATATAACACAAATGTTAGATTATTTTTGGTATGGATGTACAAAAAGGAAATATTTCAAAAGGAAAGCTACAGATGTTTTATCGCTTCTATTAGGTTTGAAATAAAGTTTTGTGGCATATGAAGATAGAAAAGACCCAAATGCTTCTTTGGTCATAATTGATATATATTTAATCAAGATTATATTTGCCCTCATTATCGGTAACATAATCTCATCTATTTAGCAAATTGTAGGCCTCTAGGGTGTAAAATTCCTGCTCCTGGCTGATCGGGCAACGAATGTCGAAGGGCTGGAAAGAAAGTTCTGTCAGATTAGAAGATAGCAAAGAAACAAATTATTCTTTGATCTTCAGTGATATATTTATTTAATCAAGATAATATTCCCTTTCATTATCAATAACACAATCCCATCTGTTTGGCAAATTGTTGATCCCTCAGGTGAATATATTCCCGTTTTCAATTCAAGGAAATGCTCAATATCAATTTTAACATCTTCACAATTAATAAACAAATTTCCGTCTAAAAAAAAGTGATGCAATGATTTGAAAAGATGATAGATGGAGCAATGTCAGGAGAGTTAGGAGAACAAGGCCAAAGATTCATATTTAATAGCATTATATTTTCCTGAATGACTTGGGAAATATGTGGTCTGGCATTATCATGATTCAATTTTAAAAAATGTTGCAATGATCTGAAAAGATGATAGCCACATGGAGAAAAGACAAGAGAGTAAGGAGGACGAGGCCAAACTTTCATATTTAGTAGCATGCTCCTTGTCTGGGTGATTCGGGCAATGTATTCTCTTGCATTATTGCGTAAGAGCAATATGCCTTCATAATTAACCAATAATATGAGCTTTAAAAAATTATATTCACCGCATCAAAAGCAGTAAAGCTAAGACACAAGTGTTAACTGAAAGTGAAGGAATTAGAAGACAAACATTATTAAGGAGTTTAGAACAATAGAAGAGTGACCAGGAAGACACTGCATTTAAATTATTGAAGATCAACGTTGACTTGAAAGAATTGGGACAAGAAGAGAGTTCTAGAAGAAAGAAGTGGAAGAAAAGACACTGTTAGCATAGAACTTACGGTTCCATCTCGCTAATTCAACTGTAAATTTATGAGACATTGTTGCCAGTCCAGTACTGCGATTAAACTCCTAAAGTCTAGGTTCCATTGCAAAGAGTACATCCGAACAATTACAGTGGAAGAAATAAACTATTTTTAATGAATGACTCGTCTCAAAGAGCAAGAGAAGGAATATTATTAGGATGGAAGGAATGTCCCGTCGCATTAAAAATATATTACTTTGCTTCATACAGTTTTATTTTCCACGATTTCACTTTAGACAGTTTTAGTTACCTGCTGTCAAGCAGAGAAATTAACAATTTTTAATGAATTATTCGTCTCAAAGAGCAAGAGAAGGAATATTATTAGGTTAGAAGGAATGTCCTGTCGCATTTATTTCTTGACAGCAGGTAACTAAAACTGTGTAAAGAGTAAGACAAGGAATATTATTAGGTTAGATGGAATGTCCTGTCCCATTAAAAATATATTACTTTGCTTCTTACAGTTTTATTTACTTATCCAAGATTTCACTTTCCACTGTTTTAGTTACCTGCTGTCAAGCAGTGAATAAACAATTTTTAATGAATGACTCATCTTAAAGAGCAAAAATAAGAAAATTATTAGGTTCAAAATTCTGTTCCATTTGAAAATGGAGAAGAAAAAATACTTATATGTTTAATCAAGATTATATTCAACTTCATTATCGATAATATAATCTCATCTATTTTGCAAATTATTGATCTTTCGTAAATCAAATAACTAATTAAATATAATTTTTCTACTCTACCCTGTCAAATCATTAAAAATATATGACTGACTTTATGTCCTATAGTTTTATTTCTACACATTAACTTTCCACAGTTTTAGTTACCTGCTGTCAAGCAGAGAAATAAACAATTCACAAATTTTGCTTAATAAGGATTTCCAATGCATTTACATTTTACACAGTTACGTTGCATCCCAGTTTTACATCCTTATTAATTAGTCTGCTTTCCACAGTTTTAGTTACTTATAGTCAAGCCAACAAATAAAAAAATTTAATGAATAATTCGTTTCAAGAGTAATAATATTATTAGGTTAGAAAGAAATTCCTGTCACATTTGAACATGGAGAAGAAAAATGCTTCTTTTATCTTCATTTATATATTTAATCAAGATGATATTTCCCTTCATTATCGATATCTTAATCGCATCTCTTTGGTAAATTTTTGATTCCATAGGCGTACAATTCTTCAGGTTTCGGTGCAAAGACACATTCAGTATATGTTTTCTCCTCTTAACAATTAATAAACTGTTTCCTCTCAAAAAATATTCTGATCTGAAAGAATGAAGCATTAACAGTAGTTGAAGGGGAATATGCAACAGTTACATATCTCGTGTCGTAATATTTTCTTTTTGTATTCTTGAATTAACGTGGAATCAACGCGTTTTCATCATTAAACAACGATAGTCGCTTTTTTAGCAAATTTTGCCCACTGCTTCTAGTTAACGTCCATACTTCTCAGAATTAACGGTAACGATTTGATTTCACAATTCTCGATAGACTTGCATATCTCAAAAATGGTAGAGGAGAGCTTTTTTTCGGCTTCATTAGATATGGCAACCGTCTTTTCATCAATGGTAATGATTCTACTTAGGGAATCGTCGCTTGCATGTTTATTCTTCAATAGCAAGTCTTTGAATAAACTTAGGGACAGAAAAAGGACGAGGGACCTATTGGCCAAGTTTAGACATCTGTCATAGTTCAGTCAGTTATGTGGAATGTGTGATACACGCGTCTTTCGATACATGACTGACGAGGCGGATTTTTTCCGCAGTCGGTTGCCATTTCTTTCTGCGGTAGACTAGTTGCCATCCAAGGCTATAGAACCCAGTCTCTCCTGGTATTTACCGTTAGCTGGTAAATAGCTTTTATGACCGAAATATGACTTGTATTTAACTCTTTTACCAATTCTTGTGCAGTTTGCTAAGGTTTTTTTTTTTTGACCCGGTTAGCAGAAGTTCAATATTTGCCGAACTTGATCGTCCAGATCGTGGGAAATCTTCCAGAGAAAAATTCCTGATCTAAACTGGTTAAACCATTACTGGTAGGTCTGGAAGCATAAAGATTCGTTTCCACATTTCTTTTTGCTTCCGTAGATAAAGAGAGATTTTTAAAATATTCAAACAGCATACACTGTGTGATATGGGGTCTGACGCAAACTCATTTAAAAATAGAATCAAGATTTATCCTACTTTGATATTTGAGCAATCTGAAAAGAAAGAAAAAATAAACATTACAACATAAAACAGAAGAATAGCTGAACAAATCGTAATAGCAACTACAAAAAATTACTGCAATAAGATGGATGCAGCACAACTCCATCCTGTCTCCATTTTTTTTATACCTCGACTTGCTATTACGTTGTAAACGTTATCAACTCGGTTTGTTTTCCTTGATTTAAATTCTTAAGAGTTTCGAACTACTTTGCACTGTTTTTACTCAAATTAAAGATTGACCAAGACTGGCAACTGTTAGTCGAAATATTTCCATAAAAAATAAATCATTCGTTGGAATTACAATTTTTTTTCTTTCTTTTAATTATGCAACTACCAACGGAGACAAGCATCCAAACTTTAACATAAAAGGTAATTTACTGTATTCGCACTAGCTCAGACATTTATGAGACTATCCCTCAAGCCATCATGCCAACCTGCATGAAGATCGGAAGGTCATTAGAGAAGTATTATGTATGATAAGACTTCCGGTCAGTTTAGGTGGTTGCTGAGTGACTAACACATCTTGCTTCATGTCTATGTGTCCAAAACATTAGATCACCCACGAATTCTTGCTTTGCTCGCCAACAGTGTCCTGCAATGCGTATTCTGCATTCGTGTAGGATTGAAGAAATTTCTACAATTTTACTGTAAGTATTTAACTGATATGTAACATCAGTCTTCCTATATGGCAGTGAAAGCTGGACAATCTCGTTACAGATGAAACCAACAGAAAGGATGCTAAGAATACGATGGACTGAATTTTTAGAGAAAATGTAATCGAAAAAACATTTATAATATATGCATATATATATATATATATATATATATATATATATATATATATATATATATATATATATATATATATGTATGTATGTATGTATATATATATGCACATTTCATTAAAAAACGACAGACAAGGTGCTTTTATTTAGTTTTTTACACAATTTCTCATGTGATATAATATTTTTTTTTCTTTTCGGATGATAAATTATATAAAAACTGTCCGAATCTTCTTTTTATCCGAGCGCTTTCGGCTAGGCATTTAGCCATTTTCAAGGATTATATTTTAACTGTTAATAATCCTTGAAAATGGCTAAATGTATAGCCAAAAGATAAAAAGAAGATTCGGACAGTTTTCATATAATTTATCATCCCAAAAAATTATTAGATCGCATAAGAAATTGTATAAAAAAACTAAATAAAAGCACTTTGTCGTTTTCAATGAAATGTGCATGAAAGAAGGATTGTTGCCTAAATACACAAATATATATATATATATATATATATATATATATATATATATATATATATATATATATATATATATACTCGTGGGTGCGTTTATTTATTCTGTGAAGAATTGAATAATTTACTTTATCAAGTTAGAGAGATAAGAATTGACTGTTTTCGTTTCGATTCACCACTCCCTAGAAACACATCAACTCGCGTTTCGTTTGGAATTCTCTGACGCATCTCACTTAATGACCACAAGCATCCCACCATGTTGCCTTGTGGAAAATCCTACGAAGACAGAAAGGCTGTCTGCACATTTTCATATTGCCCGTGGTAAGAGGAGCAATGAAACGGAAGAGGAATTCACCGGAGAAAACTAATTCACATCCCTGCACACTTCGCAGACTTAACACTACCGTTCTTGGCGAGTAAACGCTGTCATCGTCATTAACCCTTTTGTATGTGAGCCAACATGAAATGGTCATAGGACATCAGTGCTTCATTGGACAGCTCGGCTTGTGATAATAACAGGAATGGCCAATCGTTTGCGTACAATAATATATTGAACACGGGAAGAGAAGCCCGGCTTCAGTCATTCATCTGAGACAGAATGTATAGCTATCGTCGATAGTTAATGGTTAGAAAAGTATCAACTACATTTGCAGTATATATTGACAATCGATGAGCACAAAAAATAGTGGATATATAAATAAATAAAGGTAACCTTGATTTATTCACATTATTATTCAAGTTAGACAAAGGGCTTCATTTATTGAGAATCTGTAGGGTTACTATTGCCGCTGAGTTTCAACTATTTTATTTGATTACTAGCAATATAAACCGCCTTTTCCCCGGTCTTTCATTACTGGGAGTTTTTGTCGTTCAATTGGAGCAGTTTAAATTTAAAATCAACCCATCCGAAAATCAATATTAGTAACCAAATTTAAGTGCAACTGAGGCACGTCCCCAAATGGAGGGAGGCGTAAAAATTTGAAGTAGAGGTGGCTCTGAAAAGGGAACTATATAATAATAGATAATATTATTTTAATAATTTAAACTATTTTATTAAAGTTTTTTTTTATGAAAGATATATCCAAGAACAGATAGTAAATAGTAAAAAAATTGTTAAGAGTTATAATGGGCAGGAAGTAGTGGAGAGCCATTGTATATCGATACAGTGTCAAATTGATCCCTGACTTTTTATTTTACAGTTATTGGTATTATTAGGTTGGTGCAAAAATAATGTCGTTTTCTCACATGTGAGAAAACGACATTATTTTTGCACCAACCTAATAGCTGTTTCACGTACGAAAACTGACATTTTTTGAATGGGTTTTAAAAAAGAATTTCTCTTAAGTAACGAACAAACAGATATAAGTTTTTTTAAATAATGAACAAAAGTTTATATTAAATTATTAAAAAAAAATATCGGCTTATTTTGATTTATCATAAATAATTTAATAACTGTTTTTTCACGTGCTTCCTTCAAAAATTATATAAGAATAACTATATAAGAATAACACTGGTCAACACGATTTTTGGCGCCAAGAAACAAAACACGTTTCTTAGCTATTTTGATGGTGCTGATTCCGAAAATGAGCTTAGGTTTTCCTGGTTAGCTACCACTTTTTGCTGTACTGAAATTGCTCATTTTTTTAAGAAGATCAATTTACGATCTTGGCTGACCGCAAAATTTAATCAATAAAGGTCGTAGAAACCCATCAATTTTCAGGTAGGCCGAGAAATTTATGCCAGCCACCTGAAATAAATTATTTTTATAAGAAAAAAAAAAGTGTTTTTGAGTCAAATATTTTAAAATAGAAGAACTGAATTTTTTTCAATTTATCGACAAAATTCGAATTAACCGATAAACTTTATCAGTAATACACTTTAGTAAACCTGATAATTAAGGTAACATAAAAAAAAGAAAACCCTGAAATCTTGTTTGATATTCATAAATTTATCTCATCACTACGGAAGGAAACGAAGCACATTGAGAACATTTTGTTTTCACAGTTGGAAAGAAATTCTAATTAAAGACATCCCAATTGAATGCACCTATTCTATTGTATATTTTACTGGTGGAGTATCAAAAGGGACTTAAATAACATTGAACATGACAGACAATTAAGAAAGAGAAAATATTTACAATAGTTCTTACGTTCACAAAGCTTTTATTTCTGCTGTTAGTTCATTAAATGATTTAAAGGAAATACTTGTTGGTCTTGGTATATTCAATCGTTATTTTTTAAGACTTAGAGTCTGATTTTTGTTACAAAAATAGTATTTCTCAATAAGCAGTCCAATATTTATTGGTTTAAATACGAATTGAGAGGTGTCTACGATTTTGTTTTGAGAAATATTGCCATCGGTCAATATCATATATACACGAAACAAGTGAAAAAAATTTTTTTTCTCCAAAAATTAGGCATTTCTGTACAGCAAAAACGGTAGGTAACCAAGAAAAAATAGGGTTATTTTTCAGATTCAGCTCCCCTAAATTAGCTAAAAAAGATGTTTGGTGTTTCGACATCATTTCAATTTTTTCTTTTTTATTTTGGCTGAGCAGTGTCATTTAAAATTAAAACAAAAAGAAAAACAGGTTAAAAATTTAGAAAATTAAAAAAGCATATATGCAGATAACGATGATTTTAGATTTCAATACTTGAAATTTGTTAATAACAGCTAAGTGACTTGACCTAAGGACAGTCAGTCAGTTATATGCCATGCGCGATACACGCTTAGATGATCATGTATCTTTCGCTACATGACTGACGAGGCAGATTTTTTTCCAGTATTAGACTGACATTTCTTTCTGCGGGAGACCAGTTGCCATCCAAGGCTATAGAACTCGGTCTGTCCTGCTATTTACGCATAGCTGGTGGGAGAAGGAGAGGATTCATACCTTTCCCAAGAGTATTAGCACGTAAGTTAATGTAATGGATTCGACTTGAATGCGAACTCGGCTCTCCGATTCCTCAGTACGAGCCGCTATCCATTACTCCTTCTGGGACAATAACTCTGTAAATGTCAGGGGTCATTTTGACGCTATATCCATGTTATAAACATGACCCCGCTTTTAATTCGATGACGTATCGATTTTTTTTTCAGTTACAAGTTATTCGTAAAAAAAAAGTATATCCCATAAAAGATTTCTCTATTTTTTTCTGAGTGGATCAGTATCTTTAAGTATTAGGTTGGTGCAAAAATAATGTCGTTTTGTCACATAGTAACATATGTGAGAAAACAACATTATTTTTGCACCAACATAATAGTTCTGCAAATAGTTCTTCGATTCAGGTATATATTTATTGCGCGTAGGAAAACTTCGAATAGTGGCTCTGAGGTTCCCAAGTTTACTGCGAGAGTAAACGAGAAAAAAAACATGGACGAAAATTCAATAAATGTATAAAAGAAGAAGAAGCTAGTAAAAAAATAAAACCATCTGATACACCTTTCTGCTTTCCATCAGCATGGTTAATGCTAACCACACAGAGAGTAAACCCATTGCCCCCTACTCGGGCTAGTATTTTCCGCTGACAAAAAGTAGAAAGATTATATTAAATCAATTGCTTCATCTGATGCGTCGTACTATTATTTTTCTCTATAGAATTTATCTTGCCCATTTATAAGTCTATCGTTCGTCCATGCCTTGAATATTGCTACCACATATAGTCAGGTGCTCTTGCTATACATTTAGAAGTTCTTGATAAAATCCAAATAAGAATTAGCAATATTATTGGTCCTTTCTCGGACTAACCTGCTGACATGACGCGGAAATACTATATTGAATCCATTGCTAGATTAGGTGCTAAGAAAATTGCTTCACTGTATCGTGGTAGACAGATTTTATCTCCAGAATCTATCTTACATATTCATAAGTCAACCATTCGTCCATGCTTTGAATATTGCTGCCACGTATGATTTGGTGCTCCTGCTATATATTTGGAAATTCTTGATAAAATCCAAAGAAGAATCTGCAATGTTACTGGTTCTGAGCTGACATCTCGTTTTTAATCACTCTCACACCTCCGTAGATTCACTGTGTTTGTTTCTAGACATAACATAGCTTCCCTGTGCTTTTTCTATAAATGCTTTCATGGCAATTGTTCTGACAAAATTTTCTGTATACAGCCTAGACTTTATGAAGTTAAACGCAGTGCTAGATTTGCGATAACGTCCCATCATATTACAGTTGAAATGGCTAGATATAACCGTAAGTTCTATGCTAACAGTTTCTTCTGTCGCACTTCTCGCGTGTGGAACTTCCAACTTCTTGTTTCCCAGACAAGTTTGATCTTCAAAAATCTATATGTAATGTCAATCGTTATCTTCTGTCTTCCTAATTCTTGTCTTTGATTGTTCTCTCTCCTTAATAGTATTTTCTCATGCACTCTCACACTCAGTAACCCCAACTTGCGTCTTAGTTACTTTATTGCCTTGCTTGGGCTGAAATGAGTACTACAGTTTACTACTCTCTTTCACTTACATACGCCGTACGATCAAAGTTAACACGTTCATTTCAAAAACATCTACCTTCTTTCCCATACAGAGAAGCTGAAATAACATCCGCGTTTTGAAAAACAGTCGTTTTACATTTGCGTAAATACCGTGGAAGCGGTTCCACCAAGCAGCAGCTGCCAACACTTAATCTCAAAACTAAACAATTTGGCTAAAATTGAAAAATACGTCTGCTTTCGCTGCCTGAAAATAACAACATTTTAAACAAGGCGGCTAGACAGGGAACGGACAATATGTCTAGCTTCGAGTTGAATACGTTATTGTAATTATCAGACTGTTTATTTTATTTCTAGCCTCATGCCAATTCAAAAGCTGCCACAACCCGTAAACCCGGTCTGTTTTGCTGAAAAACATATGTCATTTTTATCACTATTTTCAATAGAGACAAAGCAAATATATATATATATATATATATATATATATATATATATATATATATATATATATATATATATATATATATATATGACCGCTAATTAAAATAAAAAAAAGTAAATTTCACCAATGAAAACAAGTCCATAAGCGAAAACATTTTTGGAGTAAATTTGTACAACTGTAACTCACGCATAAAAAAAAAAGTGTAAGAGTTATTGCTTTCTCTGAGTTTCTTTAAAAGAATATAGATATCGTGTCGCTCAAAAAAAAAATAAATAAAAATAAAAATATATATATATATATATATATATATATATATATATATATATATATATATATATACTTAACTCCTGCTACCATGTTCAGTCTGTTTATCAGACCAAAAATGGAGTATTGCTGGAGTGGTACTGACCAGCCTTCATTGTCCACCCTTGTCAGGGTTCAAAAGCCCTTACGCGGATTAGTGGGTGTTGAATTATTCTCCGCCCTGCAATTCTTTATCACAGATGAAACGTCGCCAACTTTTCACTACCATATCGCTGTTACTATGGCAGATATTCGGACGTCTTAGATTCTTTAGTTCTATCAGCTCGGACCATCACAGATAGAACCGACCATGTCCTGGTCACGATGGCAAATCATCCCCCATTCCATTCGTGTTCCTTTGATAAAACGCAAGTTCCACCCTGAAAGCTTCTTCCCCAGAAATGTTACTTTGTTTTACAACTCCAGAGATAATGATTCCCTGACAATTAAAACATTCCTCCTTTAAATCCAGGGTCAGCCAATATCTATCCTACTCATCCTCATAATACTCTCTTACTTCCTCATTCCTTAGAATTTGACTCAGTAAAGCTCTGCCTTGAATGGCATTTGGGCTTTGTATTGGGTGAGCAATCAGTAAACGAAAAAAACGATATATATATATATATATATATATATATATATATATATATATATATATATATATAATATACTATATTTCCGGTAGGTTTCACCATTTTACAGTTGAAATAACTAGATGTAAGTTCTATGTTAACAGTTTCTTCCTTCACACTTCTCACGTGTGGAACTCCCTTCCAGCTCCTTGCTTCCCAGTCAACTTTGATCTTCAAAAATTTAAATGCAATGTCAATCGTTATCTACCGTCTTCTTAATTCCTGTTCATTTATTATTATCTACCCTTAATAGTATTTTCTATTATTCTCTCCTTGCGTCTTGGTGGCTTTATTGCCTTACTTGGGTTGAAATTGTAAAAAATAAATACATAATGTTTAAGCTCTTGGGGGATTCGAACAAACTTCCCTTCATGATATTTCTGAATCTGAGTTACGAACGCACTTCTTTTTTCTTCTTTTTATGTGCCATGTTCTTTCAGGACGTAGGCGATCATGGCTCTCCACTTCCCTCTATCTTTTGCAGTTCTCAATAAGTCTCGTCCCTCTGCTACCTCGCCCAGACCATGTTCTGTCATCCACTTGCTTAAGCCCGCCAGGTATGTCACGCGTTGTTTTCCCTTGTCTCTCTTTCCCTCTATTCAACCCGTGAGTATCGGATTCTCCAGGCCCTCCTTCCTCATTATGTGTCCCTGAAACTCCAGCTGCTTCTTCCTGATGTTAAGTATAAGTTTCCTTCTTGTTTCCAATCTTTCTAAGACCTCATCGTTGCTCACATACTCGGTCCATGATATTCTCAGCATTCCTTCTGTAGAACCACATCTCCGTCGCCTCGAGTCTCTACACACAATGGACCACAAATGATAAATGTTTACCTTAAATCTATCACTATACTCTGTTGGCAGGATATTCCTATTAAAATTAAGATAAAGATAAAAAACGCTGTATAGTTTTTAAAATTTTATTTTACATTTTTTTTTATAAAGGCGATTATCTCCCTTTGGTGGATATGTCACATGGATCACGTGAAGAACCGCTTAGTGACATCAGTCCATACAGTGACGAAAGCGGCAGTCATTTTTTTTTAGTTCGTTTACAGCAACCACCACATGAGGTTGCTTTCTTTTAACCTGGGCTCGCAGTCCTCAATTTTTAAAAGCTCGTTGTTTCACGGAAGGTCTTTCACAGAGACTCTTACGCCACCAACACATATGGAGGGATCTGGTCATATGCGCAGCTGTGCGGCGGCCCTACGAGCACACCATGGAATTGATGATGATGATAATTTCTAAGAGAATTAGAAGACCTACCAGGACTGATTATCAGCAGATATAAATTTAACAACATACGCTCCGCCGATGAGAATGTGCTGATGGTAGAGTTAGAAGAAAAACTGAAAAAAAAACTATTAGAAACTAATAGTCGAGGAAAGCAATAAGAAAGGACTAATTATTAATTGTAATCATAAGAATGCGGAATGCATAGTGGTGAGCAAAAGAGCAATCCAAGATGTGAGTTGCATATCGGGGACGTCGGAATGAAATAAGTGCAGAAATTCAACTATCTGGGCTGTGCAATGGAGTAATGGAAAGCGAGACACAGAAATCCAAAATTATATATCAATAGCGAAAGGTTCTTTTCAAAAACTCAACAATCAAGCTATTCTGTGATTGAAAAGTAACATTAGAGATGTAGAGTACAGTACTGAATTGATATCTACCTTCCTATATCATATCACACAAAGAAATAATTGACGTAAATTTGTTGTAGTTTTAGTAACAAATGTTGAGAATACCATGAACAGAACATGCGACAAATATGGAAGTTTTAAGCAGTAGAGGAAATACAAGACAGCCGAAGTTTTAATGACACGTTATGAATGATAAAAAAAAAGTCTAGAGAATTTAACACTTGCAGGATAAGTCGAAGGCAAGAGCAGCGAAAGACAGACGCGAGAAATGTACTTGACAAACTTGTGAAAATGAATAGCGGAACAAGTACCAAAAAAAAAAAAGAGGGTCTGTAATGAATGTGAATTGATTGATTGATTTATTTTTCTAAGACTTTTAGATAGATATAAACAGCCTGAGATAGAAAGATAGATAGATGAAGAACAAACTGAGATAGAGAGATAAAAACGTAAAGAACAAACTTTAATAGATAACTAGCTAGCTAGCTAGATAAATACGAATAGCCTGTAATAGATATGAACAGACTGAGATAGATAGATAGATAGAGAGAGAGAGAGAGAGAGAGAGAGAGAGAAGGAGAGAGATGAAGAAAAACTTTAATGGATAGATACGATCTGTCTGTGATAGATAGATAGATAGATACGAACAGCCTGTGATACGACAGACTGAGATAGATAGATAGATAGATAGATAGATAGATAGATAGATAGATAAAGAAAAGACTTTAATAAATAGATACGAACAACCTGTGATAGCTACGAAAAGACTGAGATAGATAGATAGATAGATAGAGAGAGAGAGAGAGAGAGAGAGAGAGAGAGAGATGAAGAACAGACTTTAATAGATAGATAGCCTGTGATAGATAGATAGATAAAAGAACAAACTTTGATAGATAGATAGATAGATAGATAGATAGATGAAGAACAGACTTTGCTAGATAGATACGAACAGCCTGTAATAGATAAGTACGAATAGCTTGTGACACATACGAACAGAATGAGATAAATAGATAGATAGACAGGCAGATAGATACATCTTGTCATAGATTTGTTTTTTTTAGGTAGTTCGTTTTCTACGGTGTATAAACCTTTTCCAGGTTATTTAAAGCCAGAAAATATTTTTAGATTGTAAGAATTTTTGTGATAATAATGATTTAGTGGAATTTTACTAATTAACCCATAGCTGTGGGGGGAAGAGCTGGATTCATTTCTTTCCCAAGTTTAGTTGCGTGTCAGTGAATATAACGAATCCAGCTGGGATTGAAACTCATCTCTTCGATTAACAATTCCGAGCCATTAACCATTACACCACCCACACTATCAAGTTTATGTCACCTGGTATTCCCAAACAGTCACCCATCTAGGTACTGGACGTTGCTTAACTTCGGTGATCCTACGGGAACCGGTGTTTCAAATGAATGAGAACTTATAGTTGAGAGTAATAAAGGACGGGAAGCTGTGGAGAGTAATGACATTTTCTTCCAAATATTCTCTAATATTTTTTCTTACTCTTAAGAACATTTATTAGGTTGGTGCAAAAATAATGTCGTTTTCTCACATGTGAGAAAACGACATTATTTTTGCACCAACCTAATATTACCATTTTATTCACCAGACTTTGGCAGCCAATAGAAGACATGTTAGAAACACGCAACAAAAAGGTCATTGTAAGTTCTGTTATGAGAAACATAGAAAGGAATATTTTTTTTAAGTAAAATTATTCTTGTTCTTGTAAATAATTCATTTAAACAGTGTTCGGTTTTAAATGTCGTGATGAATTGAAACTTAGAGTTAAAGATCGATCCTTTGTTAGCGTGTGCGTGTATTTCAAGAGTGAAATTTGAAAACGTGACAAGGCGGGCGAAAATGACAAACGAGGAAATATGAACAACAACGCCGACACCAAATCAACCAGTTTTATACTCGGGCTTCTTTGCCGTTTACATACACCTATTTGGAAGGAAAGTTCTAGAGTTTTCTAAATAAATTTAATCTTCTGTAAACCGTGAGAACTTTCCTTCCTAACCAGATTGAAATCAATACGACTATGACTTATCTTAGTACTGCCAATATTATCACGACCATCATATATTCCCTATTATTATTATTATTATTATTATTATTATTATTATTTCATTTCCTTTGATTTCTGGTGTATATTCATTTCTTTCCGGGTCCCAACCAGGGACCTAAGGTCAGAAGTGGCAAGATGACATTTTCCACTGATCATTTTTTGGCCTCAACCCCCAGAAAACATTTTACATAGGTAAAATCCTTCGTAAGGAGTACACTTTTTTGTATTTCTTGAAGGCATGTGTTACCAGGAATGCCTTCAATAAGTCTATTGGAATCTTTTCCAATCAATCCGGAGGGCTCCAACTATAACTGGAATTATTGATGTCCACATGTGCCACATTTTTGAGATTTCGATTTCAAGGTCCTTGTATTTTGATCATTTTTAAAGAACTTCAAAGATAAATTACAAGAATAAATCTGCAAGAACTGTCATGTCAATAAGGAGGAACTTTTTTGTTTTTGCGGTCTCTGATCACGATGTCTAGTCGATTAGCTTTGATTGTTCTGTCTGTCTGTATTTTAAAGTCCTATAAAATTGTTACAGCTCCTATCTATGTAACCGGTTCTGGGTGGTGTTCATACCAAATTCCTGCTGTTTCCTTTCCATAAAAGTTTGCAGGTATTCAAATTCAGATATTGTCCCAACCTGTCATGCTGGCCTTTATATTCAGTGGGTGCCAATACCGTGCAACCTGATACAATACAGTCAATTGTTCCCGGATATTTATCACAGAATCTGTATGTTGGCCTAACACAATTATTATTATTATTATTATTATTATTATTATTATTATTATTATTAGGTTGGTGCAAAAATAATGACGTAAAAATGACGTTTATTTACGTATTTTTAACGTCGAAAAATGACATTATTACGTCATTATTTTTGCATCAACCTAATATTATTATTATTATTATTATTATTATTATTATTATTATGTATTTTCATATTCAAATCAGATGTCGATTGGTCATCGCTGAGTAGGGAATGACGGAAAGTAACTTAAAATATCCAGCACCTTACCCAGTATCCTAGCAAACAAGATATAAACAGATATCCAATTGCACCTACTATGGTGGATACGATTCTAATCTTCACATCATAAATTCGCAGATGCCACACAAGGTCCTGAAATTTCTCAGTCTTTTTCAGGTTCTATTTGTGGTCCACTCGTTTAAAAACGTGTACGATTTGACAGGTTTCATTTCCTTATTTCCGATTTATCAGAAACGGCCGGCTTGGTCGGATGAGGCGGTCGTTATGGGTGTGAAATCCGAATTTTTGTTTTTCAAGACTTCTTGCTTATGACGATACCATCTGCATTCATTTTCCGACCTAGAACATTTGCACAGTTCCCGATGTCTGACTGTTGCCACCTTGTCGTATGTACTATTATTCTTTTGGGGCCAGCTTGCTACATGCATTGATTAACGTTTCATCTTTTTACTCCAAAGATGTAGATTGTTCTGATGTACGTTTTGGAGTCTGTAATCGTAAAGAATTCTATTTCTTTACTCAAGTTTCCTCTGCGTAGCCATATCCGTCATTTTTGTAGGCGATATTTACTATCAGGTCGGAATTAAAGTTTTGTCCGATTTTATATTATATATTACAAATAAAGATAGTAATGCCTATAAAAATATTTAATCATCAATAAAACCTCTATTGCTCCCGACAACTTCATTCTGCTTATCAAGTTTATAGATGCCAGGTTTGTAAAACTCGTTAGATTTTGATGTAAAATATGAGACCAAGTCATGTTCAACGTCTTCTCTTGATGTCAACCATAGACAATCCAAACTGTTTTGCAAACCCCTAAACAGGTGATAATCAGAAGTAAGGGCGGGATAATATGGAGGATGAAGCAATTTTTCCGAACTGAGCTCCTCTGAGAGATCTTTTAGTGGGGAGGATCTTTTAGGGGGAGAACGAGGATTATCATGATGGAGGATTATCCCTTTTCTGATCAAAGTCAATTTCAAAGTTGTTAGCAGTAGAGATCATTGTATATTGTTTGATTATTGTTTAACAGTTCATAATACAGTGTGGGTAAATTGTCGCCATTTTATATTTTTAATTTTACGCATGCGCATTGTTTGTTTTTGATATTGTCAACTGCACAATATAGTAGGGTCAGTTGGGCACTGTCTGTGAGAAAAAGAGCACCATGACGCAATTTACTTCGCCCGAAATTTGAAAACGATATGTTGTACTGCTTAGCATTCGCGCCGGATGCTCTGATACGAACATTTCAGAGTGTTTGTGTGTCCATCTGAAGACAGTGCAGACTATTGGAAAATATTTGGAAGATATATCCAGATAAAATCATGGTGTTTGGAGTGATCACTAGTGATAGCGACGTTATGCCTAAAATCATCTTTCCACAGAGCCCCAGACTCGACATGGAACTCTACATCAAGTGCCTAGAGGGCGGTTACTGGAAGACCCTATGTCTCTGCACACATGCAGGAGAACACAATTTCTGCGACTACATCACCCCATACAACTGGCCACCTAACTCTCCAGTCTGCACCCACCTTAATTATTATGTGAGGCGCAGTTGAGCGAGAGATCAACAAAACTCCTTGCAACACCAAAAGTTAATTGATGCCAAGGATTTTAGCAGCATTCACCAACTTAAACAAGGAGACCGCCCAGAAGAGTTGTAGGAGATTTTGAAGTCGTCTGGAGGCCGTAGTTGAAACCAGTAGCGATTTTATTGAATACATTTAATCTTTAGTATTTCAAGAATTTTTAGTGTAATTTGGGTAAATATATCTTTTAAGATGAGATGTCAATGTTAGTTTTCATTTTTGTCGTTATTTAGACGACAATTTATCCAGCGCACCCTGTAGACGATTGCTTGAATATCCACCTATACACTCAACATAATATCCTTTAGATGAAGTTCTCTCCTTGGTTGAAGATCAGGTTTGTTTCCTCGACTGATCAACTGACGACGGTGCTTAACATTATGGTAAAGGGTCCATTTTCCATCATTAGTAACAAGACTGTCTAAAACGGGTTCTTGAAGTAATGACTCAAAACGTTGTTGTCGATTCTCTGCGAAACCCATTCTCCAACCGCCGAAACTATTCCAATTCTTTTCAGTTCGTGTCGGACTGCCATAGGCCATTTATTTGTTCAGTTAGCGCATTTTGCGCCGCTGTGATAACCACTCCCCCGTTACTTCTGTCGTAATTGTGGTTCATGGTGACATTCAAAGCAAAATAATGCAATGGCTTGCCAGAACCTTTGCACCGGGGATGTTGAGCTTACTCCTCTCAGAAGTTCATCCGCCCTCTGACAAAACAGTTGACCTATGGCGCACGGCTCCTATACCAAGGCCAGCGACTGGCCGAGGGTCGTTATGCACAGGTGAGTTCGGAGAGAGGCGTTCCACTTCACCAGCCTAATCTGGAAACCCTTCCAACTACACCTAGTGTAGACGGTAGGTTGATTCTGTTGACCGGGGTTGGTAGTGGTTGCAGTGTGCATGCGACTTCTTGGAGAGTGTGAGACTAGACATTGGGCCGGTACAGTTCCGCATTCTAATTCACCTGAGCTAAGCAGGGTTACCCGCTTCGCTGAAAAGATGCTGGCCACTGACGATACACACCCATAAATACGCATATATATTTTTACACTACATTATGAGTAACATTAAACTTCTCGCCTAATTCCCTGCCGTAGAGGAAGTATTTCCTGCAACAGCGCCTTCAAAATCTCTTGAGTCTAATCCTTTTGACTCTTCCTCTAGAATAAAATTCTCAGTTTTGAACGGGGAAAACCGCTGCCTACTACTTATTCCACTCATTCCGTCGACTTCGTGAGAGCGCTGGATGCAATTTTGCTGCTTCACTTTTCATATAGCTCACAGGGTAGAACATTTCTAATGTGTTCTTTAGTTGAGACGAACATAAGGTCAAGATCCGAACAATATTACGAACAATATTCTTATAATCTAAGAGAAGACGATATAAATTACTCATAATAGCATTACTAAGCAACATGAAGATGCAAGGCATTGACAAATTTTGTTCACTATTTTCACCAAAAAATAGGACAGAATTTTTAGTTCTACCTGATAACTGCCTCTTAAGTTCTCCGTGAAACATTTTATTTTCTGGGAAACATTTTGTTTTCCCGGAAACATTTTTTCTCTGTCCTACTCTCTCTCTCTCTCTCTCTCTCTCTCCATATTTATATGTGGTTGGTAAAAAATGGGAAAGAAATACCTTCAAAAGAACTTTAGACTAAATAATGTTTTTATTGATCACACACACACACACACACACGCAAACACACAGACACACACACACACATATATTCGTTAAAGGTTGTGACACACACACACACACGCACACACACACACACACATATATATATATATATATATATATATATATATATATATATATATATATATATAAACAATGCTTAATTAAAAAAAAGAGTATTGACTTAAGTAAACTATATCCATAAAAATAATGTATAAACATAAAATATAATAAATAATTGTCGGACCGATTGACAAAAATTGTCGAAGGTGTGTTTATAAGCAGTAATATATATATATATATATATATATATATATATATATATATATATATATATGAACCAACACTTAATATCAACTATGAACATGGACACAATATCTTGACCGTGTTTTGAAAATGAAACATTATATAAGTACATACAATCTATTTTTAGCTAACAGTTAATACATTTACACCTTTAAAATGGCTAAATGTACAGCCAAAAGCGCTCGGAAAAAAAAACAACATTTAGATAATTTTTGGATAATTTATCTACTGAAAAGAAAAAAATTACAAAAAACTTATAAAATCACATGAGAAATTATATAAAAAACCTAATCAAAAGCACCTTTAATGAAGCATGAAATTCGCAATATATATATATATATATATATATATATATATATATATATATATATATATATATATAGCAGGGAACAAAATACAATGAATATCAATTGTAATATATATCGAAAGAAAAACTGAAAATGAAGGAACGCCCTATATATCAAACAACCATCAACTTTACATTATTTAATTAGGAAAATGGAGTGTTGAAAGTTTTTTAAAGATAAAAAGTAAAAAGATGCTGACGCGAATTCCACTCAAGCGCGGCACTTGAGAAATTGAAATGAACGCTAATAATTTTTTTTAAAACATGACGAAAAATAAAACAACGCCAGAGACAAAACACCCTTGAAAATGGCTATAGAAGTAGACGGAGGCGCTTGGGATAATAAAAAATTATGAACAAGTTTTAAACTATTTGACACATACAAAACGGAAAAAAAATGTTAGAATGCCGTAAAAAAATAACAAAAAATTCAATCTTCCTTGTCGGTCGTATTCAATGAAAGATGCTTGAAAGAAAGGTTGCTGTCAAACTATATATATATATATATATATATATATATATATATATATATATATATATATATATATATATATATATATATGTATGTATGTATGTATAAATTACATATAAATGAAAATTACAAATATATGGCCATTTCGTTTCGCAAGAAAAATTCCTTCCGGAGCATGTCAAGACTGTATGTATCTTATTTATATATGCTCTGTAATAAACACATTGAGCTCTCTTTTGTGGGCCAGTTTTAATGTTTTATATTATTAGGATTCACTTGCATTATTTACCCACGGTTTTTTGTCTATACATCTATATATCTATCTGTAGCTCAGTGGTAGAAACTCTGACTGACACCAAATCGATTGGGTTTCGATCCGGACATTCGGTTGTCTAGTCGCACTGAGGAACTGTGATTCAACGAAACAGTACTGTCTGCGAATGATATATATATTTCATGTAGCTCAAAATTATATATATATATGTGTGTGTGTGTGTGACTATTTTGGCTAATAATGCCTGACTCTTCGGTAAATCGAATCGAGTTATCTCAGTCACTGTGTGTGTATCTAAAAATAAATACGCTTAAATTCACCTTCATACCGTGCTCCAACGGCTTAGTGGTAGAATCCCCGACTGACACCAATCAATCGGGTTTCGATCCTAGCTGGAGGCAACGGAACGTCTAGCCACAGTCTGTCTGTGGATGACTATATATATATATATATATATATATATATATATATATATATATATATATATATATATATATATATATATATATATATGCGTGTGTATACGCTCCCGATCAAAAAGTATTAGGACTGTTGCTATGGTAACGGAACTAAACGTACATAAAGTGAAGACGATTGGTACATATTGACTGTTGCGCATAAACAATAAGTTATTTTTTATCGCAGTGTTTGGAAGGAAAGTGTCTAGTGTGTAGTCATCTCACCACACCACAGAGATTCCACCGGAGACCATAGATTATGCAGCAGGTTTTTGCGAAGCACAACATTGCCCGGGTTCTACAACCACCATATTCTTTAAACCAATTTCATTGCGAGGTTTTCCTGTTGAATTTTTTTACTTGAAACGAACATGATTTCAAAACGTCGAGGAAATTCAAGAGAATGCAACAAGGCAGTTGTTCTCTATCGCCCAAAAGGAATTCCATTAAAGCTTTCGTGATAGGAAACAATGCTGGATAAAGAGTGTGGCTTTAGAAGGGGACTACTTCAAAGGAGATTAAATCCACAATTGATATGTGGTGTAGTTTTATTTTTACAGCACCAGTCCGGATACTTTTGATTAAACCTAGTATAAACCTCGAACCAAAAATACCCACAACAATAATAATACTGAAGCAGGTATTAGGTTGGTGCAAAAATAATGACGTAATAATGTCGTTTTTTGACGTTAAAAAATACGTCAAAAAACAACATTATTATGTCATTATTTTTGCACAAACCTAATATATATAAAATACACTGTCAGAACTGTTCGTCACAATCCAGTGGGGAAACGTGCAGAAATGAAAAAAAAAACTATCTATGAATACAAAAAAAATTAATATAAAATAGCCTAGAAATTCTTCTCGTAAAAAACTTATCTCACGACAGGAATCGAGCATGCAGCCCATTCTCATCCACCATGGAACCTACTCTTATAACTGAAGCGCGCTGTTACCAATTTAGCTAACGATAGCAATTATGTTGAAACAAATTTTGATTACCTATTTAAGGAATGCCTATCTCTAGTTGAACCATCGTCGAATCTATATCTGCGAACTTCATATTCGGACCCAAAGGGCGGATATGGTATTATTTTTGTGGATTTAAAAATTCTTGTTGGAAGGTAAATTTTTATTTAGTCGCTTGATATTAATTTTACTGTTTGAGAAAAAAAAAAATAAAAATAAAAGCCCCAGGATTTTAAACTTAAATGTGTACCCAAGTTTATCAAAACTTTTGCGATATGATGACGATGTTTATTTATGCAAATGTTTAAAATAAGTTTCTGGTGTACATCGTTGAGGTCTGAGTGGCAAAACAGCTTCTTTAAATCACTACCACCTTCCATAATATTATTAATTTTAGGGAACAAAAATCTGTTAGGACTTCACCAGACTACAATGATGCTTACGTTGATTGTGTTTACGGTTGCCCTTAAAGAAGAAGAGGCGCTGAATTTTTAATTTATATTTTTTTAATATATGTTTGGGGTACATAGTCTCGCCGATTGCATTTAGTTTCTTTTTGTTTCTTTTTTTTTTCGCTTTTGTTATTAAATATCCCACATTGTGATAATAGAAGATCTCTCGAGATGGGGTGAAATTCTATAAGAATCTAGGTGTAAATTTACTGTAACTGATCAAGCATTTTATATATATTTTGTTTTATTAAATTACTTTCTCTTTTAATGAGAGTACATTTTTTAAATCAAAATTATATTCATGATATGCATTTCTATGATCGAATCATAAGATATAAGAATTTGAAAAAAATAATAATGTGAGTCGGCCAGGCTTTTTGAGATATTTCTCCCACTGCTGTGGGATTTTTGTATTAGGTTGGTGCAAAAATAATGACGGTTTTTAACCTTAAAAAAATACGTCAAAAACCGTCATTATTTTTGCACCAACTTAATATTACTTTTTACGTGAATTTCGTCAGATTTAGACTCTGATATTGATGTCATGCGTGGCGTTCAACTCGTTCATGAATGTCTAAAATATCACCGATATACAACCATTTTCTCAGGTTTAAAACACTTTCAAGCTAATAAATCCTACTGCTATACTGTGGACAAGATAGTTAGGAGGTGGTCTTATTTTGAACTCAACTGTTTTTGTTCAATGTCAAGCAGATGGTTCCTTTTGAAATTCGGTTTTCTAAGCAGCATCCATTTTGAGTGAAAGGAAAGTAAATGAGTCCATCGGAATCTTTTTCAATCAATTCAATAGCTCCAGCTACAACTGGAATTATGGATGCTCTCATGTGCCATATTTCTGAGATTTCTACTTCAAGATCCTTGTTCAAGATCCAGAAGATGATTCCTTTTGAAGTTCGGGCTTCTAAGCCGCATCCATTTTGACCGAAAGGGAACGGGGAAGTAAAGGAGTCGATGAGGAGTTTTTTTATGAGATCACGTGGCAACAAAAACGGAAATATATGTATATCCAGGTGATGGTTTATATTTGGGGAGAAGAGATGAATTTATACCTTTCCCAAGTGAATGTAATGAACTAGACTGGAATCCGAACTCGGTTCTGCAATTGCTCAAACTGAGCAGCATTCTATTATTCCACCGTACCTAATAACCTTATAATAGGCAGTTCTTTGGTTTACGTACTTATAACAGCCTCATTCGGTAACCTTCACTCTTGAATAGCATTTGATCCTTGCATTGAGTGAATAATAGTATAAAACCACTATTAGTCTGGAAGAAGATTTACTACCTAACTTGGTTAAACTGGTTGTTTAAAGGTTGAGGTTAGTAATGAATTTATTTAATCTTATCTTACAAATTCTCTGACGCTGGATTGGGGGCTGTACTACGCCCCTACATCAGATGTGGAAAAATCATCTCTGTTTCTGAAACCAAGCCAAGACGTGTCGCCAGTTTCTACTGGTGTGAACACGCGATGAGAGAATATCAATAAGACAGACACGACAATGGGGATAATTATGTTAGAGATTAACATTTGATAGAAGCAAAACCGAAATCAGTAACAATAAAATGTCGGCAATAATAATCTCATAACCATAGCGACAATAAAGACACGAGATAAAAAGCGAGTATTAATAATAAAATATTCATGAACTGGAATTATAATTATTGATTTTTGTGACATCCTCGCAGGCAAGCATAAGCTATGAAAATTAAAAAAAAAATGGGAGAAGACAAACTGTCATTCGGGTATGCCTTGAATTCGAGTGACTGCTGCTGTTGGAAGTTTTCAAGCGATGTGGTCTTTTTTTATTTGATACTGTCGTTCGTTCGTAAATCGATCCAGTCTATAAGATCTGATAAAAAAGGGTCTTTTTTACGACTTAAGTATGTAAACATAAAACTCGACCTTTGCTCTAGCGTCCCACCGACCGGCCAATGGTCACCCTACGTTGCATTTTGACTCTCGGTCTCGTTGGCGTGTAAAGAAAGCTATGGAACGGCGGGTCTGCTGTATGCTCACAAGGTAACATGATGAAAGACAAACGCCGTGTCGGGAAATAGTGGTTTTCCAAGCGTAGCTTAGATGTTGGCACAAGGCCGAAAATAGGGAGCATCCAGTGAGGATCGAACTCACTACTCAGTCTGATTCACATGTTATGGGTACATATTTCAGTCGGGGCTTCATCTGCTCGTCTGCGTGGGTTGGTTGGTTGGTTGGCTATCCTTGGGACAACGTTTGCTATGTTTGTCAAGCAGCTCAACTCTTCCGGCTATCAACTCCTCGTCTATCTACTCATAACGAAGCGGTGGCTGGCAATACGAATGGACAGGCACTGAAAGCACGCGACGAACTAGACCACCTCACAACGAGAGCGGACCAGAATTCTCCCTGATACCAGACATGACTGTTAATAATGATCTAGACTCTGATATGGATGCCATGCGTGGCGTTCAACTCGTTCGTAAATGTCTAAATTGTCATTTGTATATAACCATTTTCTCAGGTTTAAAATACCTTCAAGCTAATAAATTCTCCTGTTATACGATGGACAAGAAAAAAGTTAAGAGGTGGTTTTTATTTCGATCTCAAGTGTTTTTGTTCGATGTCCAGCAAATTTTTCCTTTTGAAATTCGTTTTTCTAAGCAGTAACCATTTTAACGGAAGGGAAAGTAAATGAGTCTAGCAGAACTTTTTCCAATCAATCCAATAACTCTAATTACAAATGGAATTATGGATGCCCTTATGTGCTACATTTTTGAGATTTCTACTTCAAGATACTTGTATTTTGATAGTCTTTTGCAGATCTTCAAAGATACATTACAATCTGCAGGGGTTTCCATGTCAATAAGAAAGCACATTCCCTTCTACTGGTCTTTGATCATACTGCCTGGGCAATTAGCTTTGATTGTTCTGTCTGTGTATATTGTAAACTTCCATAAAATTGTTACAGGTCCTATCTCTGTAACCGGGTCCCGATGATGTTAGACCAGTTTCTTATGGCTTCATTATTATTATTATTATTATTATTATTATTATTATTATTATTATTATTATCACCACCTTTGACTTCTGGTCTGTACACATTTCTTTCCGAGTCTCGCCAAGAGACTTAAGGTTAGAAATGCGATCATGATATTTTTCACTGACAAAAAAACAAAAAAAAACAAAAACAGCAAAAAAACATATTTTACATATACAAAGCCCTTCGTAAGGTGTGGGCTGTACTCGTGAGAACAATCTTTTGTATTTCTTTAAGGCATGGGCTTCCAGGAATCCCTCCAATTAGTCTACTGGAATCTTTTCCAACCAGTCCGTGGGCACCAATTATTATTATTATTATTATTATTATTATTATTATTATTATTATTATTATTATTATATTTCCTTTCATTTCTGGTACACATTTCGTTCCGGGTTCCGCCCAGAGACCTAAGGTTAGAAATGGGATCATGTTATTTTTCACTGACAAAAAAAAAAAAAAAAAAAATGAAGAAATATTTGACATAGATAAAGCCCTTCGTAAGGTGTGGATTGTACCCGTGATAACATTTTTTTTTGTATTTCTTTAAGGCATAGACTTCCAGGAATCCTTTCAATTAGTCTACTGGAATCTTTTCCAAACTATCCGAGGGCTCCAACTACAACAGGTATTGTTGATGTTCCCATGTGCCACATTTTTGAGATTTCGATTTCAATGTCCTTGTATTTTGACAACTTTTTGAAGATCTTCAACGATACATTGCAGTCCAGAGGAAGTGCCATACCAATAAGTAGGCACATTTTTTTTTGTTTGCGTATTATTATTATTATTATTATTATTTATATAATAGTTTAGAACGGATATTGGTGGTTGCCGGTGAGTGACTACAACTGACCTCAAATCATCAGCAATTTCTTTGTACTTTACGCATAATTCTGTTCTGGATAATGCCAAAGATTCCCTGAATTCTCAATTACTCTGACCTTACATCTAGTTTGGTGGGGACAATTCCAAATGTATAATGGACTCAATCGTAATCTTAATGCTCAACATGTTCTTCATTTATTGATATATTGTTAAAAAAATATTCATTTTCTCCCGTCAGTCATCTGCTGCATATATGCAATGTGGCACACAATAGGACCTATGTATATATATATATATATATATATATATATATATATATATATATATATATATATATAGAGAGAGAGAGAGAGAGAGAGAGAGAGAGAAATGGTGGTTAACTATATATAGATAGTGGTTTATATATATATATATATATATATATATATATACAAATGTAAAAGAACAAAGAGTAAGAGTTCAGCGTTCAAAACATTAATTTAAAAGAGGGCTCAATACAAAAGTAGAGCCATAAATATTTAAATAATTATTTATTATACAGTTACATTAGAACATGCACATACCAACTACAAAACTACATCTTGTTTCGATGTTAAACAAATCTTTTTTAACGTTTCAACAGGTGGGAAATCACGATGCTACTCATACTGATATATATATATATATATATATATATATATATATAAATGGGAGTATATGGGGAATCACGATGATACTGATATATATATATATATATATATATATATATATATATATATATATATATATATATATATATATATCAGCATGAGTAGCATTCCCCACCTGATGAAACGTTAAAAAGTACTTTACTGATATATATATATATATATATATATATATATATATATATATATATATATATATATAAGAAAATCAGGCCACTTTAAGGTTCCATTATAATAATTTATTTCCCCAGAGCCCTTTTAAAGGACGCTGGATCATCAGATAACACTTTCAAAGATTGAAACGAAAGATGAAATGAAAATTCACACTTTTGACGGGTAGTATTAAGTTTATGTAATTTAAAAGAGATGGTAGCGTGGAGTATTGTGAGAGACATGGTCGAGTTTAGAGAGGGTTTATTTTAATATTTCTTTCAGTCGTACTTAGTATTGGGGGAGGAGGGACCAGACCATATATATATATATATATATAGATAGATAGAAAATTTATAAAATCTTTCTATTAATTATTTTTCAGGAAAAATATTTTCCAATGTCCAGTAACTGTTATTGCTCTTTTCATTATTAATATAGTTGTCCTTCCTAGCGTTTTGTTTGATGTAGTGTAGAATATCAAGACGTTGTTGATGCCGTTAGTTTAGATTCGAGTTACTTCTATTTTTATGCTAATTTTCACTCAATACAAGAGACACTCAAGGGAGAGTGTGACTATATGGTGTTGTATGATCGTAAGAAAAGGATGTGATATACATTTTAATTGTTACTGCTGCTGAAAGTCATCAAGTGATCTGGGTTTTTTTATTTGGTGCAGTACCTTTCCCTAGTCGACAAGGTTAAAAGGAGGATGGTCCTTGCTAAGAGCTACAGGCTTTATTCGCTAGACACCATTTTTAACCTTTGATTTTAGAAGGCCGTTATGTACGGCTGATAGTTCACTTATTTCTGAACGAGTTTGGCGCCATGCATTCCCCTTTTTGCTTCATCTTTTCGTTATATGTTCTTTTTTATTCATCTTTTTAATCTTTTTCTTCTTATCTTTTCATCTTTTTTCTTCTTGTGTTCTGTTCCATTCTGTCCTTCTTTCTTCATTATTTTCTTTTTCTTTTCTTTTTTTTTAATCCTTTTATTTTTTTCTGTTGTACTTTTCTTTTTTTTCATCGTTTTTTTTCTTGTTTGTGTTTATGTTGATGACATATATCTATCTTTTTTTCCTTTTACTTTTCTTTTTCTTTATCTTTTTTGCTTTTGTTCTTTTCTTTTCTTTTTCGTCTTTTTTGTTTCTTGTCTGTGTTTATGGTGATGATTTCTACACGTCTTTTTTCTCCATCATTTTCTATTTCTTTTTTTTTTTTGTCTTTTTTATCTTTTTCTTTGCCTTTTTTCCCTTTTACCGTCAATATTTTCTGTTTTCTGTTCTAATCTTTTTTTTTAAAATAATTTTCCCATTTCTCTCCTATTATATTTAATTCCTTATTTCGTTGAATATCAATTTTTTTAGTCCAGCTTTTTCTTTTTCTTTTCTTTTTTTTTTTGGATTCACTCTTCCTTTTTGTCTGTCGTTTCTTTTATTAGCATCACTCTATTCATTTTTCTTCCATCATCTCGTCCATCATCTCGTCCTTTCATCTCGTCTATCATGGCAGATTTCATGTTGACACGCAAAATACTAAATCGAACTTTATTGAGTGGCCCGTGATATTACAACCAAATTAAAAGAAAATGAACTGTAAAATCCCCAGGAATAAAGTCTTTAAAAAAATGCAGCAAGTGTCGGCTGTTCGATCATTTTGCACAAAGTCGACATGAAAAGAAGACTAATAGAAACTGCAACAGTATATATATATATATATATATATATATATATATATATATATATATATATATATATATATATATATGCATATGTATGTATGTATGTATATCTGTGTGTGTGTGTGTGTGTTGAGGAATGTTTATATATTGAATTACATTTTTGAAGAGATACAGATCTATATTTTGCGCTTAAAGCTATAGCTATGAAATTCATTGATCTAAATTTCTTTTCTTTGCATTTAAATCTTAAGCGAACTAATCTGGATGGGACCTCTGTATTTTAAAGTACCCTCGAAAAAGTTATATAACATATTTATTTCCTTTTTATTTGCACAAACTAGGAAAAGAGAGACAAAAAGAAAATGGAAATTATTTTTTATTCAACATTAAATATTACGACAGTATTAAAAATTATTTAAGAAAATATTATCTACATTCTAATGTTTTATTGTATTTTGAATATTTCTCGCTGTAATTTTACTTTGGTTATCGTTCTTATCTTCAGATAATGTCGTGCGTGGTCGTCCGTATATGAAAAATCGGCACCTTTATGCACATAAAATTTTTTGAAATTCCTTTAAAAATAAT
This sequence comes from Acanthosepion lycidas, assembly GCA_963932145.1. Lineage (NCBI taxonomy): Eukaryota > Metazoa > Mollusca > Cephalopoda > Sepiida > Sepiidae > Acanthosepion > Acanthosepion lycidas. Next base: position 37,817,796 of record OZ010597.1, read on the forward strand.
GGCGTTTGATGATTTGTGCTAAGTTTTTTATTATTAGTAGTTAATATAGATTTTTTTCTTAATAACAATATTACGTAACGGGTTTAAACTAATGCTTAAAATAACAGAATAATGTCACATTATCATAAGATAACGTCCCCAAAGAAAGACTTTACAACTGTTACAATACTCGACAACTTAATGTTAACAAAACCTCTTCTCTTAGGGGCTATAACTGAAATATTTTACTCATATTCGGGTTACGTTTTAAGCATGAAATCAGCAAAAAATAGCAGGACATAAAACACAAGCTTCACAAATATTCTAACCAGACACAGCTAAACTTATTTTGATGGTAATAGAAAAAGAATGGTGTATGCTCATTGTAATGACAAAAGTACACATATGTAGGCTTTAAGAAAGCTTTATTCAACTCAGAATAAAGGGTTCGCGTATAGTGTCCTTTTATAGTCCCAGTAAATAGAAATAGCCCTCTCAAAGAGGACACTAACAAAACAAGGGGAAACCACTCTTGATTATTTATAACACTCATATTGTTTTATTGCAAGCGGCAAACTAAACACAAGTCACTGACTGAGAAAATTCTTACCTGAAGACAGTTTGCTAGAAGGAAAATGCTGTCTTTTAAAAAACCCTTTCCTCCAATTTGAAATCGGATAGCCGAGATCGAATTCTACTGGAATCACACACGCACACACACACATATATATATGTATATAAACAAGTTGAGATGGGTAAATTGTCACCATTTTATATTATTAATTTCGAACATGCCCGTTATTTGTTTTTGATTTTGTCGACTGCATAGTATAATAGGCTTAGTTGGCCATTGTCTGTGAGAAAAAGAGTAACATGATGCAATTCACTCCTCCAGAAATTTGGAGACGCCATTCTGTACTGCTTGGCATTCGTTCCGGAAGTTCCAATACGAACATATCAGAATATTTGGGTGTCAATCTAAGGACTGCGCAGATGATTCAGAATGAGCTGGATGAGTCTAATGGTGATTACCAAGTTGTTTGGTTTGATCACTAATCATGGCGACGTTACGGCCCCATTCATCTTCCCATTCAGAGCATCAGACTCAACACGGAGGCCTTCATCAAAAACAAAAATTCATGTTTATAATTTCGTAGTATTGTGATGGGCGGGGGAGTTCACTATTTGCCCATAGCTGGGACCCTAACAGATGCTACCACCCGTGGTCATATTGGACCTAAGAACAATAGCATTTAATAGGTCGTTTCACGCTTCTCACAACCTCTCAAGTCCCCGATCAAAGGCATTGCTGCCGGATGTAGTTTATCGTCATACCCAAGACTTGATTTTTAAGTAATTTATTACTTATTTATTTTGATGCTATGACAGCTGAGAATTTCCCATTAGCCTAGCATGTGCGTTGATTCTTTCAGACGTCTGACTCTCCTGACTGGTTATTTCTAGACACAGTCAGTGGGGGGATGACTAAATACTGTTCAGTCTGAAGTCTGCAGTGAGGTCCGCCAGGAGTCTGTCAGTCAGTCAGAGCGAGCGAGTCAGTCAGTCAGTCGAGTCAGAGGCAGACCGGAACAGAGTCGCGTTCAGACACATATTCTTGTACAATTAACAAAATATTCATGTAAAAAAATGTCTATCAGAAACACTCTTTCACATAAAGAAGCACACACACACACGTCTATGTCTATCAGACACATAAACATACATGCACTTGAATAGAGAATATGTCATGGTCGGGTTTATCTCGTATCTAATAATTTAATTTCTTTTTTTTACTGATCACTTCCTTTCTTTTGGATGATAACATTTATAACTAAGTAGACCAATTCTTTTATGGTTGAGCGAATGGCATTGACTACATGATAACGTTGGTGGAGGATGAAGTCGATTTCATCGAGACTTTATCTCTTGTCTTTTTTCTTCTTCCTTTTCTCTTCCGTTAGCCTCGTAATTTTTATACACTATTTACATTATTCGGACTGTTGTCCTAATGTTTATGTTGCCATGCGTATCACAACGTTTCGGCCTTCTTCCCCGAGGACACATGGCACAGGGGATAAAGCCGTTTGAGTTCAATGCCTGGTTAAGGCAGTTGAGAACTTTCAAAGTGGGATTTAACAGGAGATAACTGACATCTATTAAACGTGGCACGTGGAACAAGAACAGTTTCCCCCAGTGAGCGAAATAAAGGGTTCAGTTTGACATTGCAACCACCTGAAGAATGCCGGAGCGCACAATGGCCAAAACGTTGTGATAAACATGGCGACAAAGATGAGGACAATAGTCCGAATAATATAAATAATACCTCATTTCAGAAATATAGACAGATAACGAATTTTTTGGTTCCTATGGTGATGGAACACTTCCAGTTAGCACGGT
>OZ010597.1:37825171-37835171 GCA_963932145.1 Acanthosepion lycidas
GCAAATAGTGGATATTTCCACATATTATTAAAAGGAATTAATTTTTCTTATGTTTTCAATGTTAAACATTCTCAATATTAGACATTCTTTTTTTGTGTGTTAGTGACACAAATGATTTCCTTGAACTGGCAATGAAAATGTTTTTCTGCGTGTAAAGTAATAAAACAATTAAGATTGGTCCGAGAAAGAGTGAAGAAAGGTATCTGTATTCTTATCTTTTAATGACCCCTGTCTGTAAAGCATAATTTTTTTTTAAATCCACATTGCAACCAAAATCGGTTTGCGATTTTGTTATGGTGAAACACACCTATTTCTATAGTTAATAGACCCTCCCACCTATAATAAGTAGGAGTAGTAAGAGTAAAAAGGGAGTCGTTCAGTCAATCGGTTGCACTTGAGCGTGGTGTAATGGTTAACAAACTTGTCTCGCTAAAACAGTTACGACTGAATAGTGAGTTCGATCCCTATATGTTCGGCTTTGTGCCACATCTAAGCTAGGCTTGGAAAACTATTTTCAGTCAGTCGCTCAACTCTTGAACGACAGTTCGGTTGAACTCTCTTCCTTCAGGCGGGGAGGAACCCGAAGGAGGCTACGCCGAAGGGCGGATTCTCTTTCAGGGGGTAAACCGACCCTGAACCCGTTTATACGGGTTCAATGGGCATATTTTTGGCCGAGCCCACGGCCTCGGAGAGCCCACGTTAAAAAGGCCTTGTGTCAGATGACGCCCTCGTGAGGGGGATGACTGAATATAGTCAGTCAGTCAGTTGGTGAGTCAGTCGATGTCGGAGGACAGTTGTATACTAAAGTATCAGCGACCACAACTAGATTACTCTACATTATACCTCTTATATCAAGTTCCTAACGTTTTGTATGTCGAACCTAATTTAGTACAAATACAAGCCTCCACTGTGAAGTCACTCCACAACAGATTTCTCTCTTCTTTTTAATATATACACTTTTCTCTCGTTGGAATAACTATAACCTCTTCCCTTTATATATTTTTTAAAGTATATATATATATATATATATATATATATATATATATATATATATATATATATATATATATATATATATATATATATATATATATATATATATATATATATAGTCAAACCTAGAGAGCCAGATAAAACTACCAATGTTTCACCTGACGATCCGCTTAGGTGAAACCTTGGTAGGTTTGTCTGGCTCTCTAGGTTTGATTAGGTCTGCTCTACTTTTGTATTGAGCACTTTTAAGTTAGTTGATTACTCGTATCGGGGTTTTTTCTTTGGGCTTTGGACCTGTATGCTGTACGATTATTTTCGACAGACGTTCATGTTCATAGCTCTTTCTTTTTTCAAAACCATTTTTTGTCTCCGGGATTGATTTGACCATTAGCAAATCAAGAAACCGAAGGTTTTCCGAAATGAGTGTAGTTACCTATATATATATATATATATATATATATATATATATTGAACAATAAAAAAATTAAAAAATTAAAATCTTCAGACAGACTGGGTTGTAGATTAATATTCTTTCGTTTTTTTTATTATTATTATTTCATTTAGGTTCCTCGACTAGCTTCGGCCAAAATGGCCATCATCGGGAGAAGAAATATTTCTGCTTGCTGCTAGCAGTAAACTACAGAAATGAATGTCTTGATGGAGAAAATGAACTTTTGTCTGTAGTTTTCATTTGTTTTTTTATTTTTTTATCTTTTTAACATTGATCTTTTAACATTCCTTGTGTTGGTCAAACAGTCTCTTTTAAGTTGTTATTTGAGATAAGAGCTGGATGGATCTATGCTTCTCTGAATTCCCTTGGTCAGTTTGACAGTTTTATTGGTCCTGGAGAGGGGATTTGTCTCTGCTTAGTGTTTGCGTGTGTGTATTATTTGGTTCTTAGGGAGTGAGTGAGTATGATATGTCTAAGCGTGTATATTGGTGTGGGTGGGTGTTAACATTTGGCTCATTAAGGAGTGAGTGAGTATGATTTGTGTAAGTGTGTATATTCGTGTGGGTGTGTGTATAAGTGTGAGGCCTCAACACCTCCGTAAGCATGTCTATATATATATATATATATATATATATATATATATATATATATATCAAACGAATAGTAGGTAAGATTTTCATAAAAGATTATCGGAAGAGGGAACCTTTAGAAAAGTATTACGTTAAATATATCAGTTTTTCATCATAATTTCAAATTAAAGAATGTAATTTTGATTAAAAATTTTCTCGGATTTTTCGCTTATAGGACTCAATTCCGGCGCCATGCTTTCCAACCAACTTTATTCTTCAAAAATTAAAATGCAATGTCAATCGCCATCTACTGTCCACCTGATTACTCTTTCTTCTTCCTGTTTCTTATTAATCTTCCTGTTCTTAATTCGTCCACACCCTGCAATCTCTTGTGGCTTTACTGCTTTGCATTGGGGTAATACCGACTGAACAAAAAGGAAGAGAGTTGAACAGGCGGGATGTGGCAAATATCTCACTGCTCTATCGCTACTTTCACTAAAACTTCTCGGACGAACTAAATTCCTTAATCCTTAAAGAATGGAATACTGTTGTCATATTTGGGCGGGTGCTACACAGAACAAACCTTCCAGTTTCGATCGGATACAAAAATATCTCCAAGTCCTTATGGGTGACGATTCATTTTCCACCCTTCAACCGCTCTCTCTCTCTTACAGGCGGGATGTGGCAAACCTCTCACTGCTCTATCGCTACTTTCACTAAAATTTTTCGGACGAACTAAATTTCTTAATCCTTAAAGAATGGAATACTGTTGTCATATTTGCGTGGTTGCTACACAGAACAAACCTTCCAGTTTCGATAGGATCCAAAATTGTCTCCGAGTCCTTATGGGTGACGGCTTATTTTCCACCTTTCAACCTCTCTCTCTCCCATATAGGCGGGGTGTGGCATGCCTCTCAGTGCTCTATCGCTACTTTCACTAAAACTTCTCGGACGAATTAAATTACTTAATCTTTAAAGAATGGAATACTGTTGTCATATTTGGGCGGGTTCTGCACACACCAAACCATCCAGTTTCGATAGAATTCTAAAATATGTCCGTGTCCTTTTGGGTGACGATTCATTTTCCACCCTTCAATCTCTCTCTTTCTCTCACAGGAGGGATGTGGCAAGCATCTCTCTGCTCTATCGCTACTTTCACTGAAACTTCTCGAACGAACTAAATTTCTTAATCCTTAAAGAATGGAATACTGTTGTCATATTTGCGTGGTTGCTACACAGAACAAACCTTCCAGTTTCGATAGGATCCCAAATTGTCTGAGAATCCTTGTGGGTGACGATTAATTTTTCCCCCTTCAACCTCTCTCTCTCTCACACACAGGCGGGATGTGGCAAGCCTCTCACTGCTCTATCGCTACTTTCACTAAAACTTCTCGGACGAACTAAATTCCTTAATCCTTAAAGAATGGAATACCGTTGTCATATTTGGGCGGGTGCTACACAGAACAAACCTTCCAGTTTCGATAGGATCCAAAAATGTCTCCGAGTCCTTATGGGTGACGATTCATTTTCCACCCTTCAACCTCTCTCTCTCTCTCTCTCTCTCACAGGCGGTATGTGGCAAGCCTCTCACTGCTCTATTGCTACTTTCACTAAACTTCTCGGACGAATAATATTCCTTGATCCTTGAATTAAAAACTTCGAATAGATATGAGCGTTCGAGGGAAATCATGAGAAGTTGGTAGTTCAAAAATAGTAATTTAACCTTGGTGATCAGACGCTTCCCCTGTATCCTAATAGTATAGTACGTCACGTTATATGATGTTTCCACGTAAGATACATATTTGATTTCTTTCTTTGAGATTTTTCGGACATTCAGGCCGGTAAATATTGTTAATACTGTTTTTTATAAACAGTGAATTTACTTAAATATTTGTATCTATAAATAGAACGTATTATATAATCATAAAAAATGTCTGAGACGATTGTCCGACTTTGTCCGTTTCATAATGTATGTCATTTGTTTACATTTGGACACGCATTGAGCATATATATATATATATATATATATATATATATATATATATATATATATATCTTTTTGAATATACTTGAAAAGTTTATTTTGTTCAGATTTTTTTTTTTTTTTTTATGCGAATAAGAGATTTCTCTCTTTCCTTGGTTAGACGATAAACTACACCCAACAGCAAGGCCTCTGATCAGGTTTTGAGGTGCGTGGAAACCTATCGTAATTGCTGATGGTCCCAGGTCCATTCTGACCCGAGTTGGTAGCACCTGTTAGGGTCCCAGCTATGAGCATATAGTTGACACCCAAATTGGGTTCAAATCTCTATGAAAGTATAAAAATATGTTTTAACACATACCAGAAATACTTTGAAAAAATTAATGGCAGCAATACATTTTTATAAAAATGTTACTACCAACTATAGTTTAATTTGAAAGAAAATATTACCAATAATAAACAAAAATTGGCAGTATCAAATAACCCATTGAGTTTGATATGCCGTAAAACAAACCAAACCGAACCAATATTTCTTTTAACATCAACTACGAACACGGTTGGTCCTGTTCAGGAATTAAAAAGATATCTACCTATTTAAACAAAAATCAAATAATAATGTGCTTTTCAAGCAACCTAAAACGACAATAAGCATGTTACTTACCGCTCTATACGCACCCAAATATTGCGTTTCGCCAAATAAACCGGCGGCCTGTTGATTACCGAAGATAAAGCTCTGAATGTCAACTGTATTTGTCATTAAAGTGCTCCATATCAAAGGATAGAGCATCAGTTAAAGCAAATAAAAAAATTAAAAGTTCATCTTATGTTTCCCAACTTGGTGTTTCGTGGATATGCTACCTACTCGTCAAACATCCTGGCACATGGATACCATATCTGCGAAATCCAGAGTTGGAAAAGGTAAGGTGAACATGCATCAATATAAAGAAACTATTGCAGTTTTGATGATGGTCAACGATTGAGGGAGATGAAGAAATTCAGGATTCTGTTTACTGCCACTTTCTTCGATTTGCGTTCCTTCGAAATGTTAAAATCTATCCCGTACCATTTTTTCTTAATGCTAAACACTTACATATAAACAAGTCAAGATCGGCAACATTAGAGGAGTAAAGAATGAACATTAAAAATATATTTCTAGTTATCGGGAATAAAAGCGTTTAATGCGCATGCTGTCTTTTCTCAATTAACGTCTAATGTGAGCGACTTTTGGTGCTGAGGATAATCTAAATTAGATCTTGAATAATTCGATGGATTCTGAATATGGATCTAATATGAAAAATCCTTCTTCACAAAGATATTGCGTCGCAAACAAATGAGAGCATCCTGGGTAAGACGATAAACTTCATCCAGCAGCAAGGCCTTTGATCAGAAGGTTTTGAGGAGCGTGGAACCACCTCGTAATTGCTGGTGTTCCCAGGTTCACCCTGACTCGGGGTGGCAGCACTTGTCAGCCTCCCAGCTATGGACAAATATCTACCCCGCCAAAAAATAAATAAATAAATAAATAAAAATAATGGCAAAAACACTATGAAAGTATAAAAATAGGTTTTAATACCAGCAATACATTTTGGATAAATCTTTACCAGCAATAAGTTTTCGGGGAAAAAATATTACCAACAACACATTTTTGAAAAAAAATATATTACCAGCAATAAAAATCTTGTCGACGATATTTATATAAAAAAAATTGAAACCAAACCTTAAGAAAATTAATTATGAATACTGCACAAATGTTCTAAAATGTTTACAATAGACAGACTAAAATATCAAGATCTATATTAATAGCTTCTCATACTATTTTCTTCTTTTTCAAAAAGAACTCTTCACATATCATAATTAGTTACCTCCCCTAGGGCGTAAACATACACCGCATGACACAAAAATTAGCGGTCCTCAATCTACAAGTAAAATTATAATTTTCAGATAAACATAGCAATTTTGTCTTTGGAAATAATGTACATTACATTTTTGTCTTAAAAAATACACCCTGAGGATGATATTGTGGTAATGTCGAAAGTACACAGTAATTTTCTCTATTCATTTAATACCGCCAACATCCGAGAATATGAACGGATCCTAATCAAAATCAGCAAACGAAACTTGTCTAAATTATTCAATGAAACTTACCTCAATATATATATATATACATATATATATATATTGATTTTCTAAGCGTAGCTTAGATATGGCGCAAGGCCGAAAGTATGGGGCATATATATATATATATATATATATATATATATATATATATATATATATATATATATATTTCGTTTCATTTGATTTTTGGAAGTGCTATCTCATGATTCGTCGTCCTTTAAAAGGGTTCTGGTGAATTAAATTATTATAATGGTACATTAAAGTAGTCTGCTTTTTCTTTAATATATATATATATATATATATATATATATATATATATATATATATATATATATATATATAACGAAAGAGACTTTATTTATTAACCTGATAGACTTTTATTACTTAAACTTCATTTCTAGTGGATACTCGTATTTGAGTAGACGTCCTGTTTATTTATTATTATAGGAATTCGAAATCGTTATTCGATTTCTCATTCCGATGCCTTATTCATTACACCACACGTACAAATTGATGAAAAAAAATACACGGAGGGGATGATTACAAATCTCCAAATGCGTGAATCTTAGGAGTATAGGAGACTTACTGCAGAATTTCAGTGATGAACATAGCGCCCTTTTTCTATAGGCAATTTATATTCAAAGTGTCAATTAGTAAGCGAGTTTCTGTGAAAGAAAGTATGAAAATTCGAATGTACGTTTGTTAGCAAATTTAACAGCCCAACGGGCAAATTAGAAATACCGAAATCAAACTAGTACAACAATTTAGATATCTGGGAAATGTTTTAACAAAGGACCGAAAGTGCGTCACTGAAATCCGAAGGCACGTTACGATAGCGAAAGATGCCTTCGAAAAGCTAAGCACAGTATTAAGAAACCGAAACAAATATCATTGCTACGTGATATCAATCCTCCTATATGGCAGTGAGTGTTAAACAATCCCCTTATAGATGAAAAAGAGACTTGAATCAACAGAAGGATGCTGAGAGTTTCATCGACAAAACATGTAAGCAACGACTAATTTTTAGAGAAAATAGAAACAAAAAGGACTCTTTTACTTAGCAGCAGGAAGAGACAGTTGACATTTCTAGGGCATATAATGAGGAAAGATGACTCGGGAAATTTGATACTCACAGGACAGATTGAAGACAAGCGAACCTTAGTAAATGGGTTATACAGAAAGGCTTAGATAACAAAAAAGACAAAATTTATTAAGAGCTACAAAAAACAGGAAATTGTGGAGAGCCATAGTCGTCAGTGTCCTGAAGGGGTACGGTACATAGAAGAGGATGTAATTCATTTGTTAGTTTTCCGAAAAAAAAAAATGATGTCCAGTTTGACTTGTTGGGCTTATGTCATTACAAATGTCTAATCCAGACGTTTCTGCCATTCCTTGTTAAGACACAAAAACTGTTATTATAGAGAAAAATACTTTTCATGACAAGTGGTTTTGATTGGTGCTTCGCGTCACGTGCATCCAGCTAGAGACACGCTATGATTATCAAACGTTTTCGAATTGCTTGTTAGAGCGTTGAAACAGTACTCAAAATACTTCAGTAAAGAACCTTCGAAGAGCGTTAACTTTCATTTTTATGACAGCTGTTTTAAAAAACGGAAAGGCTGTTAAGCACTCAGATAGGAATTCCAGTGTGAGACACGCAACGCTGATTTGGATTTACCGTCACTGAAATTTACGGAAAATACACAATGTAATTATTATAGAGTTTTGACTAGGCTTAATTTCATCTTAATTTCATTAATTCATTTGTTTTAATCGGAACTTCTCTGTCATTTCATGATAGCAGTCAGCAATATGAATATGGTGAAAGCAATAAGTGTCCGGCTGTATTTGAAATTGCGTCCCTCTCCGGGATTATCCCACTTGTCTGCTAAAGGAGTTCCGATGAAAACCGCTAGATGGCGTGACAAAGCAGTATCTCAGAAAAAGGGAAAATAAAGTAAAAATCTCTTTCTATTCATCTACAGGATGCCTTATGAATAAAATGTGTCACAGACACACGCACGCACGCATATATATATATATATATATATATATATATATATATATATATATATATATAAGGCATAAAATTTCGTAGTGAAACTAAACTTTTCACTAACGCAGTTTCACCTCCTTCACTGTCTTGAGACAGTAAGCTAGAATTACTCTAACTTACTGCTTGAAGACACTGAAGGTCGCGAAACTGCAGTAGCGGAAAGGTTATATATATATATATATATATATATAAAACTGCATTAGGATCCACAATATTTCCACTCAATAAGCCCTAGAATAATATGAAGCACAACCGTTACCTCCCACCAAAATAACCGTTAGAATAATGCAATAGTCTACCCACAAGGCAATACAATAGACTACTGGCTTCAAATAGATGACTTCGGAGCTTCTGCATCTTTTCTGGGCGGTTACCTTGATTAAGTTGATGAATGCTGCCATAATCCTTGATTTCAGTTCATCTTTGGTGTTACAAGGAGTTTTGTTGGTGTCTTACTCAACTTCCATACATAATAATCAAGGGGGTTGCCGTTTAGGGAGTTAGGTGAAAGGCGATGTGGTCGCAGAAATTATCTGACAGCCATGACTGGATTCTACTGCTTGTGTGGTATGCTGCAGAATCCTGTTGCCAGACATACGGTCATTCTCTTGGCCCAGGGCAACACTGCCTTCTCAAGGAACTTGATGTAGGCCTCCGTGTTGAGTCTGATGCCCTGAATGGAGGCATAACGTTCAAACACCATGATGTTGACTGGATATATCATCCAACTCTTTCCAAATCCTCTGCACTGTTTTCAGATTGACACCAAAACACCGTGAAATTTTCGTATTGGAGCTTCCGGTGCGAATGTCAAGTAGTGCAGCATGCCCATTCCAAATTTCTGGCAGAGTGAATTGCGTCATGGTGCTCTTCTTGTCACAGACGATGCCCAACTGATCCTACTTTAATGTGCAGTCGGCAAAATCAAAATGCGCATGCGCGAAATTATAAATATAAAATGGCGGCAATTTACCCATCCCACCCACGTAGCATTGTTTACCACACATATCCAAAATAGCAAAAGAATCTATCTATCTATCTATCTATCTATCTATCTATCTATCTATCTATCTATCTACCACATGTCACATTACGTTGAATCACCGAACTTAAGCACCGTCGATTCTGGTGACCACTTGACAATACTAGGTTCTGTAAGGTTGGATGTGCAGGTGGTGTAATGTATAATGGCTCGGTATTGTTAATCGGAGAACTAGGTTGCAATTCCCGTTGGCTTCGTTATATTCACTTACGTGCAAATACCATTGGGAAAGGTCCACCTCTTCCTCCCCAGCCATGGGGTAATTAGTAAGAGTTATGTTACTAAATCATTATTATCTAAAAAAAAAAAAAAAGAAATCTTGCAATCTAAAAATATTTTCTGGCTTTAAATAATCTGAAAAGGGTTGATAAGCCGTAGAAACCGAATCAATCAATAAACACACGCACACACGCACGCACACGTGCACACACGCATGTATATCAGCCTGTTCATATCTATCTATCTATCTATCTACCCAAGTCTGTCCATATCTATCTATCTATCTATCTATCTATCTATCTATCTATCTATCTACCCAAGTCTGTTCATATCTATCTATCTATCTATCTATCTATCTATCTATCTCAGGTTGTTTGTATCTGTCAGTCTTTTCCTCTCTAAACAAATTATATTTTGATTTGAGGCGAAAAACCTTATTTCGAATAATGAATTTTCTAGCTAGTCAACGTCAAAGAGCGTGACGCTACAAATTGTTGCGTGAGAAATGCCCCCCTTCCCCCCTAATTCTAGATAACTTTATTTCGTCCAGTTTTATATCTCAGCAAACGCA
>OZ010597.1:37840171-37852671 GCA_963932145.1 Acanthosepion lycidas
TAATGAAACACCCTTATATAAATCCGTCTTAATGAAACACTCTTATATATAAATCCGTCTTAATGAAACACTCTTATATATAAATCCGTCTTAATGAAACAATTTATTATGCTGATCTTTCTAGATTAAAAAAAAAAAAAAATTGCAGCTATTTGTAAATCTTTCTCAATGATTTTGTGATTTTTCATGACATTAATTCGCTTCTAAAAAAACTTTCTTCCTTTCACACAATTATAGTCGGGAGTAGGGATTGTAAACCTTTAACAGGTTGGTTACTCATTTTGGAGAATGACTGCCTGTTTGTTAGATACGACGCGTCGATTGTGCTTTGAAGTTGGCAATAGTGGTCAGTAGAGGTCAACATTCTGACAATCATAGCCCAAAATTCTGGTGAGCAACTTTGTACAGACGCAGGCCAGCATCAACGAATCGTATAGGGCAGCGCTACTTGTTTGGCGCGTAGTCCGTAACACAGATCATGACAAATGAACGGATCCTGAATTTTCACAATGAACGGGTGATCTCTAAGAGGGGCTCTCTGCCATCAGCGATTCTTCGGACTTAATCTCAACACAGACGTCAAGTGAAATTCGTACATACGATCCATCGATCGCTAAAGACGTTGGAAATATGGTCGCTTCTCTGTACCGCTTCAGTAAGCACCTGTCTCCTCCTAACCGCATCAATACGTACCTGACTCTTTCTGCTAATCCCTCCATTAAGTACCTGACTCTTTCAGCTAATCGCTCTAGTAAATACCTGACTCCTTCTGCTAACCGCTGCAGTAAGTACCTGAATACTTATGTTAACCGCTCCGGTAAGTACCTGACTGCTTACGCAAATCGCTCAAGTAAGTACCTGACTCCTTACGCAAACCGCTCCAGTAATTACCTGACTCATTCTGCTAACCGCTCCAGTAAGTACCTGACTTTTTCTGCTAACTGCTCCAGTAAGTACCTGACTTCTTCTGCTAACCGTTCCGGTAAGTACCCGACTCCTTACGCTAACCGCTCCATTAAGTACCTGACTCTTTCTGCTAACCGCTCCAATAAGTACCTGACTCCTTACGCTAACCACTCCAGTAATTACTTGACTCACTCTGCTAACCGCTGCACTAAGTACCTGACTCCTTCTGATAACCGCTCCAGTAAGTACCTGAGTCCTTCTGCTAACCGCTGTAGTAAGTACATGTCTCCTTACGCTAACCGCTCCAGCAAGTATCTGAATCCTTCTGATAATAGCTGCAGTAAGTACCTGAATTCTTCTGATATCTTCTAGCTATGCAAGAGCTAGATCAGTCTGAAAATGCAGTAATGCATATAGGTCCAGGAGCTACCCAGTATTGACTTTCCAGTTGCGATAGTGTCCCAATGCACCTATGCGGTCTTGTTGGTGATGAATTATTTTCTATCCTACAACCACTTTCCTACAGACGAAATGTTGCAAGACTCTCGCTACTCTCGCTTTACACTGAAAGTCTTAAAGAAACTGGTAACAAGAACACTTCTACTCAAAATAAGAAAAAGTTGAAATTTCTTGGACATATAATGAGGATGGACAGCTTGGAAAACTTAACCCTCACAAGGCATATCGAGGACAAGAGAGATAGAGGAAAGCAACGGGCCACCTACCTGATGAGTTAGTATGAATGAATAGTAGAACGCGGGACAGGAGGTTTGGAAAAGGGAGAATCATTACAAGGAACAAGAAGTTGTGGCGAACCACTATCGCCGCACCTCCTGAATGGACACGGCACGTAGAAGACGTATAAAAAGTTGCCTTTCCAGTCGAGTAATGCCGGGCCACTAAACAAAGTCTGTACGATGTTCAAATCCTTCCCTGTCTGGCATGAATAGAAATATGATGGGACGATATCTGACTCGTCCCTTTATCTATACAAGTGCAAACGGCGTAGAATATAGTATCAACAGACGGTATTCGTCATTGTACGATCGGATGCATCCGAGAGATCAAACCTTTATTTTTACCCAAAGAGCGTGCACAGAAATATGCGGTTTGGGTGCTCTTTGTTTACCCTTACGTTCGTTCCTGGCCGGTTTTGAACAATAGGCGCTGCAACCAGGAATAATCCCCCTTTTTTTTTCATATTACTAAAAGTTAAGCAAACCAGATCACGAATATCAACTGTTTTTACTAGATTTTATAAAGATGAATAGGGGATCCAATTTGCTACATAAATTCATTGCAAACTGAGCCCCCACCCCAACGCAAGTCAAATGAAAATATGCTCATAACACATAATTTCTTAAAATGTAAAAGACTAAAAAAACTAAAGGAAAAAAAAAACTTTAAAATTCATAATCTGGAGTGATTCATATTATTATCGATTAAGCATTCTAGATTACGAATATCATTTTTTTTACATATTTGTTTTTAGCTTCAGTAGGGTTATCAATTTACAACGAATTTACAAAGCAAACTGGACCTCTCTATTAAAATTTTATAATCTTTTATATATTCGTAATCTAAGGTGTTAATCTATAGTAATATGACTTTTTTCTTTCGTCTTTTCTTCGTTCTCTTAGTTTTTACTTTGAAAGTAGTCTTTATTTCATTTTTCTTTCTTTTTACAACATTAATATTTTTTCTCTTTTCATCAGACACTAGTTTATCTTTCTTTCTTTCCTTTTTCTTTCTTTCTTTCTTTCTTTCTTTCTTTCTTTTTAGAATTTCAATTCTTTCGTTCTTTTTATCTTTCTTTTTCTTTCTTTCATTCTTTCTTTCTTTCCAGAATTTCAATTCTTTCCTTCATTTTCAGATACTAGTATTTTCTTTCTTTCTTTCTTTCTTTCTTTCTTTCTTTCTTTCTTTCTTTCTTTCTTTCTCATCTGATACTAGTCTTTCTTTTTCGTTCGTTCTTTCTTTCTTTCTTTATTTCCAGAGTGTTAATCCTTTCTTCCATCTTCTTCAAAATCCCAATGTTTGTTATTAAACTGAAACGCCATTCCTTTTCTAATCCTTTCCACTTACCCACCTAATTTGCTCATCTTCGCGAAGGCCAGCAAATATCATCTGCCTTACCGTCACAAACTACATGACACCCCACTCCCACTGCCAGTTTTATAGATCCGAAATTTAGCACGTGTTAATAATGAAATTTTGCCACTTAAACGAGTACGACATCATCATTTTTATTCAATCTGTTTTATTTCAAACGACATTTTCCTGCACTCAAGTCACGCTCAGGAAAACGTATTGCGAAGCACATTCCGAGTATTAAGCCTTTAGCCGACCAGATTTTTATAGGCATTCTTAAGAAAAGTAGAACATTCCTTTTGATTTGATAGAAGTAAAGTGGTGAGGAATCGGAGAAAACCAATGTTACGGATTAGTTTGATCTGCAACATTGGTTTTCCCCGATTGCACAGCTCAAATGAAAGAAAATGACTTGAACAAATAAGAAAAACGGTTGATTCACTGCTTTTCATCAAAATACGAATATGAAAAGAAACGAAAAACAAAAATGCTAATTTCCCGCAACAAAAATAAAGAATTTATATTTTCATTTGACAAGAAAGATTAATATTTTAGTGGCTTCATAGAAATTAAGATGTAAAATAAATAGAAACGTAGTAGTTTTTTGTTGTTTTTTATCAAGAAATCCATTTATACGGAGAGATTTCTCTTTCTCCAATGTCAGAAGATGATGTACGCTTGTGAATTAACAATTAGTGGAAATAAGACGTTAACAAAGCAAGTAACACAAGACTTTCATTACATATTATTAAACGCCATAGCTGCAAATAGCGTCATTTAAGTGAATTAAAAGGGGAGGAAGTCTTTCATTTTGTATAAAGGAAATCAATTTATTTTAGTGCATCAAGAAAAAATAGTAAGCAAATGTCTGATTTAAATATTTAGAGAGAAAAAAGTTATAATCGTGGAAAAATGAGCAAAGGTCCTCGTTTATTCAATCCTTTTTTATCTGGAACATAAACTAAGTGCAATATTATCTTGACAGGAAGGGGACGAGAACCGCGGCTAGGGCGATGGTTCTTTAATGTTTAATATGCGGCTCGGAGAAATGTGTTGAGTGAGCTTCTTTTTTCATCACATTTAATACAAAAGTTAATAAGAAGATGTCAGTTACTAGCTTGGCCAAAAAGTCCGGACTCACAAAGGAATCGGAAAGAAAGCAACAATTCTTGAACTCTGTCTGGTGGAATTTCCAAGGAGAACTGTATTTCGAGCTTGTTCCACACGGTCGCGCCATTGGCGCTAAACTCTATCGCCAGCAGCTAGACTGCGTGTACAACAAACTAAAAGAGTATCGTGCTTTGGTCAATCGAGGTCAGACAATGCGAGGCCACATACTGCCAGGTGGACAAAGGAGAAGTTCAAACATATGAACGGTCTCGTTATCCGCGTTGTCAGCAACCATGGTCCTACTTATCCGCGGGTGGCTGAATCACAGAAGATTTTAAAAAATGGAATATATATATATATATATATATATATATATATATATATATATTAAACTAAGAATATCTGTCTATATTTCTGAGATGATTTATTGTAATTATTTATACTATTTATATCTTTTGGAGTGTTGTCTTCATCTTTATTACCACAAGAGGTTGTATGCTTCGACCTTCTTCAAGTGATATAACATTGGAATTTCGGGGGTGGATTGTTCTAGTTCCAAGAACCTTGGCTTTTTATGGCTATCTGAGTTTCAGTTACTTTCCCTAGCAAAATATATTTCCAAGCTGTGAAATATAAACAAAAAAGATATAGACAAATAATAATAATAATAATAATAATAATAATAATAATAATAATAATAATAATAATAATCAGAAGGCGTATGCTTATTGACATAGCAGTACCATCTGAGAGAAACACCCTCATGAAAATTATCCAGAAATTGTCCAAATACAAGGAATTGGATATTAAAATGTGCGGAGGGGAATGAGACTGTATCAACGGTAATCGAAGTTCTGGACCTCGTGAGAAAAGAAATGGACAATTTTACTAACAGTGTCCCAGATAACATCAACATACAAGTTGCCCTGAAGACCTCCCTACTAAGAACATTCCATATACTAAGAAAAGTGCTATCAATTAAATGACAATTCTCCTATAGTGCCTAAGGAACATAGTTTGGACCCGTCTCTACAGGATACAAAGCAAGAAACATAGCAGACAAAATAATAATAATAATAATAATAATAATAATAATAATAATAATAATAATAATAATAATAAACTTGAGACCCGTCATTCTTCGTACACCGGGGTGAATCATCCTTCTGCTCTTCGTAGTTCAATAGTAAGAAGTGAAATCCACACTGATAAGCTTCTTCCCAAGAACTGCTGCTTTGCAGGAGCAGACTCCCGATAGGATGTTTTCCCAATCACCATAATCTTGTCCTCATCAAGTCTTGGGATAACCTCAAGAACAGCGCTTCTTGCTTTTTCTTACACTTATCCAACACCACATAGGAAGCCTCTACCTTGAGTGGCTCTTGTATTGGGTGAATACTATAGTAAAAAAAAATATAATATGACCCGATGTAGCAGTGAAGGACAAGAAGGAAATAACACAGCAATGCAAGTGGTAATAGGGTCGCCTTGTCTGGTTAAGGAAGGGATGGAAAAATGCACCAGCCAACGGCCCGACTGCATCAAGATGCAGAAGATCGTCCTGCTAGGTACTGCTTACACATCAAAAAGGACTTTATTTGGTAAATTAAACCATCATACCCAAGTCCAAGCGATAGACTATCGGAATGAATAATTCAGGGTATTAATAAAAAAGCTTCCTTCCTGATTTTTCTTTAAGATACTGTGCAAAGTCAGCAACTTGATTATGTCATTATTTTCTCTTCGAGTTACGTGTGCTATCCATTTTAGTTGTTGCTGCGGTTGGAAGTTTTCAAGTCAAGTTCTTTTTCAGTTTGTTGTTATTTGTAATTACTCAAACCCCCACCCCACCCCACGAGGTCATGTTGAGACACAAAGTCGGTTTAATGTGGGAAACCCGAGCGCATACACCCGGGCCAGGAACAAAAATTACGCGCAGCCCATGCAACCGTCGGTTACGCTGGCCTCGGTGCGAGCGCCGATCCTTCTTTCTGGTGCAATGAGAGGTCACGGACTCGGGCAGTTGTTCCCCAGGGCTGGGCACCGCAGTATAATTTTCCTCGACTGCCAATCTGTCTTTTAACGGAGCCGCCCCTGAGCGCACTCTACCCAAAGACAGAGATGCAAATGAGAGATGGTAAATAGGGTGTTACAAACTACTCGAGTGTAATTTACACACTTTAGTTTGTTGTTATTTGGTAAAGTTCTTTGTTTGCGATTCAGTCACGCCACTCTACGAGATCTCTATGAACAGCAAAAAGGAGTAGCATATTTACCTTCGATAAAATAAACTCCTATGCTGAAAACGTTTCTTATTTTCTTCCGTATCGTAATGGGGAACACAGAAATCTCTGGTTCTTGTTCGATCACCAAAGTTAAGCAGTGGCGAGCTTGGTCAGTGTTACGTGGAGGATTGCTTTGGAAGGCCGGGTACTATAATCTACCTCTTACGCTCCGAAATTTGTTTCGGTTTTACTAGACCAAAAATTGACCCCTAGACCATTGTCGTACTAGCGTCGGTATTTGAACAACCCCACTCTTTAGTTCAGTGAGGGAGGTGCCGCTACAAGTTTGGAATCCACGAGACCAGTCCTCCCTCGAATTTTTCCGTTCCTTATCCGAAAACAGAAACATTCTAGAGAGGCAAAGTTTAATTGTCAGCCAGTAAAGTAATCATCAAATATATATATATATATATATATATATATATATATATATATATATATATATATATATATATATATATATATATATATCAGTCGGGTTTCGATCCCGGCTTGAAGCAATCGGATGTCTAGCCACACTAATGAGCTGGATGACAATATATACGCGGCTGGAAAATTTAATTACGGTTGAGGGAAAGCGCGAATTTGTGAACAATGACTACTATTGCTAATACTACATAGCTCTTCTATGAATTGAGCACTGTCGGTCATTGGCGTGTTTATTCGAAAAATAGGTACGTACAAATTCGCCTTCCTCGTTACCGACCGCTGATAGCTCAGGGGTAAAATCTCTGTCTGATGCCAAATCTGTCGGGTTTCGATTCCGGCTTGTAGCTATCGGATATCTAACCACATTTACGAGCTGTGATACAGTATAACAGCCTCTCTGTGGATGGCAATATATATATATATATATATATATATATATATCAATTGATAATTAGTAGATACATTTCCAAGGAGGACATTAATCCAAAGAGAGTTCAATGTAAGAACAGAGCATATATATATATATATATATATATATATATATATATATATATATATATATATATATATATATATATATATATATATATATATATTCATACATGTTTCATTAAATAATATAGACAGGTGTTGTCTATTTGTTTTATGTAAATTATTTTCATAACGTCTGATAAGCTTAATAAATTATCATTCAACGAAAAAGAAAATCACAATATTGATCCATGTTTTTTAATCAAATCTAAGATTTCGGCTTACATAACCATTATCAAAGATGTCAATTACTGTACAAAGATATATATATATATATATATATATATATATATATATATATATATATATATATAATATTAAGGTTCATTCTAGAAGTTTGGAGACTTTTTCAGAGTCATTTATTAATTTCAAAGAAGTACAAATTTCTAATCTCCTTCAAATTAGAATCCTTTGACCTCACTGACCTTGGTTTTACGTTCCAGCCACTTAGTGGCGGCTCCATTGAAGTCATTGAAAGTAAAGGTATCTCTTGTCACAGCCTCCTTCATCTTCTCACTGTCTTCAAAACGACTGCTCCTGAGTTTCTCTTTCAGTTTGGGAAACAACCAAAAGTCATAGGGAGCAACGTCTGCACTGTAGGGAGGATGAAGGACATTTTTGATAACCTTCTCTGTCAAAAAAAAAAACAAACTTTATTACATTGCGAGCTTCACGTCCTGACAACATTCTGTGAACTAATCAGCAGTGACAAGCAGTGTTTAGTAGGGTGTGTCCAAAATCTCTTACTGGCGTCTCTTTTAATCTGGAAGGACAAAAGCTGACAGATCTGTTCATTAAATAGATAGTAATGATATTGAAAAAATTGCAATAAACTAAGACAGCTTTAACGGCATCTGCTAATAAAGTCTCAAAACTTCTGGAAAACACCTTCTAAATAAGCAAAATAACTTAAAAGATGAAAAATACACCCAATCTGACATTATTTCAAAAATGTCCACTGATATGACATCTGTCATAATACAATGAAAAGCGATCTTTTTGGATGATACTAGGTCAAAGCAAGAGTTCCTAATGACAAACGCTGCATAAGATTTTTGTTTTTCCCAGTATTTGTGGATATGTGCATGTGTGTGTGTTTATATATATATATATATATATATATATATATGTATGTATGTGTGTGTGTGTGTGTGTGTGTGTGTGCATATATATATATATATATATATATATATATATATATATATATATATATATATGACCATGAGATGCGGGTTCGAATCTCACTATGGTTAATTTGTCAGGAAGGAGACTTCCCGATGTCATCGGTCCGGAGTGGGGATGATCCCAGCGCGCGGCACCTTTTAAAAATGCCTGAACACCATACTACGGTTTGACCCAAGCCTTGTGAGTGAAATTGGGTAGACGGAACCCTCAGGGGCAGTCGATAGCTGTGCTAGCACGAAGTCACGAGTCATCGTGACCGAGGGTTTTAGTGTTCTGGTGATGTTCAGATTGTTGATTATTCTAGATAACATGATATCTCCCAGAAACTGTAACTAAGGTCTGCTCAGGATAGTTGCAGTATAAACCACAGGTTGGCTCTGTGCATGCTGAACAAACACAAATGTGCCTGAGCAAGAATCTGCAATAAGGATTGGCTAGCCGCCCTAGTAGACGGGAATACAATTGGCCAGCTATTATTATTATATATTATTATATATTATATATATATTATTATATTATAATGTTATATATATATATATATATATATATATATATATATATATATATATATATATATATATATATTATAAAATGGCAACAGATTCAGGCTGGCTACATTCTCGTACTTGCTTTATTTTGCCTTGTATTCTGCAGTGGCTTTTAAGTTTGCTTTAGTTTGTTTAAAGGTATTTCAAATCTTTGTGGCTTATTTAATTTTATTCTCTCGTGAGCTTTGGTAATTTTTTTTTTTCAAAAATGTATTGCTGGTAATCTTTTTCTAATGTATTTTTATATTTTCATCTTTAGACTCCAGTTTGTAGCCTCACTTTTTTCCAATAGCTAAAACCCTAACAGGTGCTACCACCCCGGGTCAGGGTAGACCTGGAAACAATATCAATTAAGAAGTGGTTCTATACTCTTCAAAACCTCCAGATCAGAGGCCTTGCTGCCGGATGTAAGGCTTTTAAGTGTTGCTTCATATTTATCGTTTTTGTTTGTTTGTTTTTTTAACTAGCCCTGCAATCATATTTATACCTAACTGTCTTATACACGCCAGCATGTTTTCCTTTTCTAATTCTTTTATGTGTCGCATCGCTTCAAGACAAGGAAGATCACGACTAAACTTTCTATCTCCTGTGAACCTTACTAACTTTTCTCCCTTTGCTAAGTCGCCCAACCCTCGTTCTGACATCATTTCAAACAAACTGCCCAGGTAGGTGGTTCACTGCCTTCTTATATCTCTTTCACCCTCAAGCCATGTGAGGGTTAAATTTTCCAAGTCATTGTTTCTCACTGCTTGTCCAAGGAATTTCAACTGACTCTTTCTGATTCTGAGCATAAGCGTTCTTGTTGCCGTTTTCTTCCTCGTTGTTTGCTCACTTCGTCCATAGAATTCTCAGCATCCTTTTGAAGAACCACATTTCTGTTGTATTCTCTTCATCTCTGGGGAGATGGTCCAGCATTCACAAGAGGAGCGCTTTTTTTTTATCTTTGTTATTTTTTTAGTCCGTTACTTAACTTTATGATTAACGTATTATTTTATTTTTCTTCCATCTCAATCTCGGTAATTTTGTCTTCTTTCTTTGTTGGGGAGGGCTATAGCAATTCAGCATTCTTTTGATTGCTTCTAAGGAAATCTTTCTGTTTCTCAGCGCTTTGCTTGGCTTTTGGAATGCATCTTTCGTTAGTCCAGTATGTGTTCGGATTTTGGTGACACAAATTCTGTCCTCTGTGAAAACACCTCCCAGATTTTGAACTTGCTTGACGTTGACATCTTCAGTTTGAAACTCGCATCTTGGACTTTTTCTCTTCTTTATGACCATACGTTTTGCTTTCTGGCAGTTAGTCCTTTTTTCTCGCTTTCTTTTACTACCCTCTTTAAGAGGTCCTGAAGTTTTCTTTCCGCGTCAACCATCAAAATATTGTCATCTGCGTACACCATGCAACTCCGCATGACTGCCATTATTGAGAGAGAAGGTACACATTATTAGGTAGTTTTCATTGATTTGTAGGGGGCACTTGAGTTTAAGCATTAAGCTTTAATGAATTAAAAGAAATTAAGAACGAATGTATACTTTGCTCGATTCTTATATTGAGCAATCTTTGGATTAATGACCTCCTTGGAATTATCTCTACTAATTGTCAATTGATTGTATATAGTAATTCGTCGAGCCTAGAATAATCCTCAACAGAATGCAGAAAGCACTGAGCGGCCATTTCTTTTTATCTGGGACTCATCAGCAGTGCGCATCTACTACCGAGAATCGAACCCTGACCGTTTCGATACAACGCAAGCGTTATACCAACTGTACCACGGACCTCGGTAACGAAGAAGACACAAACTAGACTAAAAAAACAGTCATTCTTGGATGGGTATCGCTGCGGAACTGAGTGAATAGCGGCGCTATATCGAGTCTACACTGTGTCGAGTCTAGTTTGTGACAATATATATATATATATATATATATATATATATATATATGTATATTTATGTATGTATGTAAATATATATATATATATATATATATATATATATATATGTAGATGTATATAGATGTATATATTGTCATCCACAGACAGCCTGTTTCGCCGTAGCACAGCTCATCAGTGTGGCTAGATATCCGATTGCTTCAAGACAGGAAGTATGGCTCAAGGAAACGGGCTGAAATAGAAAGTATGGCTATCACAATGAAAGAACAAAAGTGATGCTTGTCAATAGGATACCTAAAATCAAAAGACGGAATGCTGATAATACAATACAAGAAGATAAAATACTTCAAAAGATGGAACAAATACATCGGACATCAGCAAATCTGCAATCAGCAAAACTATGGAAAGACCAGAAATATAGAGTGTTTCATTAAGACGGATTATATATAAGGGTGTTTCATTAAGAAGGATCAAAGTCAGCAGTATATTAATCAGTGTTATTTGTGAAAATTTATTTATTTCTCTATTGGATCATATTATTTAAGTCATGGCAATTATATATGAAAAATAATATTGCCCAAATATCTGCCAAATCTTGAGCGGCACACCTCCACTCGATGGTCAAAATTTTTGATGAAGTCTCTGCATAGTTGCTCCTCGATCTCACCAATATGCCTTATTATCTAATCCTTCTGCTGTTGAATTGTTGGCTTGTTGGCATAGACCTTACTTCTGAGATGACCCCAGAGGAAGAAATCTAAAGGCGTCAAGTCACACAATCGTGGTGGCCAATTGACTTGGCTGTTTCGAGCGATGATGCAACCTGCGAACTTCTCATTGCATTTCCGTTTGAACGTCCATTTTCGTAATAGGCTTCGATAACTTTAACACGTTGTTTGATTGTTAATCTTACCAGGGTTGAACTTGTCAAAGACTTAATTTGTGAAATCTGAAAGCAAAAGCAAAAAATCATTAGATACTTAAACTTAATTCACATTTAAATTCGGTTCCAAGTTATTGGAACATCCTTTCTGAAGTGAAATCAGTACTGGTCAATTTTTGTTTATTTAATCATTTCACCCCAGGTAAGGCAATAAATCCACTAAGACGCAAAAGTTTACTGAGTGCTAGAGAGTATGAGAAAAATGCTATTAAAGATAATAAAAGAATAAGAATTAAGAATTTTGAATATTAAAGTTGACTGGTAAGCAAGAAACCGGAAGTGAGTTTCACACGCGAGAAGTGTGATAGAAGAAACAGTTAGAATAGAACTTACGGTTACATCTAGCTATTTCAGCTCTCAGTTGATGAGACCTTACCGCCAATCTAGCACTGCGCTTAAATTCATAAAGTCTAGGTACCATAGAGGAAAGTTCATCAGAACCATTACCATGAAAGATTTTGAAGAAAATATAATAGGAACAAAGCAGCAGGTCGAAACGGAATTGTAATGGGGGTGCCAGAAGCTTTAAATGATTTCGGTATTGACAAGATTACAGACATTTCAAATGACATAAACGATAGGGGTGAAAT
>OZ010597.1:37857671-37910171 GCA_963932145.1 Acanthosepion lycidas
TGGAGGAGAAAATCAGGATAATAAAAAAAAAATCATTGCAAACTATTGAATCGACGAAAAGAGCTATTTATGAAATGTAGACATAGAAACCGATTCAAAATTATATAAGAATATATGTATAGGTAGATATGAAGGAGAGCGTATGTTTACTTACATATATGTATGTATATGTAAACGCACAGACACGTGTATATGGATATATGTATTCGTATATGTGTTGGGGAGCATAATCTATTCCATTAGGTGTCCCGGTGTTACTCACAATTTATGAATCTATCATTCAATTAATTTACCTAAATTTAATTGGTCTTAAGGTTAAATCCCCAATAACATTAAACTCTTATGGTCTAAATACTATTTACTGTAAATCCCAGGAAAACATACTTATTGATAGTATACGGAGAACCCATAGTGGGAACCGAAATTTAGTTACAGAAAACGAAATAAATAAAGTCCAACCCCAGGCCACTTCCTCTGTAACGTGATACTTCACGCTCTCCCTACAGTAATCAACACAAGCCCCTTATCATAAACAAGGTGTTTCTCTGAGGAGGACTGATATTGAAAATAAATTAAAATCCCTACTTTCAGATAAAGACTTAAGAGCTGAAGAAGGCTGGGTTCAGACCAGCTTGAAATTGACTATACTCATGCTGAGGTAATTTTGATTTTTGCTGTAAAATATATATATGCTTTGTTATAATAAATACATTGATCTCTTTGTGGATCAGTTTTAATAATTAATATTACTAGGATCCATCTGGATTATATACCAATGGATCGATTATCTGTACTATATATATATATATATATATATATATAGAGAGAGAGAGAGAGAGAGGGAGAGAGAGAGAGAAAGAAAGAGAGATACATAGATAGATAGATATGAACAGACTGATATATGGATAAATATCTATGCACAGTTATATAAGAGTTTACGCCTAGATTTCGCTTTTTCACTCAATTTCGCAGACGACAAACTCATTTCATTAGCGTCTGACGTGTTCACCTTTCGTGCTCCGACGATCTTCTCTATTTAATTTCTGGTTACTGAACAAAAAGGACAATGGCGGACAGCGATCAAGCGACTATGACATGTAAATACTTTGTTTCTAAACCTCGGCACATTAATTCTATTCAAAGTCTTCCTATGTAGCCAAACGAATGTCGATAGGCTGACCGATTGGTCTTTCAATCTTGTTGGCATTGTTGCGTTATTCAGACCAAGTTATCATTGTTTATGCTAATCAGTTTGTTCCAAATTACCATTCTTTTTTACTTTATAATGATGAAGACAAGATGGAGTGTGACATTTCATTAATTCCATCGTCGAAATCCCTCCTAAAACATCGTGAAATGATGCCATGATATTATATACGGAACTGAAAGAATTATCGATTGATGATCTCTACCTTATTTGACTTTAGTAGTATTGCGTAATAAAAATTGACAGACGATTAACTTTACATAATAAAAAATCTTAAAGGGGGGGTCAAAGTTAATATTTATGTGCAGAAACGTGTAAATTAACTGTGAACCCTCTAACAAAATTCGGTAGAAAATTTCAACAATGTCAAAATAAATGAATTTTGCACATATATGGATTAACAGTATAATAATGACTATATATATATATATATATATATATATATATATATATATATATATATATATATATATAGATATATATATATATTTGAATAAAAACAAACCACTTTAAGGTTCCATATAATAAGTTATTTCACCACAACCCCTTTAACATAAACGCGAATTAACAGCGTCTAAGAATTTGAATGAAACCTGTCCTCGTTTATTGGGGTTGCTGTAGCTTCTTCCTTTAATGTCGGTCTTCACCCCTTACCCATCTATATCTAGAGACAAGACGCGTTAGGCTTAAGCAACGTCTAGCCGACACACAGTGGGGTTAAGAATAAGGAATTGAAATGGTACACCTAACCCACTCATATCTTATCTTCTCTCCCACCTTACTTCCTCACTTCGTTAATTTTACATATGCTTGATGAGGTCCATAAAAAACGTGTGAATTTCTTTTCATTTTTCATTTCAACCTTTGGAAGTTAAGTCTGATGATCCATAGCCCTGTTAAAGGGGTTATGGTGAAATAACTTATTACATGGAACCTTAAAGTGGTCTGTTTTTATTCAAACATATCTGCTTTGAATTTTACATTGAGCTCTCTGGATATCATCCTCCTTGGGTCTACCCATGCGGATTACCTAGTTTTGCATAAACTATATATATATATATATATATATATATATATATATATATATATATATATATGTTGTAACCTAGGGAAGGTTGCTGAATAGAATAATCAAACGAAGGTTGGTAATGAACGATAATACTTAGGACAAGAACAACGCATATAAGATTCGCCAGCGATGCATGGAAGAAGTAGTCAACTGCTAGAAGTGAGTCAAGCGAATTCCACAAAGAATCTGCAATTCTAGACTAACATACAGTATTTACTACTGTATTTATGTGAATGGGGACATACCCATTATCGTCCGAAGGTATGCTACAACAATATATATCTTAAGAAAGAGAAAGAACAGATGAGTAAGAATCCACAGTTCTTAGCATTTACTTTTTTAAAAACTGCCCAATACAACGTAGAGCAAAATATTATTAAAATATTTTTATTATAAAAGATTAAAACAAAAACATTTTACATCGCTACACAAAAACTTTCATGTTTCAGAACTATAATCATTCCTCTTCGGGCGATGGTAGATAAAATATAGGGCGTTAAAACTAATCTTCCTGAAACTAATCTAGGCAGCACTGTCACTGTCCCACCCTGAGTTCGGGGGAAGAATGTTATGCGTCAGACAGCACATCACATAATCCGAATCTGCCGCCAGTATTACTGATTATATTATAACTCCAGGTCTTTTCAGGAAGTCTTGTGATCCCCTCTTCACTTTCCGTCTACATAGGTAAATTTCAGTAAAGGTTTTAATAGGACATTTCTGTGAGAAGAAAGGTCCCTCTCAATCCCAGTCTGCCCACTTTGCAAATGCCTCCCCCATTTGGGGAAGACTTCTTCTTTGGGGATAAGCTAGGGGATACTGGGGCCCTCCGGAGAGAAGAATGGAGCTCCTTGCTATACCTGATGTTGTTGGTGAAGCAGAGCCTGAAGCTGATTTTGCTGTTTTCATTGCTTTCTCAGCCCTACTTCGCCCAGCCCTGTTTCGCCCAGCCCTCTTCTTCCTCCTTATTGGCTCTCCATCGACTTCCTTCTCTCCTCCTCTGCAGGTGCCAGCCTGTTCTCAATCACCATTTGTTGATGTTGCTCTTCTTGTGGTAGCTGCTGATTCTGCTGTTTTTGCGACTACTGCTGTTTTGACTGTGTTTGCTGCAGTTTCTACTGCTACTGCTTTTGTTGCTGCTGATAGTACATTTCCTTGTCCTGGACGTCCTGCTGGAAGAGAAAGCAGGGGACGCAGACATTCTATCTTTCCCCATCACCTCCTTCCATTAATGACCATCGGTGATTTTTTTTTTGGTTTTCTCTGTCTCCACAGATTCTTTCGATGTTGTCGGTTTGGAATGTGGCGAAGGAGACTTTAGGATGCATACCTTGCACATATGTTCCATAGCACCCCAACTCCGGCATTAGGGTCTCTATCCTTCCACACGAAGCTTTGCCTCCCAACGGCAGAGCAGTATGTCGGGGATGTCTGAAAAGCTGTGGCTGTCATATGGAGCTCAAAGTTTCCAGTGTCAATGCCCGCTCTGCTTATAATCAATGAGACATCCCATATTTGGAGAAAAGGCCCCCAGATGGTCATCCGAAATGTCAATGGACACTCCATGTTGCATCATTTTGGCCTTCCGGGTGCCCATATACTCCCTTACATCCCCACGGATTTTGTCGTGAAGATGCTCCCAACCAAATTTTTGGCTACCTCTGCACTGCCTAACAGGATGTCCCACATGGCATTGCTTCTCTTCGCCAGTACCTTGACGGTAATGTTAAGGCTTTTCAAGGCCTTCTCCATGGTCTCCTTGCTAACTTCGATCAACGTTCTGATTTTAACCTCAGTGGTTAGCAGGAAGACAGTTCTGGTGGCCACCACTTCCAGCGCCGAATGTACTGTCAGGAGCCCATTACCGGGAAGTAAATTTTCGGTAATGATTTTGCATGCTGGCAAAATGCACAGCATCTTTCCTCTTGGGTCTTGAAGAGCACCATGACGAATCTTTTGGGGAGGCAGGTTGCTCGTGCCGAGCAGACTGCTAAGGTGGGGCTCCTCCATTTTGGCCGAGCATATCACACATCGCAAACAAAAGAAAAGGGTACACGGAACAATAAAAGAAAACAGTGTACAACTCGCCAGAAATGGTCAGACGAAAAATAAAATTAACAAAAAATAAAAATAAAAAAATAGTCAGATTTATTGCACAAAATTAATCTCGGAAATTTATATATATATATATATATATATATATATATATATATATATATATATATATATATATATATGCATGAATAAGAGAGTGGATTTATATAATCGATAAAGAGAGAGAGAGAGAGAGAGAGAGAAAGAGTAGTCCATTAAACTTTCAACTGTTCCCTTAGACGTAAGCTTTGGTAAAAGTCGATAGGTATTTGGCGACAGTTACGTTGAAGTCATCGGTATCAAGGCGGATTCATGCTGAAGCGCGAGCATACACTGGCTTTTGGGTTGCCAACTTGGCTTCTACTTCTTGTTCGGGCCTCCGATCTCATGACTTTTGAAAAACAAATTAGTTCCGATTAGTCAACGTATTTGTCCTCTTTGACACGTGCTATGACACTCTACGACGCCAGCGACGAACTGATTCAGTGAAACGTTTTTTGAAATTTACGAAATGGAAGTCACTGTTACTTCGCCCAATACAAGGCCCAAGGACCATTCAAGGCAGAGCGATACTGAGTGAAATTCTAAGGGAGGGGGAAGTAGGAGAGTATTATGAGGACGAGTAGGATAGATATCGATTGACCCTGGACTTAAAGAGACCAAGATTGTAGTTGTCAGGGAAGCATTCTCTCAAGAGTTACAGTTCTGGGGTAGAAAGGAATACGAAGGGAATGGGGAGGGTTTGGTCCTAGCCGGTGGAACTGAGCATCTGCCATAGTAATTGGCGATATAGTTGTGAAAGTCTAGCAATTTTTATTTATATATTTCTTGTCAATTTACCCAATCCAAGGCCCAAGATTAAGCGTTATTGAGTGAGATTGTAAGGGAGGGGGAAGTAAGAGAGAACTATGAGGGGGGTGTAAGATACACCCCCCTCATAGTTTTTCTTGACACTGAACTTAAAGAGACCAAGATTTCAGGGAAGCATTCTCTCAGGAGTTTGTTCTACAAAGTAACGGTCCCGGAGAAGAAGACGTCAGAGTGAAACCTTTTTTATCAAAAAGAAAACTATCCTTTGAATGGGAATGGCTTACAACTGTGAACACAGCAGACAGGTGCTAGCTGTTAAGGCCCGAGCTGATGGCACTAATTAATGCAACCCGTTCGAACATCTGCCTTAGTAATAGCGATAAACTTTGTATTTTTCTTGAGCCTATAAAATTATTTTTTAATAATTATTTGTGAAGAATGTATTTTCATGACTCTAAACACTTTGTGGAGCGAAGAAAAAAAAAGAAAAAAAAAGAAAGAAAAAAGTTTCCGAGTTTCCGGATTGCGCATTCTTCCGATTAATAAATGTATATACGGTAACTATGAATACTAATGGGTATGTCCCAAGCCTCATAAATACGTTGGACACTATGGTAAGTCGGAGTATTATGCTGTCTAAGTAGTCCACAACTAGCAGTGGTTTATGTTGTGGTAAACCCTCCTACAGTAGAATGAACTCTTCCTCCTTTTATAAATACAAACTGCGAGAGTCGGATGAGGAGAGTGGTGAAGTGAAGTGTAGTAGTAGACGCAGTGCTAAGCTACTTATTACTTAATACTATTGTTTTGTATATATCTTCAATATACTTTTTCAACCTGCCTTCGTCTTCCGTGTCTTTCTTTTGGCCCCTAAACAGGCCACAACAGTTTACCTACTTCGTGCCGCTGGTGAGTATTGTATTTTGTATATGTCATAAAGATTACCATTTCATTTCCAACCTCCGTTTTGGTTATTCCTCATTCAGTAACCCTTTCTAGGTTACAACAAAATTAATACTTTGAAAATAAATATTTAACATTTTTCAACCGACGGGTCGCGTTCCCACTAACGATAAAAAAAAATGCTTCATGATCCCTTTTAAGGGGATTTAAGCAAAGTTTCTAGACGGACAAACGAGTAACGAGAGACAGACGGCAACATTTCACGACACCAAGTTTAAAAGAAATTCCTTTCTTCATTCATTCGTTCTCTGCACCAAGCTACGTGACACTTACACTTCCTTCCTCACTTTTTGCCTTATCTCTTCTTTCTCATACATAGACGCGAATAAATCACATTTATTTTCATAACAGGCAACTACAAACAAGGCCTATAAAAACCTGAACGCGCATACACGCTAAGAAAAATTTAGTTGTAAAAAAACACTAAAATAAAATATCTTGTCTTTTTATATTTAAACAATTTTTTCGCCTTTTTCTTGTGAGTAGATGTGTTCTTTTTACTACCATTTCCTTGTTGCTTACTGGCTGCGTCAAAAATATATGGAAAAATAGGAGTCAGTTGAAACTAACGTCAGGGGGAATAGGATTAATTTCTATTTGGTCTTACATTCTCTGCTAATTTTCCGCTCGAAAGTTTCCAGACACGGGAGCTGGGTCAAGAGATCATAAAGCACGTCAACATGGTCTGTTGATCTTCTGAGTTGCAACTGAATTGGCTCCTCTGCAAAAGCTTCAAAATCGATGTAATTATATTTCGAACTATTATGTGAGAGGGTAGAGTTTGAGGCTCTCATGGATTCTGATTAATGATTTTAATTCACATTCGATCAGTTCCCACGTTATTCAAAATTTACCAGGACCAGCCTGTTACTTCATCATTTCAGTGACTCGAACCTTTTTTACCAGCCCTTAAGGCAGCCCGTCTTACATCATCCACCAACACACACACACACACACACACACACATATATATATATATATATATATATATATATATATATATATATATAGTTGATGAATTACTGAATTATAATTATCTTAAATCCTCTTAATTTCTATCACTTGTATATCCTTGCTTGAACCGACTTCTAATGCTCTGGACTGAGCGATTTGGGGGATAGTAGTAGTAGCTCGTGGGGGCACAGTCCTATGGATAAAAGAGAAAATTTTCTGTTGAGGTTTCTTCTAGACTCGATGAATTATTTACCTGTAATTATCTCAAATCCTCCTAATTTCTATCACACACACACACACACACACACACGTGTATATATTATGACATTTTTATGTTTATACATTCTTTTTATAGATACAAATATTTAAGTAAATGCTCTGTTTATAATAAAACAGTATTAAACAACATTTACCGGCCTTTGTCCATTTCAAAATGTGTGACGTCATATATATATATATATATATATATATATATATATATATATATATAGTGCAATGGGTAAATTGTCGCCATTTTATATTTTTAATTTCGCGCATGCGTGTTGTTTGTTTTTGATTTTGTCGACTGTAAGTATAGTGGTGTCGGTTGGGTATCGTCTGTGACAAAAACAGCACCAAGACGCAATTCACCCCGCCTGAAATTTGGAAACGGCATGCTACACTGTTTCGCTTATGCACCGGAAGCTCCAAAGTGAACATTTCAGAGTGTTGTGATGTTAATCTGAAGACAGTGCAGAACATTCGAAAAGATTGGATGAGTCTAATGGTGATTACGAAGTTTGAAGTGATCACTGCTGGTAGCGACGTTATGCCTTCATTCATCTTCTCATGAGGCCTCAGACTCAACACGAAGGTCTATATCAACTGCTTTGAGGAGTTATTGGTGCCCTGTTATGGCTGTCAGACAATTTCTGCGACCACATCACTCCTTACCTCTGGCCACCTTACTCCCCAGACTGCAAACCAATAGATTATGATGTATGGAGGGAAGTTGGGCGAGAGACCAGCAGAACTCTTTATAACATCAAAGATTAACTGAAGGCAAGGATTATGACAGCATTCACCAACTTACAGAAAGAGACCGCCAGAAGAACTGCAGTGCATTCCGAAGTCGTCTGGAGTCCGTGGTTGGAGCCAATGGTGATTTTATTGAATAAAATTACTCTTTAGAATTTCAACATGTGTTAAAATGAGATGTCAACGTTGTTTTCATTTTTGTGTAATTTAGACGACAAATTATCCATCGCACCCTGTATATATACACGCACACACACACACACACATATATATATATATAATGTATGTATGTGTATAAACATTCAGATATAATTAAAAACATATCTGTAAAATGACAATATGAATAAAAACAAAAGGAAAATATGGACTGTGATAAATCCATCAAAAGACGAAAGGTGTTGGTAAAGAATAGTTTCCCTTTTGTCTATATATAATATCTTTCGTCGCCGCCTACAGTCAGTGGTGTAACCATGTTTAGTGGCCCGGTCCTCATGGTATTAGAACGACGTTTTAATCACAGGGCTAACTCTACACTGGTCAATGCTGACGCTGGTCCAAGCTGGTTGTTGGTCACTTACGACTTCGATCCACACCAACTCTGCCCACGCTGTATTCTTGATTTCAGAGCAATGGAAAATCGAATGTCTTAGTTTCGCAGCGCCATTTTAAGTCGTAGTGTGTGCTATATTAAGAAAAAGGTGACGAAGAATAAAACGGTTAATTTTCAGTTGGTTTATATAGCTCTTGTTACAACAAAAAATAATCCTACCCACATCAATCTCTATCGTGACATTGGGCCTTATCTAAACTTCTGGAGGACTGGGTTTGAAGTCATGGAACCAGGAAATCTGGTAGCAGATAATATGGATTCCAGAGGAACTCTGTACGGTTTCTCAGCCCAATGTCTCTGGGATTCGCAAAGTCATCTGCTAATACGCACTTCGGCCTAAAAATGGCATGGGGTTCTGAAGGATTCGGTGATTCCCTGGTTTTCATAAAGATTTTTCTTTGTTCCCTATTTCTGCTTTCTTAAACAACTTTGGAAGTTTGGAGAATTATCCACCTTGCTTGGGACTAGTCACAGGGATTGTTTCTCCCTTAACTCCAACCTTCTTCACACTGCTACACCGCACAGGCGAGTTAACTCCTGCACTTTCCTCAGCGGTATTCTAACCCTGCCCACTTTTCAGGGCTGACATAACTGACTTTTGACAAATCTAATTTTTAAAGTGCGTAATTTCAATTCCAATTTTCTCTTTTCCCGGACCAATCTCTATAGCGAAAACACAAACCGGATCATCTTCTTAGTACGACATGATGAATCTTCATAAATTCAACCCTAAAAAAAGGCTTGTTTTCGTTTCTCAATTCGTTTTTGCTAACAAAAATTGGTTTCTCGTTTGCTCCTCTTTTCGCCAATGACATCTGTTTTTCCAAGAAAGCGATAAAGCCATTTCACAATTTGCTTTACACGCAGGCCAGATTTTCGATAGATAAAAAAAATGTAAACTTCTGGTGCATCGTTCCAATTCGTAGGGTGAGGCAACCTAGATGACTCTTCACTTCCACATTACCAGGGAAAATGTCTTCCATTCTCTTTCTACCTCTCTATCTTCCAGTTTATATTTCATTTGGGGCTTAAACCTTTTTCTGCTAAGAATTAATGTTCAACCAACTCACAACCTCAGTGTCACACACACACACACACACACACACACACACACACACAAACATAACCACTCAGTTTAAATGTAATTTTTAATTAAATACAAGTTATCGTTGAATTTTATTGTTAATGCCGTGCTCAATATCCTGAGGACAGAGCCATATACACTTCAAAATTATATTCTAAAAGCGTGACAAGCA
This sequence comes from Acanthosepion lycidas, assembly GCA_963932145.1. Taxonomy (NCBI): domain Eukaryota; kingdom Metazoa; phylum Mollusca; class Cephalopoda; order Sepiida; family Sepiidae; genus Acanthosepion; species Acanthosepion lycidas. Next base: position 37,867,652 of record OZ010597.1, read on the forward strand.
TACTCTCTTCTACGTGTTGCATTCCCTCAGAACTCTGGCGATTAAGACTCTCTAATTTCGTGTTCTTTGTAGCTCCTAATGATTTTTTTTATCTTTCATAAACTCAGTTACACCCTCCATTTAGGTAGGTTATGCGTTGTTTTCCTCTGCTCCTTTTACCTTCAATCTGTTCTGTGGGCATCCAATTTTCCAAGCCTATTTTCCTCATTATGTGTCTTAGAAATTTCAACTGTCTCTTCCTGACGTTAATTATACATGTACTTTCGTTTTCTTATTCTTTAAAACTTCATCGTTCGGTCCATGTTATTCTCAGCATCCTTCTGTAGAACTACATTTCTTTTACGTCTAGTCTTTTCTTCTTTGAGAAGATTGTCCAGCATTCACTGCCATCTAGGAGGCCTGATATTACATAGCAGATCAGTACTCTTTTCTTTGCTTAGCTAAAAGTTTCCTGGTAAAATGGAGCAAGCAATATAACCAGTCACAGTTTTGATTCAACAGATAGTCCGACGCTGAAAATTAAGTCATTTTAATTTTTCCAGCTTTTATTTAAAATAATTGAAAATTACCCCAAATTAAGTAACTATCGAAAAATCCACCAATAAAAATGTTCAAATTTTCCATTCACGGCTCTCCACAATCTCCTACCTCTAGTGGCCGTTCGCAACGTTTCTCCTTTTCCGAAGCCTCCCCTGTTCCACCATCCATTCACACAAGTCCGTTAGGTAAGTGACCCTATACCTTCCCCTATCTCTCTTGGCCTCTGTATGCCCTGAGAGTGTTAAGTTTTCCAAACCATCCTTTCTCACGTGTCCGAGAAATTTCAGCTGTCTTTTTTTTCGATTCTGAGTAGAAGTGTTTTTTTAATCATTTTCTTTAAGACTTCCTCACTGTGTCCATGGAATTCTCAATACTTATATTAAAGAATGCAGTTATAATTAAGAAGGCCAGAGCATACAATGGCCGAAATGTTGTAATAAATATGGCGACCAAGATGGGGACAATAGCCCGAATAATGTAAATAGTGCTTAGGTGGTTAAAAATAAAATAAAATGTTTACTCAATATAGAATTGTAACCAACATTTGTTGTATTTTGTTTCCTTCCACTACATACATGATTTCATCAAGAAAAAAAAAAAAAAAAAAATTAATCTGAAGAACTCCTTTTGAAGCATGAAACGCATGACAGGATTCCGCCCCCCACCCCCCTTCATCATTCAATTATCCATTCTTAATTTGAGTTATTGAGTTGTATATCAATAACAAAGATAGGGTAAAACTAGAAATGCTGTCAGTCAGCAGAAGTCTGAAAGAAAGGACATTTAAGGCAAGCAGTCTTTGTAATAAAGAACTCAATATCAGAGCATTAGTGGAATGAAGAGAAATATGAAATTTGGCATCCCACTCATTGATGTTATATTCAGCACCACAATTTTCTCATTTTTGGTGTTTTTTTTATACTCAGTTAAAAAATAATTTATGCACTTTTTTTAACTGAGTATAAAAATAATGAAAATAAGGTAAATGTTAATTTGATATATGCTTCCTATTTGTTCTTATATATATATATATATATATATATATATATATATATATATATATATATATATATATATCTCATCCTCTGTTAAATAACATCCAGAAAAAATAACAGTAAGCCTGGACTTGAAAAGGTTAATATTGTAGTGTTTGAGCAAGCATCCATGGGAGAGCCTGTTCAACAAAGAAGAAGCTGAGTGGGGGGGGGGACTTCTTTACAAAAGGAATACAAAGAGAATGAGGGAAATTTGATCATGTGGAATTAGCATAGTGGATGTTAGCTGTAAAGGTCTGCAATGGTGGAACTAACCAGAAATGAAAGATATACATTAATTCAAAATATTTTATTTCAACAAAAATAAGTATAAAAAATGTGATTGATCGACCAGATAAAAAAAAAAAAAAAATCATTTTTTGAGGACTCTTGAAGCAGTTCTAGTTCGAGTAGGTCGGGTAGTGACATGATTGCGAGTATTTAATGCTGGCCTATCTGGTGTGGAGTCTGTGTTTCTGTTGCTGGTGCTTGAATTGGAGCAGCTAGCAGTGTTGGATTCTGAGGAGTAGGCTGAGGAAGTGACTATCAAAGTTCGGGATTGATCCAGGCTAGGGATGGAAGGGATACCTTCCTTACTATTTCCATTTTGGCTGTTGACAGAGTTTGGTGTCTGCACTTGCGCCTTCTGGGCACACATAAGTTTGATCATCTTTGCCAGCATTGGGATACTAACATTCATACGAATGAGATCCAAAATGATCCTGCAATGAAAAGAAAAACAAGTCTTATTAATTTACCTTTAAAAGAACAGTTAAGATTCACTCAGAATATTTAGAAAGATATGTATTAACTGTAAGAGCATAAGAGTGTTAATCTTTACAGTAAGCAAAGAAAGAGGGGGTCAGATAGAAAGAAAAATGGGGAAAACTTGGACTTTCATGTCCGTCCGTCCCTCCCACTAAAAAAAAAAAAAAAAAAAAAAAAAAAATACAATATCAAAAGAATGGTTTTTTCCCTTGACACCACTATTATTTGAACTACTCTCACTCCTCGGCAATGTTCATTGTTCTAAAAAGTGATGATTAGAATTGGAATAATACCTGAACATGATAAAAGTGAATTTATACAATTTATTTTCTTGAGAATTGACAACAAAAATATACTTTATCTATTAGGTTGTTTATTTACAAGAATAATTTTATATTTGCAACATTCTAAAAACTAATGCAATGAAATATTTATCATTTAAGAAATAAATATGAAAAGAATTTATTATTTATAAATTTATAAACATTTACTTGTCCCACTGGAACCTCAGGGGATTAATCAAATAAAAAAAAGAAAAAAAAAAAAAAAAGGAAGATGGAAGAGTCTATTGACTGGATGATAATTGTTGAAGTTCACAGGAAGATGGATTGAGAAGTTAAAAAAAATTAAAGAGGAAATGTGTTGAAAAATGTTTCAAAATAATAAATAAAATCCCAAATAGTTGCAAAGAAGATCAAACCCAAATTTAAAACAGAGTGCAATAAGATGGAGCAAAATCAAGACTTGCGGTTAAGAAAGAGACCATTAATGTATCCTTGATGAGGAAACGCTGGTGGTCACCATAATAGTATTTACAATTCTTCTGAACAGAGAGCCAGGAAAAACATCTGGTTTGAAAGTGTTGCTACAAGATAGGGATTAGCCTGATGAGTTCATTCATTTTAATTTCTGTGACATTTGTCAAAGATTTTATATCCAACATTAATTTGGATTCCTTTGGATACAAGTGAGAGAAGGAGGTTGATTGCTGGCTTGGATTGACCATAAGCAAAAAAGGCTGTGTGTTTTTGTTGACTGAGAAACGCATAAACAAAGAGAGAGATAATTCTTTTTATTATTAAAGGGATTGGGAATATTTTTCTTTTCCACACAAAAATCTTGAGATTGGCCAGTGCACATGGGGGTGGGGGGTTGTCTGGATGGGCTCTGAGAAAATCCCTGGCTTTGGGAAATCACAGTATGAGACAAGATGACAAAAAAAAAAAAAATTATAATGACTGGAAATCTGCTTTTCACCTACACATTCTGAAAGTTTGGATTTGTTACAGATATGGTGTGCTTGGCCCTTGGAGTGGGCTGAGGTTTAGATGCTGATAAAGTGGAAGAAGAGAGAGAGGGATTAGTAATGCCTTTATGGAGCAATGGTGAGAGATGAGATGTGAAGAGAATCACAGTTACAGGGTGGCTTGTTTCCTGTAACCACTCTCAAAACAAAGCTGGACAACACCTAAATTTGGAAAATCACTCGAGCAAACATTTTGAAAATATGAAATTTTAGAAAAAGGTTGATACTAAGGGTAGAAGATAACCAACCCTGCCAGACACAGGACTACATATAAGCTAAAGGTTTGGACAACTTGAACAGTCCCTACAATACTTCTACTGGAATCCACATCATTCACTGAGACCTCCTGACCAAAACTTTGGGCCAGCCCCAAAGAGCAGAACTTGGAAATTTGAATTACAGCTAACACAAGCTGTAAACTCCAAAAGGGATCCCAGTGTTATTTGATTATAACAGTAACAGTGGGAAGGGTTAAAACCAGTGTATACAATGAATCAGATATAAACCAAATTGTTGTTACATTTTCAATCAGAAGTAATTCTTTATTCCAAAGAATTTTTTTGTGTAGCACCTCATTGTTGACCTGTCCTTTGATTCATTAGGGATTTGTCTTACATTGACAGTGTGGCAGAGGCGTCAAGGATTGTGAAGGCCAGAAATGCCAACTAGATCAAGTGGAACCATGGTCATCAACACAATACCAGTGATCAATCAGTAATGTGTTAATGAGTGAGGGGTCAGTTAGATGGTAACCACAGGGGATGGAAGAAACTTGAGGGGACTGGACTACATACTAAATTCTTAAAATATGTGAACCCCTTATTTAGCATTTTAGAAAGTTTGAATCAATTGGCAATTAGCCAATATTTTGCCAACCATTGCAATAAACAATCTGATAAATAAATAGTGTAAAGAATCTAATAAGTTGTTTATAATTTATAAAGCAAATGCAGAAATTCACTTTCATCATATGTTAAGGTTTATTAAAATTCTAATCACTTTTTAAAGCCAACATTGTCAATGAGTTAAGGTAATTAGTTGTGCCAATGGAAAAACTTTCCTCTTGACACTCCATTTTTTTTTTGCAGGCATGAAAGTCCAAGTTTGTCAAAAATGGATTCAAAATTACTGCTTTTATATATATATATATATATATATATATATAAAAATTGATAGATCAACTGTATGGCAAAAAAGAGCTACCAAAGACTTGTCCAATTTAGGTTTGTCCAAGATTAATGTCTTCTGGTTATGTGTGAAATCAGAGATAAATGAGCATTGTATCTGGTAAAGTCAAAAACATATTAGTGAACTGAAAAGTGATCCCAATTTTGTGTCTAATCAAGCATTACTCATTACTCCATCTTATGGACCATTTGATCCTGCTAATCTTGAAGCACCAGGTCCCAAAACAGATTATCAAAAGGATGTACTACAACATGAAATCTTTCAAATGTAAACTTATTTTGTGTAAAGCAGATTGCAGGCACCAATGTAGCTCACTTCACAGTAATGCTGAATAGTGCATGAAAGAATAATTTTAAATCTGCATGCAGAATTTGATTGCTGTTGCCAAAACTTTTTGGCATTAGAGAATACTTTCTGCTTTTTGCAACTCTATTGCCTGTGAAGGGTGATAGTGTTTCTGGTGAATTTCAAATGGAATTCAATGTGATACCAAACTTGAAGTGAAAATATGTGGAGACCAGCATTAAAAGTTTACATCATTTCATCCAACATGTGATTTCATAACTTTTTTGTATCGTCTTTGTAAATTCTGACAGTGTTTGGAAATGTCCCCTAAGTAGGGAAAGCAGGAGAAGCATCTGACACTGGGAACTGAATAAAGTGTTCAGTTCAAAATTCTAAGAAAGTTACCAGGAGTAGTAAAAAAATCAAACAAATATTCACAAATCCACTCTTCCCATATTTGTTTCTTTTTTGCTTTTTTTTTTTGCTCTTATTTATTCACTGACTTTATATGCATCTATAGGCAGGTGTATGGTAATCTGTAGGCAGCCCATCAGAGTTAGTCCATCACCTTATTCCATTATATACGACTGAATGAGCCTGCTATGATTTTTCTTTGAATCATGGACCCAACTGAATCTGTAGGTGCACACCAGCAGCATTTTTTTCTTTAGGATAGATAAAACACCAGAAGAAGGCTCGAGAGTACAATGGCTGAAGCATTGTGTGTGTAACAACTAAGATGCACATACGGATTCAAATAGCAAAACAATTGCTCATCTCAATAATTCTAACAAAAATTAAGTTTTTACAGTCTGAAACAAAGCCAATTCCCGACAATGTATTTTCAATATACAGGCTTTATAATGAAACAATGTATGATTATAAATATTATGATATACAAGCAGGGCCAGTATTAAGGTCTTGTGGACCCCCACCAAATCTATGAGGCCCACTCTATTAAATCTCAATTTTCATAAAGTAGTATTTATATAAAATATGAATTTTATTGTAATCTAATTATGTACAATAATGCATCATATGAAATATAGGTGAACAAATCAACTAGAAAAAAATTGAAAATAGTGTATTTAAATACAAATTAGAGACTTGTCATAATAGATTGTTCCATTTTAAATAAATCAACAATGTTTTGATGCAATTTTTAACATCAACTTAAAATTTTTCTTGTTAAAAAGTTAAATAATTTTAACACATTCAACATTATAAAAAATAGTGAATTTTATATAGCGTTTCTTCAGGACAGCATGTGCAAAAAAAATTCAGATTTGTTAAAAAATAAGACCTCAGAATGTCAAAATCTATAAATATTTTTCATCCTTTAATAGTTGTGCTTAGTTTAATTTGTAACGTATATAAACGTATATAAATGAAGGTAGAAAAAACAAATGTTGAGAAGATAGCAATGATTACAAAGCATTGCCTTCTCATTGGGGGGTGTTGGTGGTAGCATGCACCGGCCCTGGATATAAACATATATTTTTCAAACTTTATTCATAGTCATTGTTTTACTTTAAAATTTGCTTTAAACTAAGAATATAGTTTGAAAAAATCTGCAGTATGTTGAAGTTAGACACAAATAGAGTGATGTTGGTAAATAAGCTAAGAAAGATATTTTTGATAATTTTTTTTCATATGATTACCAAAATTCATTAGCTCATTAATGGAAGTTTGCATCTTTGAGAATAAATTCAATTGATTTCCTTATTTCACTTTTGTGACAAACTCAATTTTATAAATAATCAGGGTTTTCGATTGGAGGAAATTGAAGGTGAGGGTAACAATTTAAGGGTAAATCAGAAGGGCAGGGTCTTTTTAAAAAAAAATCTCAACACATTTGAAGCTTGTAAAATTTACCTTTTTTTTTTTTTTAAATTTACCTTGATGAAGAGTTTGTTTTGTTTTCATTTAATGAAATAAAATCCTATCTATATACTCTTTTCTACCAAATACAAATACCATCTGGAACAGTCATGCTAGTAGGAATTCTTGAACTTATAAAATAAGTCGGGAATTTTTGATTCTGGAAACAAGAATATCATGTCATAGATGAAATTATTTGAAAAATAAAAAGTGTGCCTTATTGAATCAGTATCACCCCAGGGATTTAGGGAGGGAGGTTAATTGAAAGAAATTGTGCTGACACTTGTATTTGGAACACAAAAGTAATATTATAGTGTGCATATATTTTCTGTTCTTACCTTGAAATCAAATGACAAGTGTCACAATTTATTCTATTAGTCACAGATTGTGGTGGAATGTAATGCTGACTTTTGAATATAACAGGTATATAATGTTTTTAGAATAGTCCAAACTATCATCATAAAGATAGAGGTCTGAGTATACATAGGTTTCACCATAAAAACTAATTTGAAAAACTATGTCCATCAATGATGGTAGATGCAATCCAAGCAAGACTTTTTAGAATCAATGACAAGTATGTCGTATGTTGGCTTCTACTAAAATTTGCCATTTGCACAGGATAAGACTCTAATAAAATAGAGGTGAAATAAATATGTAACAAGAATGTCAATTTCAATTAAATGATTATGTATCATTAAAGAAAAAAAAAACAAAGTCTAAAGATATCTGCAATTTTGTGATAACATTCAGGTATAAAGTTGGTGTTGGTATTAAATTGTGAAAAGTGAGAGGAATTAAATCAAAGCAGGATTTTTACATATATCTATAAAGTGTGTATGTTTTTTTTCTGCTAGCATTTTCAAATTTCCAGGGAAGACAGATTCTAACATAGGTACTTTCATGTGATCGCTAAAAACAGAGCATAGCATGATGAAAAAGATGCCAAAGTTGATGAAAACAAAATTTTAGCGTCTAAATGCTTATGTTATTATTGAGAGGAAAGATCAAAGTATTTTTTAAATATTTTAAAAATTTTTTCCTTCTTTTTAGAACATTGTGAATTTTGATTAAAAAAAACCTTGTTTCTCTTTTTATCAACCGAACCAATAAAATAACATAAAATTTTAGCGTGTTTTTTTCTTGTATGTATGTGACACATTAATTTGGAAAATCTTGCAAAAATAAAAATAATTGTTGGATTTTAGTGAAACTTTCAGAAACTATTCACAAATGATGGAACTTATTATAAATATTTTATTTTTAGTAAAGTCATGGCAGAAATATTTTTTTTCATATGTATTACCTCCTCTAACTAATTGTACGAAAACTCTATAATTTCAATTTTGAGGAGATTAATGATTATATTAGTTAAAAGCACAATGTTTTGAGTAAACCAAATCATGTTTTTTTTTTTTTTTTTTTATTGGAACTCCCCTACCTGAAAATCGTCTCTGAAGTGTAACATACAAAACTCAATAAAACAAAAATATTATTTAATTTCAAAAGCTTTTAATAGCTTTTATTTATTTCAATGGACAATATTGTCTGAAAGCAAAAAGATATTTTGCTGAAAAATGAATTTTTAAAACAATTATTTGTTATTTCTGAAATATTTTTTTATTTTTACATTATGTTGCTAATTCTTCTAAAATTAGGGAAAAGTTTGTAGAACTTAACGAATGCTGTTATTAAGTAGATATATATTTACAGATTATAATTTCCAAAGCTTATTACAAACTAACGACACCCCGTATATTAAAAAAATTAATTTGTGTCAATTTTTACCAAATGAAATCTACGGAAGCCGGAAGTATTGTGCATGTAATAAATAAAAAACGTCAGCAGTGCAGCACTTGTAGCTTATTTTTTTTTTTATTTTTTTATAGTATTTATAAATTCTCCAGATAGTATCAACAAACTTATGGTACAGTACTTAAAAAAACAAAAAAAAAAAACGGAATAAACCGGAATGAGGAAAGTTTTTTTTACTTTAATTATTACAAGGTAGTACTTAAGCAGGTTCGCTTAAAAAAATATGTCCATTCTGTCCGTCCGTAGGGGAACTCAAATCTCACGTCAGCTGTCAATAATTGATAGACGGCATCAATTCGCACGAGGTTCAGTTTGGCTCTCTTTTATCTTAAAAAACATTTTTCTACGAAGAAAGTAAGTAAAAGTTTCTTTTAAATTATTTTAAATAAACTTCAAATTTTCTAAATTTTTCCGAATAAATTTTTAAATACGTATAATTAATTTTTAAATGAATTTTAAATGAAGAATTTAACCTATTTTTAAAAATTTAAAAAATGGCTTAAAATAGAGTTTTTTTTCGTTATTTGGTAAACAAGATTTGTAACTAAAATTTTGGACATGTTAAGTATGAGTAAAAAATTTCAAAAAATATTCAAAAAATACTTTAGCGTTTCTTCACAATAATGAAATATACATTTAACACGAAGAAAATTTTTTTTTCATTAATTTTCAGACCGTTCTTGTCATGCTATCGATTTTTATGAAGGTGCCTATTCTAACAGGTGTCATGATTTGATGAGTGAGAGTGACCACACCTTTATACTAACTACTGATTTGATAATTTCATTTCTTAACATGAACATTGCAATAAATTTAAGGAAACAATCTGCTAAAGCTTTTGCAATTCTTACATATAACAAATTAACAAGATAAAAGTATGTTGAAGGCTTGCATTTGTTTTTTTTTTTAAAACATTTTCAGGATTTAGTTCCATAACACAAGCCAATCAGAAAAGGTAAAAAAAAAAAAAAATTCTTGAGCAAGAATAAGCAGAGAGAATAAAAAAAGGGAAATAGGAAATAAATTACTGCCAGGTGACAAATGCAGCAAGAAGATTTTCATTTCAGATTCAAAAAAGTTTCTGCTGCAGGTGACATTTAGAATTCACGTGTCTTTTCAGATAATTCTAGATTCTCACCAACTTGCTCTTTAACCTTTACATATATTGTCTATTTATAAAAACCATAAATGGTTCTACCCCACCCACCCACAAAGGATAGTTTCTTTTTTTCTTTAGGCATACATTAAGTGAAACAACACCACACATTGATACATGAAAAGAAACAATGACTGCACATAGATACAACTTTATCAACACATGAAGAAAACTCGTTGATACCGACATGAAAACTCAGACGACATTAAACAATTTATGTTCAAGTACTTCCTGGAAACCAGAAAAATGGCTCAAACCATTAAAAAAAATTAAATGAGAAAAATTACAAAGAACTTTAATTGCTCTTCAACTAAACCCCCCTCTCTCTCTCTCTATCTATATATATATATATATATATATATATACACACACAACCAAAGATGTTTTAAGTTCAACTGACAATGTATGTATGTTTAATTTATTATTGTATTCTTTTTTGAATAATATGTTGTACACCAGTATTGAAATTGTGGATAGATTGTCCAAAGTTCATGCTTGTTCAGCTATTTTTTGTTCAAGTACTTTTAACCATCTCATTCATTATCAAGAACCATGTGTGGCCAATGTATTTGGCAAGATTCCATTGGTTACATCATGATATTTGATAAAGAACTGAAAGTTTGAATTCTAGAAATAAACAACTTGCATTAGATATCTTTCATCACAAGAGACAATATCTTGAAGTGTGTATAAATTATTTAATCTGCATAATGAAATCCCCACCCCCAGTTGCATATTTGATGCCTTTTTTTTTTTTTTGGTATGATCTCACTCCTTTCAACTTCATGTCAGTTTAGACAGATTCAAAATTTTTAGCTCTATAACTGATGTAACCAACAGAATCTTGTCTATCACAGTGACAACACATGGTTCTTGATAAAGATTGAGAAGGTTAAAAGCATTTCAATAAAAACAACGAAACAAATGAACTTTGAACAGTTTATCTATAAATTTGATCCCAATATACATCTTATTTGAAAATTGGAAAAATACAATAAAAAAAAAAAAATAAAAAAAAATTTAGAACAGACACCTGTTGTGGTTTGGCTGAAGACCTGATTCTTAAACATTAGTTTACTGGTACTAATAAAAAATGAAAGGGGGAACTTTGATACTTGCCAGGTGAGAAATTTTCAAAGAATGACGCACCTCTGAAAACAGTGGATTTAAAAAAAAAAGAAAAAAAGCAAGACAACACCAAAAAAGAAGGAAAGGAAAGGGAAAGTTTTCTTGAAAGCATTTCAACCTTATTTTAAAAACAAAAAAAACAAACAACTGTTTGACCTTAAACGATCTCTTGCTGATGGATGGATCGTTAAGTTACAAACAAACAAACAAATAAAAAATAACAGCAACATTTTAGTAATTTTGCAATTAATTATATTTTCTGTGTGAGTAATTTGCAGTTGTTATTCATGCAATCAACTCCGTCACATATAAAGAAATTTTGGATTTTAAACTATGAAAAAAAAAATGTCCAAAACCAATACAAAACAAAATGCAATGTATTAGTAACAAGATCTCCCCTACTTACTAAATAGCATGCTTGTGTATGGCATCAACTAATGCCTTCTGTTAACATAATACACTTTCTTTTACTATAAGGTAATATTAGCTGAGCCTGTTCATACTTAGCAGATTCTCGTTTCTGCCTTATTTTAGGCATCAAATTTGAGAAAAGTGAAATTTTACTTAATATTTTTTAATACAGTAAAAAGAATAAATATGAGCCATTTCCCATGCTTAAAATTAACTTAATTTTTTAACTAATCTGAGCCCTGTCATTTTTATAAAGCTTCATGCTAAAAAAAAAAAAAAAGTGCATCTCATTACTAAGTAGAGAAGACCAGGCTACCTGACTGCCAAATATATAGTTACATTGTTAAAAGGAAAGGTTACTTAGTCACTTAATAATACAAATTTCAAAATCAAAATGGAAATTTTACTTACTCCAGAACCTGAGGGTGAAACTCTATACCCGCATATTTGGCTAGCAGAGACAGTTGGAAATCAACATCACTCATCTGGCTTTGCCAAGGCTGCCTTCTCTCTCGACTGCTGACAGGGGAACTTTTGGCTGTGTCTGACTGGCTACCAACAGAAGCCATGCTTAAACTGGGGAAAAGAGATAGAAAATCAGGAAAGGCATAGGAAAAAAGAAAACATTTGTTAAGGTAAAAACAATTGAAATTTAACTATTACAGTTGAACTGTATAAAAAACAAACAAAAAAACCCTAAAGTATATACAGGCATAAGAAAATGTTGTTAGAAACAAAGAAAAATGTACTGAGTCATATTTACCCTCCTATACAACGGTAAATATTAGACAATTTCCTTGCAGATGAAAAACAGTCTCAAAATGACAAAGATATTGTTCTACAAAAAGATACCAAGAATACCATGGCGTGAACATGTAAGGAATGAGGAAGTTTTAAAGAAAATGCGAGCAAAAAGAACACTTACACTTAAAATCAAGAGACAGCTGAAGTTTCTTGGACGCTTTATGAGGAAGGACAGCTTGGGAAATTAGACACTCACAAGACATATTATAGAAAGAGGGGAAAAAGGGAAACAGCAAGTAACGTATCTAACAAGCTTCAGTAAAAAGACAGCAGAGCTGAGATAAAGGATAGTAAAGAGTTAAATTTTGCTTAGAGCTATAGGAAACAGGTAATTGTGGAAGCTTTGATCACCTATATTCTGAAGGGATGCAGTACATAAAAGAATGTCTATAGATGATCTCAAACTGTGTGCAGAACCAAAAATAGACATGGTGATTAAAATGGAAAGTTTTTGTTAAGATGTGTAGTACTAATATCAGAAAAAGCATGATGGCAGCAGTAAATTATGAGAAATCTGTGCATTGACCACAAATGACCATTACAAATGTCTGAGTATTTGAAGGTGAAACTAAAAAGAAAGAAATAAATAGGAAATAAAGGATGTTGTAAAATAAGGCAAGAGTGTGTTGAGGTTGGGGGAAATACTTAACCGGTTGTCCTGATAAGAATTACGAGGTAACAGGCAGAGAAAAGAAAAAGACAGTAGAAAATTAAAGAAAACTGTACTAGTGAGGCCACAAAAATGTATCAAGGGAACGTCTTTACAAGACACTGAGTCTAACTGCCTACTACTTGTTTTTCAGTTGCCTTTATTGACAAAGACCCAGATCTGGTCAAGTTGCAGAGAGGCCTGTATCTGGACATGCCAAAATGTTCTGCTGCTAATGAGGAAAACCCCAATGTGACTAGCTTTGACAGACATGACCACATGCGATTCGAGGCCTCTTTTGTGTCTGTACTGACTTGTGTTGACCACAAAGGAATAACTATGAAGAAGTATCTTATAAGAATAAGACTTTTAGAATGAAAAGTAAACAGTAAAAATCTAGTAAAAGAGATAAATATCTAGACAGTAGCCATAGTTACATAAACCACCAATTTTTCCAGCACCTTTAGTTTCAGAACTCTGACTGTTTATCATGTCTTACTGAATCAACAGAAATCACGTAATAACAAAACAACAGTACACATCTGATCCAAATTATATGCCATCTTGTATATCTGTACAGCATTACTGACTGTTAGAACTTATATTACACATAATACCACCAAGGAGGTGGAAGGGCCATCCAGTTAATTAGTGTTGCAACCAAGTGAAATTCATATACTTGTTTGTAATTTTGTTCAGATTAAAGGTGCCATGTCATTAGTTGTCAGAAAATCAGTGGTGCACATGTATGTATCCCAAACTATTTTTTGGTTGAACAATCACACAGCTCTAAACCCCACAGATGATACGGACAGATTATATACAATGAAGAAAGAGGATGACTTATAAATTAAGTGTGAAACTGACATCTGAAGTAATGTCACTATCCAAACAGAAATACTAGTAGCTATAAAAGAAAAAAAAATCTTGGATGCAATTGTGACATTAGACCAGAGGATTATAATGAAAATTAAAAATATCAAATACTAAAGACAACATAAGAGGAATTACAAATTTGAGAAAGGATTAAGTGAGAGGGTTTAAAGTAGGTACCTCCACTTTTTCGTGGGAAAACAGCATAGCGTAATAAACAAATGCCACAAACTTAACGAAAATAAATTTTTATCGTCAAAACGCTTATGTTATTATTAAGATGAAAGACCAAAGTATATTTTAATTATTTTTTGATATTTTTTAATATTTTTTAACACGTTCGAAATTTTGGTTAAAGTTTTCTTTTCTTTACGTCATCGCGGTGCTGTTAAAATAACATTGTTTTTTTTTGCGCTTTTTTCCCGTTGAAAACCCATTGATTTGGAAATTCTTGTAAAATTAAAGTAATTGTCCGATTTTAATGAAATTTTCAGGACTTATTCACAAATGAATGAAATTATTTTTGAAATATTTCTTTTTAGTAAATTTTAGTAAAAAATATTTTTTTTTTTAATATGTTACACCCCACTTATTTATTGTCCCGAAATTTCGTTCAATCCTTTTTATTTCCTTACAATTTTTTTTTGTTTAAAGTAAGAGTCATTGGAGATGGTAAATCACCTACTTTTTTTTTTCAAATTTGTTCCAACTCACGGAAAATGAGCTCTGAATAGAAAAATAATGAATCCAATAAAACTATGATATTACTTAATTAGAAAAGCTTTTAATTGCTTTTGTAAATAAGTAATATTAAGGTCATTATTGCCTGAAGAAATAAATTTTTTCTGATGAATAATTAAATTTTACAAGAATTTTTTATTTGTTTTACATTTTGATTATAATAATTTATAATAGTTTAAAAATCGTGCAAAACTCTGTATTAGCTTATTTCCTTCTGATAATTAGTAATTAAGTAGAAACAAAATTTACGAGTTCAAAATTGCAAAGTTTAATAAATTTAGTGATTCCACTTTTTTTTCAAATAATTTTTTATGTTGTATTTTTCTACTTAATACATTCCTTATTTCCATGTACGGTAGACTGAAATTGCCATTATTATAAAAAGAGTTTTGTCCCTTTATTCTAATAAATAGACATAACAGTAAAACTAAAAATAAAAGGGTTCACTGAGATTTCTAGTAATTTTCATTTATGGTCATCCGTAGTAGCTGTCATCACTTGTCAATCAACACATGGATCAAGTATTGGATCAAAATTACGGTACCAATCGTTAATAATTCGTTGTATATTTCTTTTTTATGCTATAATTAAGTAATATTTTTTTTAAATCAGATTAATTTAACATTAAATTTTCTAATTTTACTAAAATGACGTGTCAGAAATTTTTTTAAATATTTTTAATATCGATAAATTTGTGTTTGTTTACAAATTTCTTAAAATTAAGAAAATGGCGGGTTTTTTGAAAATTTAAAAATTTAAAATTAAATTTGACATTCCAATGTATATAGTTTCTATCTGAAATATACCAGAATTGTTTACTTAATGGAAATAATAAATTTAATGATTCAATTTTCAAGTAAAGCTAAAATGAAATCTTCAAGCATATTTTTTCATTTAAAAAAATGCATTTTAAACTTAGGTATCGATAATTTATGCCGAAAAAGTTGAGGTACCTAGTTTAAAGTGGCATGGCCTGTAAGAATATGTTATATTGGTCAAATTAGAGATTTGACAAGATTTGTTGTCACTCAATCCCCTAGTAACATATACTAGATCTGGTGTAAACATGCAACTGCAAGAGTATTACTACGACTACGACTACTACTAGTAGTAGTAGTAAGAAGAAGAGGAGGAGGATGAATAAGGAAAACAATAAGAAGAAGCAAAAAATAAGAATAATAAGAGGAGGGGGAGGAATAAAGAGAACCAGTAGAATAAAGAGAAGAGTAATAAGGTGAATAATAAGTAGTTATATAAGAATAATAATGTGAAGGATGTGGATAATGATGATGCTGTTGCTAGCAGATTTGTCTACAGCTGTCTTGAAACTATCAGACATAATTCTTGAGATACGATTCTATGGCAAAACATTCTACAGGGTTACTATTGAAGAAACACCTTTATACCTGGCTTCAAATAAAATATTTGTTAGGAAGTTAAAATAACAATATATAAGAGTTGAATATAACAATTATGTCCCCTAATTTACAGCATTTAAATAATTTAAAAATAATAATAATAATAATAATAGAAATGTTAAGTTTGGACCTTAAATTTAATCTCCCAACTCATCACATATAATTTGGGCTGGAGTTGCCTTGTTTTCACTCTCCAATCCTAACAGAGTCTAAAAGTATTTATGCAGCCTTGTAGGTACTGAATTATTTTCCACCCTACAAATCTTTTCCCATTGATGAAATGTTGTAAGCCTCTCCCCTATATTATCACTATTTCCATGGAAAATATTCAGACAAGCTACATTCTTTAGTTCCACCAATTCTCTCACAACTAAGACCCACCAAGTATACTGAGGCAAACCACTATCATTCACTTTATATTCTATTAGTGCAAAATAAGTTCTACTCAAACTCTTCCACAGAACTGCTACTTTGTAAAACTCCCAAGAGGATGCTTTCCCTGACCATTACAATCTTAACCCATTCAAGTCTAGGGTTAACTGTTGTCTTTCTTACATATTATAAACTGTGCCGCTTACCTTTTCAGTACACCTCTATCTTGAGTGGCTATTAATTAAAAAAAAAAAAAAAAAAAAATTCTTTTAGTAATTAATTAGGGTAAAGAGCCATGTTTCCATCCTCTGGCAATTGTGAGTTCAAAATCCGTAAGTTTTGTAGTGGTAAAAAGGTGTATACAATAATTCAGTGGAAGAAATAGATGAACAAAACTGGGGGAGTATTAATTATCAGCTTAGCATGGAATGGAGAATGAAAATCTTTCCCCATGGATTGAATGATGCATTTAGTTTGCAGTTCCAAGTAGGTTACTAAGCATGAAGAAAGACACCTGTAACAAAAAGGTCAGAGGCTACAAAGGGCAAAATTACTGTGAGTATAAAAACCAAGATCAGCACACGAATCTGAATAGGATATTCAAGAATTCTGACAAAATGTAAGTTTTTTTTTTTATGGCCTGAAAAGCAACCAACTTCTTGATAATCTTTAATTATATAGGCTTTATTATGAAACAGTGTATAAATATATTAATTATGATAAAGAAGACAGGAAAAAGTAAGCCCCAAAATAATCATGTGGTTTTTTTCAGTTAAAAAAAAAATAAAAAAATAAAATAAAAATATTTTGCTTGGTATTTGATTGCCTAACCAATGTTATTTACAGGTTGAATGAAGTAGCTACTTACTAGATTACAGATTTTTTTTTTTTTTTTTAACTAATTAACCACCTGTGACTCAACAAAATTACTGTGATGACATTCCACAGGCTGCAAAAGGTAAGAGTAATCCATGATGGCATTTTTTATGCCTTCATTCGAAACAATATAACAAATGTATACATTCTGATAAATTTTATTAATTTTGAGTTTTTGAAAAATTTGTTGTCTTCCTGAAGTTTTTCTTTATGTACTATGTCCCCTCAGGACATAGACGATCATGGCTCTCCACAACTTCCTGTCCCTTGTAGCTCTTAAACTCTGTTATTTCTCCTAAGCTCTGTTCTGCCATGCATTCACTAAAACTCACTAAGTACATTATACATTGTTTTCCTCTCTCTCTCTTCCACTCAATGTCCTGTGAATATCAGATTTTCCAAGCCTTCCTTCCTCATTATATGCCCTAGAAACCTCAACTGTCTCTTAAAATACAGAAATAAGACCTGTAAGAAAACCTGAACAAAAAAAAAAGAAAAAAATTGTTCGTTGATAATTTTAACAACAAAAGAAATGTATCTAAAAACTTTTTCATTTTTTATTATTTTACTCTACAGAATTGTGTTTGAAGTCAAACATGTTGGTGTTTCTGATGAGGTAAACACAGATGTTTAAGATTTCACTATTTCCTTTTGGGCAACAAGAACTTTTAACAAAGACAGTGATCAACAGTTAAAATTAACTGTTTACTTCTTCATAATCTAGAAGAAGCTATGCTAAGCCATTAGTGGTTCTCTTGCTTGCTTATTGTAATTGTTCTCAAACCATCTTAACCCCTGGGTTAGAATAGTTCCATGAACATAGCTATACAAGACAAACTAATCTCATGTAAATATAATAGATTATGGGTAAGCAAATGATAAAAAGGAAATAAAAGAACTATTTTAGTGATATGTTTTGTTCTGAGAGAGAACTTCTCTAATAAGTTTTATTGACGGAATCGGTCTTAAAAGGAGGGAAATGGCCAGAAGAAATACAACAAACACCAGTTATAATTTACTGTGAAACATTAAAAAGATACAAAAGGTACTCAACAGTAAATATTAATTTTGGTGCTCAATGTAGGTTTAACTTACTTCGTCTCATTCAACTTTTGTATCAATTTTGTTTTTAATTATCCCAGCTTACAGTCACATCACATTGAAACACTGATCCCCATACAATGACCAAAGTTAAGCAACATTGAACCTGGCTGCAATATCCAGATGGGAGACCACCTGGGAATACCAGATATTGTAAGCTTGAATGTGTAGGTGGTATAATGGATGAGGATTCGAAATTGTTAATCAGAGAACAGAGTTCCAATTGCCATTATATTTATTATATTCACTTATATACAAATACTCTTGGGAAAAGTATGACTCCACTTCTTCCCCCACCCACCAGCTGTGAGAAGCAATCAATCAATTTAATTATTCCCCATGGTATCTGCAGTAGATTTTTTTTTCTTGGAAGGCCATATGTTGCATAATCCTGGTTGCAAAGTTACCATAAAGGATTCTGAAATTAGTACACTTTCAATACATTTTTCCTTAATAATTACTTTCACTTTTAATGAAAACTGCATTTTTCAAGTTGAAATTATGGTCAGATTTGGTTATAGTAGATCTATTCTATACTGGTATTTTGAGAAAGACAAATGGTTTTGAAGAAATTTGAGAAAGAAATCATTTAAGGTTCATGAAGAGAAAAAGCACCCCACTTTTAATCAGGTGAAAGGGAATTTAAAACAGAGCTTTATTTTCTTTGTACTTTCTTAGTCGCTAGTCAAAACACCTTTTTGTTCTCAACATTTACATTTGTTTAAGTTGTTAGAATCAATGTTAAAATCCAGGAACTTGAATGAAAATTTTTTTAGATCAGACTATATAGTCCTATCACCTGACTCAGCCAAGTGTCAGAGTAAGCTTGGTAAATACAATATACAAGGGTCGAGTGATGCCTAGGTATTGCTAAGAGACTAACAAACAGCTTCAAACATATTTGACAGTGGAGATAACATAGAAAAACTTATAAATTATGCATTTTACTAAGGTCTGTTGGTCTCAGCTTCTTCTGGTTGGAGTGAAAGACAAAACTGTGTGTAAGGAAAATGCTTTGGGATTTTTGAAGATAAGTGGAGCAATAAATTAAATTACCTCATCAGATCCAATGAGCAGAAGCCATAAAGTGTTTGTTTTTCATATAGATATATTTATTAGAACTGTTGATATTTGTTCAGTTTTAAATCAGTCCACTGAGTAGATTTGTGTTTTTTCTCTACTAGTTTGTATATTGCATTGTGCTATTATTGCTTTTGTGATAATATTATGGTCCTGGTCTTAGGTTTATTGTTGAGAATTAGGAGATTAGTGCACTTTCAATGCATTTTCTCCTTATTGAATGTTTTTTTTCACCTCATCAGATTGCCATTTTTTTTAAGTCAAAATTGTGTTCAGATATATTATGGTGAACTACCAGTGTG
Source organism: Acanthosepion lycidas (assembly GCA_963932145.1). Classification (NCBI taxonomy): domain Eukaryota; kingdom Metazoa; phylum Mollusca; class Cephalopoda; order Sepiida; family Sepiidae; genus Acanthosepion; species Acanthosepion lycidas. The sequence continues at coordinate 37,887,377 of OZ010597.1, forward strand.
TTTAAAGTATTGTTATGCAGTATATATCTGTGATATTCTTATAGACTTTTTTTTGAGGTTTCTGGATTTTTCAACTCGGTTACTCATTGGGCATTTTGTATAATCTATTTTTATATATTCCTGCCTTTATCCTGTTGTTGCTATCTTGTTTGGTGATAATTATATGTTATTGTTTTGAAGGTGGTGTTTATGAATGTTAGGTTATGGCTAAATAAGTTATATGTGACAGTGGCTGTTATGAAGATGGTAGGGTAGGATTATGTGCTTATTTTTGCTATGGTAGTTGGGATTATTTTTTCTGAATTGTTACATTTTTCTTCTTTATAGTTTTGTCATTTATTCCAACCTGAAGAAGCCAAGGCCAACATGCTGGTGAAATGCATCATTTATAAGTCCCCCCCCTCTTTTGTCTCATCATCTCCAATTTATTTTGTATATTACAATACATCCTACAAAAACACATTCGATAGTACATGCAGTTATATGCAAATTGTCTTAGTGTCAGTTCATTGTGCAATAGCAGTCATCTGTTAGAACTTTATTGTCCAAGCTCTATAAAAGCAGTGACTAAGGAGTCATTCACACAGAAACTGTAAAATCGTGTGAGTGTCTTAAATAAAGCCTTCACAAAAGAAGGTATGAAAGCAGAAAACTTGTTCCAAAACTAGAATAAAAAGCTTCATTGTTGTCAAGCAATGGTACAAACATTGAGAAACCTAAAATTCAAACTGGTTACACACTCCTCCATACAGCTCTAATTAATTACCATTTGATTTCTAGTTGTTGACATTGAATCAAGTATTTGAAGGTCAGCATTTTTTTCTGATACTGAAATTGAAGTTGTGTGCAATTAGATCAAAATTAAACAAGAAAAATTTTTCCACAGACAGAATGAAAATGTGAATTGAAAAATGTATAGCGCTAACTGGTGACTAGATTGAAAGATATACTTAATTTTGGAGGGAAATAAATTTACTTCATTGTTGTAGCAGTTCCATTATTCTATTGATTGGGGACCCCTTAACATCAACTCATATAATGTTGCCTATGGGAAACTGGAAAAAATATTATTTTGAGTTAATACAGATATTGAAGTAATTTTATTTAGTTTGTAATAGAATGTAAATTCTCATTTTATAGAAACTAAGGGCTACAAAGAACAAGAAGTTGTGGAGAGCCATGATCGACCATGTGCTGAAGGGACACAACACATGGAAGAATATGTGCATAAATACACTAAAAATAATTCAAGACAGTTTTTTAAACCATATTCTCCTGGCATCAGTTTAAACTGACTTCTATTTTTTTTACTACTCGCCTATATATTATGACTTATTTTCATTTTCCTTGACTCGGATGAAAACATTTCAGTGAAATTTTCACTTTCCAAAATTATAGTTTAGAATTATATTTCACAAAATATGGAAAAGAAAAAGAAAAGTGCCAGTTTAAACTAACACCTAAAATTCTCAACTCGGTACCTGTCCTGATAACACAAAACTATTTACTCTGGTCTTAGTAAATCTGATTGGTTCGATATTGTCAAATTGGCAGTTGATCTCAAAAATGTAACACCTACATCTTGGTGGCTTTGTTGCCTTGCTTGGGATGAAATGATTAAATATATATATATATATATATATATATGTATGTGTGTGTGTGTATGTAGGTTAATCTTTTGTATGAAAAGAAAAAGAAAGGTTTTTGAGGAAAGTTATTAGCAAATTTGTTAAAGTGTTTGGAAATGAAAAGCTTGACAATATCAAATTATAAATGCATATATAATCTGCACCCTCAACTACAAGGTGATTTTCAGCATTTCTGTTATATAGTTAACATACATATACATATATACAAAGTCATTTGCTTCTTAGGTTTCTTCTGAAATGTCCCCTGTGGATGATGCTGTTCATGGTTGGCATTTGTATGTCAGTCACAACAAATACCATTCACAAGAGAGCCACAGTCTCCTGCAAATCTAATTTTCATTCATTACTTATTGCAGCCGGAACGTGCACACCGCACTAGACTTTTGTTGTTATATCTTGCACACAAATCTGTTAATAAAGTTTCTTTAAAACTGAAAGGAAAAATATTTGCTTCTGCTTGTTTTTGATACCAACAGAATTAAAGGAATTCTTATAGCAGAATCAATGCAGGCATTAAGGTTTAATTGCTACTCAAGAAAACAATGAAATCATACAGTGTATGAAATGTATAGCAGAAAGCTAGAATGTTTGATGGTGCAGAGGTTATTTATGCAAAAATTAATGTTGATAAAACTGCATATTATTACTGTCCCTTGTAAACTTGTTAACAAAAATATACATTTATCTATGGGTGTGTGGCTGATGCTTCCCTTCTGATCACAAGAGAGAGGTTCAAATCTTGCCACAGTCAATTTGTCAGAAATATGACTTCTTGATAATATCACCGCGGGGAGGCAATCCAAGCTTGCAGCACCTTTGGAAAGGTGCTTGAAAACCATATAACATGTTGACCAAAGTTTTCTAAGAAAAATTGTGTAGTTGAAACTGACGTTGATTGTGCAAGAACAAAGTAACAAATCATTGTGACACAAGGCATTGAATGTATTGGCCTTGTTCAAACAGTTTTTCATGCCAGATGATGTGCTCAGACACAGAAACTGTAACTAAGGTCTGCTCGGCATAGTTACAGTATAGACCTTAGGTAGGCACTGTGAGTGTTAAACACTAATGTATATGAGTAGGTGGCTGTGCAACAGAGACTAGCTAGTCCTCCCAGCAGAACAGGCATAGTCAGAAATGAGCAGAAGGTCATTAGATTTAGATATAATACCGCTAGACTAGATACCACTTGTAAAACATTAAACATTTTGCTTTCTTCAAGCTAAGAACATAAAGGAATTGAGCTGTGATCTATTTATTAAATCATCTTTTCTCATTTTGTCTTAGTTTCTACCATTTATTATATGCCTGTTGACTGTATAAAGCTGATTTTGAATCTGTTCACAAGACAGCCTACTCTTCTAAGTCCAGAAAACAGTACTGATCAATAGGAAGGGCTTTATGCAATATTCATTTTCAATGAGAATCTTCACAGAATTTTAATATTGAATTTCTATCAGAATTCAGATTTTAGACATATCATCATCATTTATACAATTAATGCATTTTGCACCAATGTGGTCACCATTTTCTTCCATCTCGCAATTGGGGTTCATGCGTGACATTCAAGGCAGAATAGTACAATGGCTTGCCAGTTCCTTTTACACTGGGGATGTTGTGGTTACCCAGTCCCTCCTCTCAAAATTTAAAGAGGTAGGACCTGCAAAGCAGCAAGTGGTTTGAATTCAGAGTTTTCCTTCTCCTAGATTGGTTTCCAACCCAGGCTATAGGAACCAGTCTGTTCTGCTATTTATCCATAGTGGGGGAGAAGAGATGGATTCATACTTTTCCCAAGGGTATTAACACATAAGTGAATGCAATGAATTCAACTGGAAGTTCTGATTCCTCAATCAGAGCCATTATTATTCCATTGTACCACCATTGACATATATTTGAATAAAAAATAAAAGAAAGGAAGTTTTGAGAAGCTGAAGTGAGAAGGGGTTTACTATCAATTTTCACAGAAAGACAGCTTTGATTTCTTGGTCATATCATCCAAAATGGATTAGGGAGATGTGCATGTACAGCTGAATTATAAACTATCAGATCAATCTATACAGGGCACCTCAGTGTGGTGTAATGGCTAACAAGTCTGTCTTGCTAGATCTACTACAACTAAGTAGTGAGTTTGATCCTCACTGGGCGCTCTATACTTTCAGCCTTGTGCCACATCTAAGCTATCCTTAGAAAATCACTATACAGTTCACTATAAAGATAATGGATAAAAAACTCACCTTCTTAGATATACTAATAACTACCACAAGATGAGTTAAAGAATCTTTATGCAAGAGAAACCGATATTTACTAGATCAGTGATCTTCAACCATTGGGCTGCAGACTAGTACTGGGTCACAGACCATTTGGCACTGGGCTTCAGAGAAAGAATAAAAACATTTTTCCCCCCATTTACTGTCTATCACTGTCTTGTTGATAGTTTTTTGTTATGTGCATGACTGACAACCACCCCGGTCCCCATACTAGATGACACAGACTTTGATTCCAACCACCTGAACATGAATAGGTTTGTCTATTGCCTACAAGAAGCAAAATATTACTTTCAACCCAGAATTAGTCATGATATGAAGAGGCTACCCTCCAAAGAAATAACTAGCCTACTTGTATAACACTGACATCTACTAACAAATGTATCCATTTAGGGAGAAAAAGAAATGTCCCTTTACCTCAGATCAGTCAGTTAAGTCTCATATATGATACATGCTTGGGTGATCATGTCTCTTTCAATTCATGACTGACTAGGCAAAAGATTCCCCCCACCACCAGTAGGTGGTGGTTTCTTTCTTGACCGGTTGTCAACCAAGGTTAACAGATTCAACTAATAGCTAGAGGGAGAGGAGAAGAGATGGATTCATATCTTTGCAAAAGGTATTTGTGCATAGGTGAAAAGAACGAACACAACTGGAAATGGATCTCAGTACTCTGATTTCTCAATAGGACAGAAAGCATGCTTATGGACAGAATACATCAAATTTAAAGATGGAATGTTCATAATAGAGAAAAACACTTCAAAGAATAAATTCATCAAACTCTTCCATGAAGAAAGAGAAACCTACATTAGACAAAAACATGGAAGGACATGCAGTATTAAAATCTGAGGTATGATTTACACTGGCCAAGATGAAGAAAAACAAATAATACCAGAGAATATAACCAATGCAGTGTAAAAATTTTGATGCAGCTGAGTAAGGACAAATGCCAAACTATCCTTACCACCCTAAAGAATTGGAGAGTCGCAGATCATGAAAGTACTATGAAATCAGAATTGATTGAATTTATAGAAGACAGGTAAGTGCACACAAATCTCTATAGAATAAACTTAAGGTCATTAAAAGCAGCAGCACGACACTGGTGCTCAAAGCATCTCATTAGCAATCATAATATATAACTGAACATTGTATGAGAGCTAAAGACCTCAAATTCAATCTTTCAAAGGTGCTTGGATGTGTGGGTGGTGAATTTGCTTTTGATTCACTGAATCATCATTTGTTGCACATCAACCTTTAGCAGGTTATTTAAAGTCAGAAGATATTTTTACATTCTAAGAATTTTTTTTGAGATAATAATGATATAAGTCTTAATAATTAACCCATAGATGGGGAGAATAGGTGGATTCATACCTTTCCCCAGAAGCATTTGCGAGTAAGTGAATATAACGAACAACTCAAATTGAAACTTGGCTTTCCAATTAACAATTCTAAGCCACTATTCATTACACCAACTGTGCATTACTGTACATGGTATTCTCAGCTGGTCACCAATCTAAGAACTGATCAGGCTCAATGTTGTTTAACTTGGGTGATCATATGGGAATTGGTGTTTCAACATGCCAGTGGTGTAATGGATAATAGCTTGGAATGAGAAATAATTCCAGTTAGGTTTATTTTATTCACTTTACCCTTGGGAAGGGTATGAATTCACCTCTTCTCCCCACAGCTATGGGTTAAATAATCATAATTATCTTACAATCCAAAGATATTTACTGGCTTTAAATAGCCTGTAAAAGGTTGATAAGTCATAAAAAAAAAAAACAACCAGTAAATCAATCAAGGTTTCAAAGTCCAATTGTCTGGGTATCAGTCACATCTTTTGGAATTCTGCATCAAGTAGTACATTATGTGGAGAAAGCCAACCATCAAAACAAGTAAGGTAAAAAGCAGTCTGAAAAGTTATCAGATGTGACAAAAGTAAAGGGTTGTCTTCAACACAAAACAAATATCTGAAAAGGAATTAAATTTAGAGTGACCAAAAACAGCCAAGATATAGAACCTGTAGTTTTAAATTAAGTAACAGTCTTTGTTCTTATAGTCTCTGGTTTGGTTTGGTTTATTTTGTTTTGTTTTATTGCATATCAACCTCAATGACTTATTTAATGCTGACAAGAGTTTTAGGATAGATTTATATGAATAGAATAGGTATTCTTTGTAAGCAATCAGATTTCATTGATGTATTTTTTGTAAAAAAGGTTTGTAGAGAGTCTGGTTTCATTCATTTGGTTTATTTTGTTTTACAGCATATCAACCTCAATGGGTTATTTAATGCTGGTGAGATTTTTAGGATATGTTCGTATGAATAGAATATATATAAATAATATTTTTTTTTCCTAAAAATGTATTACTGGTAATATATTTTTTTTTCCAAAAATGTATTGTTGGTATTTTTTACTATCAAAATATATTTTAATACTTTCATAGTGTTTTGACTCCAGTTTGAAGTTTCAGTATTTGTCTATAGCTGGGACCCTAACAGGTGTTACCACTCTGGGACAGGATGGATTTGGGAACAACAACAATTAAGAGGTGCTCCCATGCTTCTCAAAACCTCCTGATCAGAGGACTTATGGCCTGATGTAGTTTTAATGTTGTACCCAGGATGCCTCATTGGGGGGGGGGGGCTTACTCCTCCATAAAGATACAGTTGGCATATTCTGAAGTATAGTATCTGTTTGCTTTGACTTTCTAATCTTTTTTTCACTCTGCTCAACCTTCTCAGCAATCAAGCAATGGGCAAAAATCCCGAGTGGGCATAAAGATGAAGGTTTTCCAGGCAACAGATAAAAAAAAAAAAAAGAAAAAAACTGACTAGATGACTAGAGAGAAAAAGTATTGGCTTTATAGAGCTGCACTGGGTGATCTTATTCCCGTCAACAGGTGGTGATGTCTCCATTAAAAACTAAAGTTGCTAGCAAGTTGACTGAAGGTTGTGAGCTCAATCTCTGTGCTCAGCAGTAGATTTTATTTTTCTCTTCAGCCACAATACTGAAGATCCATTGTATAATAATTACTCACATTTTTTTTTGTGACTGTTAATAATTAAGTATAACTCAAGACTTCAATGCTAAAATAAAAAAGTATTTAATTACAACTGCAAATAAATACTTAACAAGAACAAAGAAGTAAACGAACAACCAAATATAATTAACCATTTCAGTGAATACCTTGTTAGTAGTGTGGCTCGGATTAACATCCAGTAAATCCTAAATCAAAACTCAAATCATCAACACACTGGATAGTTCTACTCAATAGTCACTCAATAATCACTGCAGTCAGTAGCCTGACACTTATTTATAAACCTGGGAGAAAACATTCATAAGTCCAGAATGTCACGCGCAAACCTTGGTGTTGGTAGTTACTCATTTTTTTCCTATATAACACCTTTGTAATCAATTTAGTAAAGTTTCAAAATGACAAAAGAGAGTATCAGGAAGAGTCTTCAAAAGTTTACTGCACAAGGGGCAAGATCTGGGGAAATGTTCTTTAGCCAAAAACTGCAGCACAAGCCATGGTTACTGATGGAACAAATGTAATGTTATGAAATGACCACACTCTACACACTTTCCTTCCAAGCACTACCATAAACTATGTAAGTGAGCAATAATGTCATAACTTAGTGTGCACGTATGACAGAATTCAAGGCCTTTCTTTGACAAGCAGCTTCACTATGTAATTTAGCTCCATTACCATAGCAACAGTGTTGATACTTTTGAACAGATCTCATATCTCATTGATACACAAATTACCGGATAATATAGACAGTACTCTAGCCATTGTTTTGTTGAGACATATTTTAAAATGATTTCTGACATGATGTTTTCAATAATATCAACTAGGTACCTCCACTAATTTTCGATACCTTAATTCATTTTTATAAATGAAAGAGTTTTCTTGAAGTTTTCATTTTTAGCTTTAATTGAAAGCTAAAGTATTAAATTTACAATTTCCAGCCAGCAAAATACTCTGGTGTGTTTCAAACAGAAATTATATCGATTGGAATGATTAGCAACCTTTTTTTTTTTTTTTTTAGTCATCTTTTATTACATTATTTTGTGTTTTATTACATTACATTAGGTACCTCCACGAAATCGCTAAAAAAAAGAGCATAGCTTGATGAAAAAGACGCCAACCTTGCCGAAAACAAAATTTTATTGTCTAAATGCTTATGTTATTATTAAGAGGAAAGACCAAAGTTTTTTTTAATTATTTTAAAAAAATTTTTCCTTCTTTTTAGAACATTCTAAATTTTGATTAAAAAAACCTTGTTTCTATTTGTATCAGCGGAATTAGTAAATAACAGACAATTTTTAGCACGTTTTTTTGGTATGACACACATTAATTTGAAAAATCGTGCAAAAATAGAAATAATTGTCGGATGTTAATGAAACTTTCAGAAACTATTCACAGATGATCGAAATTATTATAAATATGTTTTTTTTTTTATTAAAGTCATGGTAGAAATATTTTTTCAAAATATTTATTACCCCCCCCCCCATAACTAATTTTATGAAAACGCTAGAAATTCGATCGCATCGGGTTTAGTGATTACAATAATTAAAAGCACAGGGCTTTGAGAAATGCAAATCATGTTTTTTTTGTTTTTAATTGGAGCCAACGTACCTGAAAATCTGCTCTGAATTGTAACATACAAAACTCAATAAAACAAAGATATTATTTAATTTCAAATGCTTATATTTGCTTTTAGTTGTTTTTATGAATATGGACAATATTTTCTGAAAGCAAAAATGAATTTTTAATATAATTATTTGTTATTTCTTTACTTATAATAGATTTTACATTTAAGTTGTTAAAATATTATAAAATTAGTTAAAAGCCCCATCGGAGATATATCTTTTTTTAGCGCGTTGTAAATTGTATTATTTTGACTAATCAGAAGATCCACAGTAATTAAGAAATGTAATTTTGTGCTTATAACCGGGCTGTAATTATAAAGTACGGAAGACCAACCAGAATATAATTAAGTTGCGTTATTTGAGTTAAGCATTGTTCTCCGCTGTTAAGGCCTTTACTTTTGCGAAACGTGTGGAGAAGTTAATTTGATTTTTCAATTTCAACTGAAAAGGGTACCTACAAGTATCAGTATCATCTTATGAAATTTATATGATCTTATTTTTATATTAATCTCAGTTATGACATTTTTCCATAAATGAAATATAAAAATTAATAATAAAATGAATGCAAATACAAATAACAGTAAAATGCAATAAATGTACATAAAATTATAGTATTTTATCTACAGTTCTGATAAAATTTCATAAGAAAGGTACCTATAAATTAATTAGATACATTTCTTAGGAAATATGAAATTTAATGTCACTCTTAACAGTCTTATTTTAATTTCTTTATAATATATTTTCCATAAAGCATCATAAACGTAAAGGTGAAAGCTAAGTACAAAAAAAAAAAAAAAAATTAGACTGCTGAAAGTTTTCATTAAAAATAACGAGGTAAATAATTTGTTCACTTAAATGTAAATTATTTCACTTTTCTCCTTCCGTAGAACAAATTAGCCTCATGGAATTTGTAAATATGTCATTCATCATCTGACAAGAGACGCGAAAGTTTATGAACTGCTTTGTTTTATTTTCAAATTACATCTTTTTGGCACAAAAGCTAAGTTTGGTTCAAAATATTTTAAATAAACATTATAATTTCTGATTTTCTTAAAATAAGTTTTGAAAAAATGATAATTGATATTTAAAAGATTTTCAAAGTGAGATTTCTAGTTTTTTTTTTAAATGGAAAAAATGATTAAAAAAAAAAAACGAAAATTTCGGACATGCTAGGAACGATTAAAAAATGGAAAAAAATACCCCAAAAATACTTTAATCTTTCCTCTTAATAGTAACAAACATTTAGACGATAAAATTTTGTTTTCGTCAAGTTTGGTGTCTTTTTCATCATGCTATAGTCTTTTTTTAGTGATCTCGTGGAGGTACCTACATTACATATTTTATTCTCTGTATTAAAAAATCTTCCAAACTAAAATATATTTTTCTGAAACTTTGAGGAATATCAGCTGATTTAAAGTATAATTAATCAGATTAATCAGATTTAAAAAAAAAATTATTTAAGTATAAAATAACAGAAATAGATTTTTAAAACAAACAGTAGCAGTGATTACGTACTTATCATTGCTGACCAATTGTGTAACAAGTGCTGATAAAGGTGCTGACAGTTTTATTGTTGTTCTACAGATACTTTATCTGTTAAAATTTAAGAAAATGATGGGTGAGCCCCCTTTTTTTATGATTTTTAAGTACTCAGTAATCTTAAAAATGTTGAAAATATTCTCTGTAATCTAATTTTAGGAATGCTGATTTTAAATTTATTATATTCATCGCTCTTATTCTCGGATAATGTTGTGTATGGTCGACCATACTTTCAAACATGGCCACATTACATATTTTATATACATAAAAAAAAAAAAAAAAAAAAAAAATTTTAAAAATCTTGATGCAAAATGATTTGTATTAAGCTTTTCAATTTTTGATTAGTAAATATAGTTTTCACTTAATAACAATATCACCTAACCAGATGAACATAATGCAAAATTTTAAAAGATTTATATATTAGAAATTATTACAATTAAAATTTAAAAAATGAAAAAGAATTCTTGTAAACATTCATTATTCATTGAAAAATTTTTTTTTTCTTAAGACAATAGTGTTCTTAATAAAACTTATTTATAAAAGCAATTAAAAGATTTTCTAATTAAATAATTAGATAGTTTGATTACATTTTTTATTTTATGATTTGGAGAGATTTTTGAGAAGTGAGTAGTTTGAAAAAAATATTTTAAAAAAATAAATAAAAAATTTAATGATAAACTAATAAAAAAAATTTCCAGGTGAAAAATTAATTTCTTGAAATTTCATGAAATATGGCAGGCCAGGAGGGGGTTAACATATGTAAATAAAAAAATAAAATAAAGTAATTTCATTTATTTGTGAATAAGTCCTGAAAATTTCATTAAAATCAAACAATTATTTGATTTTTGCATTTTCACCTAACAACTGTCTGTTTTTAAAGAAATTTTCAGGACTTATTCACAAATGAATGAAATTATTTTTGAAATTTTTTTTTTTTTTAAAATATGTTAAAAATATGTTAATTAGGACTCCTTGGAGAATCTAAATCACCTAATTTTATTTTTCAAACTTGCACTATTCTAATTGAAAATCTGCTCTGAATTGAAAAATAATGAATGCAAAAAAACTATAACATTATTTAATTTCTTTTGTAAATAAGTTATATTAAGGACATTACTGTCTGAAGAAATAAAACTTTTCCAATGAATAATGAATTTTTACAAGGATTTTTTTCATTTTTTAAAAATTTTAATTATAATAATTTATAATAGTTTAAAATCATGTAAAATTCTGTATTGGGCTATTTCCTGGATGTGATATAGTAATTAAGTGGAAACAAAATTTATGAATCTAAAATTGAAGAGATTAACTTAGTTACGCTATTCTATTTTTAAAATAATTTTTTATTTATTTTTTTACTTAATTTGTCCCTTATTTTCATGTATGAAAGACTAAACGTGACGTTATTGAAACTGTCATGTGATCTATGAGTTTTGTCTCTTTATAAAGAAATTAATTTAAGAAAATTTTTTTATTTTTGCATAAAACATCTTCGAAAGTAAAAAAAAGTCAATAAATTATTACATAATTGCGGAAAATATGTTCATTTGTAAAAATTACTAGGTAGTTAAAAACCAAAAAAAATTGCGTTCACTTAGATTTTTCAAATTTTGTATCAATTCTAGCCGTCATTGCTTCATCACTAAATAGGTCATCCATTATCGCCTCAGATAAGCTATGATAAAATGCAGGGCCAGTCATTAAATAAATAAATATATTACTTTTTTATGATATAAGAAATATTTATTTCAAATCAGCCTGATTTAACTTTAAATTTTCTAATTTTACTCAAATGTGACAGAAATATATATTTTTTGAAAGAATTTTAAAATTGATAATTTGTTTTTTTGTTTACAAATTTCTTAAAATTAAGAAAATGGCCGCTTTTAAGAAAATTTTAAGAAATCTAAATTAAATTTTATATTGCAATCTATATAATTTTTATCTGAAATATACCAGACTATTTTACTTACTGGAAATAATAAATTTAATCCTTTCGTTTTCAATTAAAGCTAAAATGAAATCTTCAAGAATGTTTTTTCATTTTTAAAAAATCATTTTAAACTTTAAGTATAAAAAATTTATGTCGAAATAGTGGAGGTACCTACATCAGTTGTTTGGCATATCTATCACCTCCATTTCTGTCACATCAACATTTAAAATGACCCATGAAGTTTTGTTTTTTCTATTTATGTTATAATAATGTACACTGCACATCATTTGCTTGAATATATATCAAGCCTTAACCCAGTGGGGAGCTCTTTTTCAGACACTATTTCGTTTTTTAATTCAACAAAAATTATGGCGGCTACAGGAGTCAATGTATCTTTAATACTTTACGTATAAATTTCTAATTGTTGATGATAGTGTTGAGCAAGCCTATACAAAATAGAGAAAACGGACAAGCTAGAGGGTGGTCCTTGACGTGTTTTCAAATTAACCAATTTTTTTCCCACCCATGTTGATCAGAATAAAATATGGCAACTGATTGAGTATGCAAATTTCAGTTTTTTCTGGTAGCATGACATTTTATTCAACCAATATTTCATTGTCTAATGTCTAATTTTTTAATCCCTTTTTTTTTTTTTTAAACTCGTACAAAGAAAAAAAACAAACTTTGAGATCCTTCTCTGCATATAAATTGGTTTCAATCTTATGCATACAACTCAATAATTTACTTTTAAAATTTTCTCTGGTGGCGGCTAATTTTCTGCAATCAATGTGGATCAATTTCATGGAGTGAAATGATTCAAAAGCAACAAAGAGAAAAGGGGGAATTTTTTTTTAATGAGAGTTTCCTTAATATGATTGTCATTGTGAGATATCAAAACACACATTACCAAATATACCTCTTCTCAGGACAACAGCTTTTTTTTTTTTTAAAATATATTTATTTTGTAAACAAATTGTGTAAAGGGAAGGAAGAATAACATACAGGGATGTACAAGTTTTATGGAACTTCTGACGCTCTCAGACAGAAAAAAAAAAAGGACAAGTAATTTTAAGGTTTATTCAAAAATACAATTTAAATACAAGGAAGGGTATAGTTGATTTTAACGTCATAACACTGAATTACCTTCCTTACATATAGCCTTAAATTTCTTTGCCCAACCTCATATTCTGAATAGAATTTAGAAACAAGGCATGGGCATACTTTAAGGATAGGTATCTCCATGAGATAGCTGAAAATGAGCATAGCATGACGAAAAACTGAGATTAATATAAAAATAAGATCATATATATTTCATATGATGATACTGATACTTGTAGGTACCTTTCTCAGTTGAAATTAAAAAAAATCAAATTAACTTCACACGTTTCACAAAAATAAAGGGCTTAACAGCGGGGAAGAATGCTTAACTCAAATAACGCAAATTAATTGTATTCTTGTTGGTCTTCCGTACTTTATAATAACAGCCATATTATAAACACAAAATCACATTTCTTAATTACTGCGGTTCTTCTGATTGGTCAAAATTATACAATTTACGATGCACTAAAAAATGAGTTATCTCATAAGGATATTTATGAAACTGAATGCAGCTTTTAACTAATTTTATAATCTTTTAACAACTTAAACGTAAAAATCTAATACAATTAAAGAAATAAGAAATAAGTGTATTAAAAATTCATTTTTCATTGAAAAAATTTTTTGCTTTCAGAAAATATTGATCATATTCATAAAAGCAAATAAAAGCATTTGAAATTAAATAATATCTTTGTTTTATTGAGTTTTGTATATTACAATTCAGAGCTGATTTTCAGGTGTGTGTGTGTGTGGGGGGTCCAACTTAAAAAAAAAAAAAAAAAAAAAAATACATGATTTGCTTTCCTCAAAGCCTTATGCTTTTAACTAATATAATCACTACACTGAACAGTAAAGAGAATCTTGAGTTTTCATAAAATTAGTTCGGGGGTGAGTAATAAATATTAAAAAAAAATATTTTTTCCATGACTTTAAAAAAAGAAAACAATTTCCATCATTTGTGAATAGTTTCTGAAAGTTTCATTAACATCTGACAATTATTTTTATTTTTGCAAAATTTTCCAAATTAATGTCTGTCATACAAAAAAAAAAAAAAAACACGCTAAAAATTTATATTATTTTACTAGTTTCGGTGATACAAAGAGAAACAAGGTTTTTTTTAATCAAAATTTAGAATGTTCTAAAAAGAAGAAAAAATTTTTTAAAATAATTAAAAAGTACTTTGGTCTTTCCTCTTATAACAAACACTTAGACGATAAAATTGTGTTTTCGTCAAGTTTGGCATCTTTTTTTTCTTTATGCTCTTTATTTTTTTTAGCAATCTCATAAGGAAAACAGGAATCAACACATATCCATTTAAATTTATTTGCACGGAGATTAATTAACTGTTGTGACACAGAGCACTATTACACTCCCCCCCCCCCAATTGCTTCCTGTCATTCAGCAATGGGTTGCCTCAGGGACGACAATTTGGAAACAATTTTGTTTGTTATTATTAATTATAATATCTAAATTAAAATATAAATCTCAAGAAACAAAATCAATATTTGTAAAACATTAAATGATTAAGCAACGCGGGGTGGGAGTGCGAAAGTGTAATAGTTTGAGTAAATTATATAGAGTTTTGGAAATAATTTTTTCGTTATATTTCTAATGCATAACTTTTCATTTTCAAAGGTGGAGGAGGAGGAGGCTTTCTCTTTTTTGCCACCGGGCAGAGAGGAATACTGATGATATTATGCCGAAGGGCAGTGTCTTGTTCGGGGAAGGTAGACTAACCTGACCCCGCGTATACGGTTAATTTTTGGCCGAGCCTACTGGCTCGGAACGCCCAACGTTAAAAACTGGCCTTGTGCCACATCTTGTCGGGAAGTTGGTAAATAAAGGAGGGTTCTACAGAATAATGGTAAGTAAGGAAATCTAAGTACGGTAAATTCATAAGACGTTTAAATAATAAATAACACCTCACCAAAAATGCACACCGAAATTAAAAATTGAATTAAATTAACTGCAATTTTATAATTAAAAGAAATTTTTTAAAAAAAGCAATGAAGTGTTTATAGTATTTTATTGCATTTTTTAAAACTTATTATTTTATTTATACTGATTTTCCTTTAGGCTTTCACTTATGAATAAAATCTGCATTTATGCCGAAGTTAAATCCATTATTGTTGTTTATGTTTATTAAGCTTAGTTTGGCATAAGGCAACAAGTTTGAGGTTTATAAACAGTCCACCAGATTAGTTAGTTAAGCATAACGTCGAGAAAATTTTTTAGAAGACTTATCTAATTTATTTACTTATTTGAAATTTGCAAAGAAAAAAATGGTTGTGAGAAAAAAAAAAAAAAAAAAAAAAAAAAAAAATTTCCTTCAAAATTGAAGCTGAGAGTTACAGTTTTGGGACGACGTTTCTTTCAATTTAAAATTTACACAAAAGTTGTTCTACAATTTCTGATTTTCACTTAAAGGTAAACCCAATAATGCTAATTAAAAGGAATAAAAGAATCATTTGATATTTTAATCAATGGCACAATTTCACTTTCGACACCCCCCCCCCCGCCGCTTCCTGCCATTCAACAATCGGTTACTCCCAGAGACGACAGTCTGGAAACAATTCTATTTGTTTATTGTTAATTATTTAAATTTAAATCTCGATAAAGGAAATTCAATATCTGTAAAAAAAAAAAAAAATACCTTCAATTTTGACAGGTTGTGATTTTTTATTGAATGAATTTAATAATATTTAATTATAATATTAAATAATTAAATTCAATAAAAAATCACAAGCTTTTTTAACTTAAACTAAAAAATTATTGAAGTGTAAATTACAGTTAAATTAAATTCAAGCATTCTTCATTGCATTTCTTCAAATAAGGAGAGGAAATTAGACACAAGGCCAGTTTAATGCGGGGCCAACACGTGTGTTATGTGTAGCGTCATTAAAATAATAATCCATTTATTGTATGAGACCCAAATATCAGTCTCTAGCCAGACTGTCGTACCTGGGGTGAACCCATTGCTGAATGACAAGTAACAAGGGGGGTGTGAAAGTATTAAGAGCCCCTAATCAGGGTTTTCTGGGTTTACCAATTATTTTCGAGTTGTGACTTCTTTATTCAAAAAAGCTAAAAATTCGGACGTGCTCAGCTAAGGATTCAAAAGTTTCAAAAAAAAAAACACCAAAATACAAGCTACTTCTTTGGTCTTTCCTCTTAATAATAACAAACATTTAGACGATAAAATTTCGTTTTTAACAAGTTTAAGGCCGTTATTATTTTTTTGAGAGATTTCATGAAGGTACCTAAATAAACACGATTTACCTTTTTTTTCTTTAAAGTAAACAGTCCACACAGAACAGTACTGTAAGTGTAAATCTGTCCGACCAGACGAAGTAGTTACATATTTTAAGAAAGGTTTGTACTTCACTTCTTCCTTTAACCCTTGACAACAATATATATGTATTTATTTATGTATGTAAAATGATTAAAAAAAAAAATCCCCCTAAGAATACTTACATTTAAAGACGATACCAATAACTAAAACATCTCAACAAATAATGGCGGCATTCAGTTTATATAGCAGCAGTAGCTGGCGGAAACAACCGAAAATTGCCGAACATTTGCTTCACTAGCAACGGATTGACGGAAACAACCGAATGGACAGTTTTATAAGGTGCGCGCCGATTTACCGTTTTGGTATTTTCTTTTTTTCAAATTTAATTAAAGACCGACCACATTAATTGGTGAAAACCTATTTTTCGAAATTTTGAGTCATGTAAACATTAGTTTTTATGTATCGATATACGCATTACGCACTGTTTAATAAAAAAAAAACAAAAAAAAAAAAACAAGAAAACATGGAGCGTCTACTTCAAATACGAGCATCGACTAATAACACTTGAAATAATAAAAAATGTAGGATTGAAAATAAATCCATTAATTCCTTAGGACTCCCCGGTCGACATCGTTGCTCTAATCACGTAAAGTAAAAAAGTCTATTCTCTGTTATTGCCGACAATGCCTACTAGAAACATTACAGTACACTTTGTCTCGATATATATATGTATACTAAAGAATTTAATGGGTGGAGTTGAATTAGACCAGGACGCATTGCCTTAAAAAAAAGTGCTCAATACACATAAAATCATAAGTCATCTTTAGAAAGTCTTAGAAATTTTGCTAAAGTAGCCAACCATGCGTGGAAATTAAATAAAAAAAGATCCGACTGTAAATTGGAAAATTAAAAAAAAAGCCAATCCTTACAATAATCACAACAGCATCTGTAACCTTTGTCAACAAGAGAAATTAGCTATAACAACATTTCGAGACACCCCACAAAAAACAAAAAACAAAAAAAAAGCAAACAAAAAAAAACAAAAAAGAAACAAAAAAAAAAAAAAAAACTTTTAAACCAGAGATCGGAAATTATGTCCCGTTGTATTCATACAAAAAGTTCCTTTTGGGTTCATTTGTAGTGGGATAAAAAGAACGTATGTATATATCATTTAATTCCCCACCAATATATTACCAATCACACTTGATTTACCCCTTATATTCTTCATCCTCCTCCTCCTCCTCCTCCTCCTCCTCCTCACCTTCTACCACACCTCACGTCGTACGCTTATTCATTTTTTTTTTTTTTTAAATAAAGCGTTAGGAAATCAATTGACCGAAATTACCCGAAGATAATGAAAGGTTGAAACCAAGGTTGCGGAATCGGCTGATTTCCTAATTTTTTTTTTTTTATTCCTTAAGACTTCTGAGTTGACAATGACAACGTAGGACTTGTTGGTTGAAATAGCTATTCGAATGAGGTAAATTTGGATTCCTATTCTATTCAACTTATATGCACTGTTATAATAAAAACATTGAGCTCTTTTTGTGGATCAGTTTTAATATTTTATATTATTAGGATTCACTTGGATTTTATATCAACGGATTATTACCGATATATATATATATATATATATATATATATATATATATATATATATATATATATATATATAGAATTGCTGAAATTGAATCTCTTGTTGGATTCCCTGGTGATAATTACTGGCGGCGAGATTTGGAATTACCACCCGCAGACGATAATTACGCGCTAGACGAGATTTGAAAGAATCCATCTCTTTCTCAGTGACTTTCCATAGCGAAAAGACTAATTCTTTTTGCTGCCGAAAAAATGTACTGCATTTAATGGCATATAAGGTGCACTTTTTTTTTTTTTTTTTACTAAAATATCGTTAAAATTTCCCCTGCGACTTATATGCCATATGTAGGTTTAAAATTCACGATAGTTGGCCGAATTTAGCTTCCTGGCAACTCCTCCTAGATTACATTTTAGAGTAACTTTCATATACTTATTGTCATTATTTAAAAGGCTATTATACAAATTAAAAGTGTTATCATTAATAATATTCATTATAATAATTTCATCATGTTTAATATTAGTACTTTGTTTCACTAAAATTATATGCAATAAATTCAAATTATATATTTGTAAAATATATTTGTTTCATTAATATTTTTCTTGCGATAATTTCCAGTTGCATTGGTATAAATATTAGGTTGGTGCAAAAATAATGACGTAATGTCGTTTTTTGACGTTAAAAAATACGTCAAAAAACGACATTATTACGTCATTATTTTTGTACCAACCTAATACAATCAGAATTTTTATATCCTAATTATTCCATAATAGTAGTATTGAAAATGAGTATCAGAGTTTTGATAAGGAAAGACGTCGAATTTTATGGATTTGAAGATGAATAAAATTTTAATGGTAACTGTACTGTTTTGCTCAATTGTAATAATTGCATGATTTTATTTTCTTACCTTTGGATATAATAGTTTTTATAGGCTTGTATTTTTTTTTCCTATTATTTTTCGCTTTTGACGTTAAAAAAAATACGTCAAAAAACGATATTATTTTTGCACCAACCTAATACAACAAATGATTAATCAATGTCGATGTCTCTCGTTGAAAAAAAGAGATAAGTGAAGTTGTAAAAGGTGTCCCCAAAAGAAAGAGAGGGAGCATGAGTTGTGACTTACTGGGGTGACGGCTGTTGGTAAGCTGCCTCTTGGAGATAGGAGGTCGCTTTCCGACGAAGTCCGTGAACCCGGGCCAAGATGCCGGCCAACTGCCGAGAATGATGGGCTTTGATGTCCTTTCTTACACTCAAATCGACTCCGGTCTGTATTTTCTTTCTTTAGGCGGGAGTAAGCGCTATTGGCTTGAAATTCTGGATTGTACTGCTTATTTTTTCTGTGTGAGTAAAAACGGAAAGTATGCGTGGAGCCTTGCGCAAATGACGGAATTTTAGTTCAGTGTTCGGAGCCTTCATATCCGGTCAGTGGTGGATATTAGTGTAGCATGAATCAGAAAAAAGATCAGGTTTTAGGAAGCATGTAACATTGTTCAGGAGTCAGCAGCCTACGGGGCGCGTACCACACGTAGCACGCCAGCAATTTCCAATGGCACACAGCCGCAAATGACATCGCAAAGTTCAAACCAATAACTACTACTACGCAATAAAGATATTTAGCTGTTTCAATTTTAATATATACTAAAATATATATACTATATATTGCTATATAAAATATATTGTAGAACAGGTATATTGACCTTGACTTGTATAAAAATACGTATGTTGTTGTCACACTGAATCATTTTAAAACCCTTAGTCGGCACACAGTTAGCAAAAGGTTGCCGACCCCTAGTTAACTGGTAGTTTAGACATAGTTGAACGAGATAGACGCTATGCTTGACATTTATACAAATGGTTAGATCTGACGAGGCTACTCAAAAACACGACAAGTTCTGAGGTGAATAATTTGGTTTTCTAGGATCCTGTAGTGTCGGACAAAACTACTGCTAGCACAACCCATTCTATGTTCAATTTACTTATCTACGTATGACAACACATAATGAATATACCGTTCGTAAGGATGCCTATCAGCTGTCTGCAAACGGTTTTTTCACTTTGTTCATTATCTCACTATATACTTCGACAATTATTTAATATATTTTCTGTTTATACGTTATTTTTAAAGATAAAAAATATTTAAGTAAATGCTCTGTTTTTTAATTAAACAGTATTAAGTACATTTACTGGGTTAGTGTTAAGGTTAGCAGGTGGGTAGATAAAAATCGTCAAAGAATGTGTGTGTGTGTGTGTGTAAAGAAAAAGTATTTTGAATTTTGCTAACCAGACGCTATAGGTAAATGGTATACCACATCAGATCAAATTACGGTTTCCGTATAGAAAGTTCGATTTCTGTCGGAGAACGCATATTTTCTATGAAATTTCTAACATTCAGGCCGGTAAATGTAATTAATACTGTTTTAAAAAAATTGTATCTATAAAAATAATGTTTAAACAGAAAATATATTAAATAATTGTCTAGATATGTATTGATAATGAGACAACGTGGAAAAAAACGTTTACAGACATCTGATAGGCGTCCTTACGTACGACAAATGAGCATTATCGAAGCTTGATCAGTGCACTTTCAATATATCTTCTTCTTAGTGAATCTAATCAGAATGGCATTTATTAGGTCGAAATTGTAACCATATGTGTTACAGTGTGAGTTATTGCTGTTATGCAGTAGACACCTACGATGCTCATATAATGAAAAGGTAACGGTTGGAAAATGACTGAAGCCGAGATGTAATGTCAAGATCGATAACATAGCAGATTTTTTTTTTGGGAGTTTATCAAGAATCTCTAGACGTAGCAGCAATATTCGATGCATGGACGAATGGCAGACTTATAAATATGCAAGATAGATTCTGTTCCAGGAAGTTTATCTAGCGCAACACAGTGAACCGTCTTTCCTAGCAGCAAACTGGGCAAAAGGGAAAAACATAAGAGCAAGGCGGCGCATTGAATTGCACTTCTATTGGTTAGCATCAGTCATTCTGATGGAAGAAAAAAGGGTTCTTTAAGATGTTTAATAGAGCAGTTTTGTTTGGAAGGTGTTAAAATTAAGAAGTTACTTCTTGCCCCAGTTAACAACAGATTGAATGTCATTTTCGAGATATCGTGCCAATTTGATTTCATCGAACATATCAGACTTACTAAATTTGTGTCATCAACATATATACCGAGTTAAGAATTATTGACATCGTGAAGGTCAATAATGAGAATAAGGAATAAAGTAGGTCCAAGGGGACACTTTCCTCCGAAAAGATACACAATGACTCACTATTAATAGTGATTTAATTTGATTTTATTATAGTGGCTCCTATTGTAAAGACTTGAATTAAAATCCCGCTATTTAATCGGGCATTTGGGCTCAAATATTCACTTCTATGTTATCTCTTCTCATTTTTGTCTAATATAAAATAACTATTTCTTTGTAAATCGTGTCATTCATTTAAAATTCTTTTCCGAGAGTTTTGGAGATCATCCAAATTCAACTCAGCTTGCAGACTCGGGGTTAGCAAATTCGTCGCCCGACGTAAACACTAATCTTGCGTGTACGACAATGTTTAATCGATTTTTCTTATTGGAGGATATATTCAAAAAACAAAAAAAAAAAAATCATTCACTAGTTGATTTTTGGGCCAATCAGATTTTAGTATCAGACCTCGACGTTGAAACCGTCCGCAATCTATGCAAGCAGATAAGAGTACCAACTTATTTATTTCAATTTACTTTGAACACAAACACCAAAAAATATATTTAAAAAAAAAAAAAAGTGACGGATGCGATTTCAGTCAAATTTTTGGTGTTTTCATAAATAATTTTTAACCATTAAACCAAAAACTTTTAAAATCCTACACTGATGAAGAGAAACGGCATTTTCTTGTCAAATTTCATTACTCTCGCGACTTGAAGACAAAGGAGTTTGAAATAAACGATGTTGTTGGAATTTTTTCAAATTCTAATAAGCCGGGTAAGGTTGAAATAAGCGAGAGGGATAGAAAAATATGTGGAACGTTATGATTAGTCTAGAATTTAGTTTATTTAAAAGTAAATGAAGGGATTGTATGTAAATATAGAGCAAATTATTCGGAGTTAAAAAAAACCCAAAAAACATTCGCTTATATCTAATTTTTTTTGCCATAAATAAATATAAACCTTACAAAGCTTTTGTTTTTATTGTCCTTCATTTGTTATTTTATAACTTTATGGATCATCATGGATTGTTGTCACCATGAACTAATTGTCGAAAGGCAGGAATAATATCAAAGTTTCTCACTCTATATAGACTTTTCTTTGCCATATCTTTTAAAATATTTTAAAAAATAACAAGGAAAGACGGTGCTTTACACGATTAAAATATTAACTTATATAAAAAATTTATATTTAGGATTGAATGAGTTATAATTTGATTTAATTTTCAGATTATAATGAATTATAATTTCAAATAATTTTTGGAAGTGAATGAATTATAATTTGAACGAAATTTTAGAATTGAATGGATTATAATTTTAATGAAAATGTAGAATTGAATGAATTATAATTTTAATGAAAATATAGAATTGAATTCATTTTAATTTGAACGAAATTTTAGAATTGAATGGATTATAATTTTATTAAAAATGTAGAATGATTTATAATTTGAACGAAATTTTTAAATGATCGGATTATAATTTAAATTAATTTTTATTAGGTTGGTGCAAAAATAATGTCGTTTTCTCACATAGTAACATATGTGAGAAAACGACATTATTTTTACACCAAC
>OZ010597.1:37915171-37930171 GCA_963932145.1 Acanthosepion lycidas
TAGGTCTGTTTCATTTTCAAGCGAATTTTGGAATAACCTATTTTGAAATTTACTGAGTTTTATAAGCACATATATTCATAATATTAGTTTCTAAGGATACCGGGAAATCCAATCATTTTAACAAGGGGTGGTAGGGTATTTATTTTCACTGACAACTATTGTATCAAAATATGAGTTACTTTGGAAAAGAGGTTAAGTCAAGGTAGGGTAGGGGTGCCTTTTCCAACGAATGATGGCATCCGTTCAATGCATGTCATCTAGTCTTTTTCAACGACGAAGGTTTTTCGGCACTTTTATTTCGCCGTTAAATTTGTACTTGTATACATAAAGATTTTTTTCTAAAAGGGTTGTTTGTATGTATCACTATATCGTATTGAACTACAATTTTAAAATATTATTCTTAATTTTAATTACTAATAGACTATATTTCTTTTAAAACAAATAAATGTAATAGGATTATTTAAATTGTTTAAAAATTATTATTAAATATCAAATATAAATATGTATATTTCATTTATCAGCTTTCTTTTTTTCTAAACATTATCTAAAGAAAATTTTTGACAATAGCTAATTAATAGCTTTAAGTAAATTTTTTATATTTTATAAACCTAGTAATATATAGTTTCTCATGTATGCACAAAGGACATGGGTCATATAATGACCTACCTATTCTAGCTTTTCTTATTAATTTCAATTTCACAGTACGTGTTTTAATGGTTGCTTTTAAGTACCATAAATATTTCGATAGGGACGTTTGATTTTGGTATTTATTTATTCTCAAAGAACTTTGATGTTTGTTGAACCGTTTCTTGGACTCATGTCTTGTGCATCCAATGTAGACTTTTATGTTGTCTGGATCCTCAATAGATGAGATATTGCATTGGTATACTAATGATTCAGTACGACATTTATTATTAAGTGGACAGTTATGAATATTTACGTAGATTTGGATTGAGCACTGTTTGTAAAAAGAAAAAATATTAATAAGAACATCGGATTATATATCTTACTGTTCTTTCTCTTTATTATAATATACATATTCCATTATAACACACACACACACACACACATATATATATGTATATATATAAATATATATATATATATATATGTACTATAAACGAGGCATGGTAGAGAAGAATCGGAGAGCCGAATTCGAATTCCAGTCGAATTCATTACATTCACCTACTTGCTAATATTCTTGGGAAAGGTATCAATCCTATTTTTCTCCCTCCAGCTACAGGTAAATAGCAGGACAAACTGGGTTCTATAACCTTGGATGGTAACTGGTCTAGGAGAAAGACAATTTTGAATTAAAAAACTACGGAGGGTCCTTTAGGTACGTTGTGGCACGTGGTGCACCAGTTCGCTGTATTCTGCCCTTGAAAAAGTGTGGTTGGTTCTGCACAAATCCTTCACCACTATAATGAAATCATATGTGCTGGTGTCTGGCTGTTTAGGAACTGAGCTGCTTGACCCTCATACGTCGAATACGACTGGAGAGTTCACTATATATATATATATATATATATATATATATATATATATATATATATGTATATATATATATATATGTATATATATATATATATATATATTCAAAGTACTTAATTTCTTTAAGCTTCAGTCTGTTAGAGTTTGAAGGACAATAATCTTTATTCATGAAAACATGATATCTAATAATTTTTTCTTTGTATTTGTTCTTTTAAGCAACGTAAAAGATAAGTTTACATAATTTCTCTTCTGTAAGATATCCGAAAATTGGCATAACCGACAACATCTTCCTTATTTTTGTTCTTTTATTTGCGGGATAACGTCAGAACAAATAACCGAGGAGATTTTTTAGATCATTTGAATCAAAGCAAGGCAATAAAGCCACTATGACGCAAGAAGTTACTGAGCATCAGAGAATATGAGAAAAAAATACTATTAAGGTGAGAGGGCGACACATGTACAAGAAATGAGAACACAGAATATAACGATTGAAATTGCATTTAAATTTTTAACGGTCAAAATTGACTGGCAAGCACGAAGCTGGAAGAGAGTTCTCCAAGCGGGAAGTGCGATAGAAGACACTGTTAGCATAGAATTTACATCTAACCATTTCAGCTGTAAAATGATAAGACCTTGCCGCCAATTTAGTACTGCTGGTATTCATAAAGTTTAGGTATCATATCGGAAAGTAATATTTATATTGTAAAATACAAAAATTTGGCACAAATTGTTTTCAAATTGTCTTAAACTCAGCTAGTCATAAACACTGACCCAAACAAACGACAATACTTCTTGCACCAAAAGAACACATTTTTACCATTCTTAGTACAGTCACCAAAATTCCTCAGAGTCTTTATGAAGTCCTAACTAGTTCCCCTATATACAATTTGTCTGTGTTTGTGGGGTGGGGGAGAGGGGATAAAAATAACAATTTAATTTTTTTTTTGTGATTCTTACTACGAATGGTGTCAAGATGGCTCAACGTCTTATCTGAAAACCTGGAAAAAAGAAACTCAATTAGTTTAGTGATATTTTAGATATTAAACTGTTTGTGGGATGGGCAATTATCGCATTCTGTTAGACGATTTGGACAATTTTACTGTTAAACCCAGTATATATATATATATATATATATATATATATATATATATATATATATATATAAAAGTGAACAGAGGCGACAGACTGTTTCATACTAGACGCAATCACCAGGCCACGAATATTGGATTGTTTTCTCGACTATTAAAAGTAAGTAAAATAAATTAACCCAAATAAATAAAGTAATTAATAAACAAGCCACTCCCGCCAAAATAACCACCAGAATGAGGATTGCGGCCTGGGGATTGCGTCAAGCATGAAACATCCTGTCACCTCTGAGTATTGATTTCAATGTTCACTTTTATATTTATATTTCATACGCTCTATATTGAGTACTTTATCCCACACCTTAGAACTATAATTCTTCATATATATATATATATATATATATATATATATATATATATATATATATGTGTGTTTAGTTTATAAAAAACTAGGTAATCCGTATGGGTAGACCCAAGGAGGATAAAATCCAGAGAGCTCAATGTAAATCCAGAGCAAATAATTTAAATAAAAACAGACCACTTTAAGGTTCCATGTAATAAATTATTTCACCACAGCCCTTTTAAAGGACTGCGGATCATCAGACACTGTCTGGACCTCCTCAAGTAATTTTAAGTATGAAAGAATAGAAATATTAAGTTACATCTAACTCACTCATGTCTTCTCTCTCCCCACTCACTTCCTCACTTCGTTAATTTACATATGCTTAATACGGCTCGTCAAAAATGTGTAAATTTCTTTTCATTTTTCGTTTCAAACTTTGGAAGTAAAGTCTGATGATCCGCAGTCCTTTAAAAGGGCTGTGGTGAAATAATTTATTACATGGAACCTTAAAGTGCTCTGTTTTTATTTAATATATATATATATATATATATATATATATATATATATATATATATATATTAGGTTGGTGCAAAAATAATTTCGTTTTCTAACATATGTTACTATGTGAGAAAACGAAATTATTTTTGCACCAACCTAATATATATATATATATATATATATATATATATATATATATATATATATAAGCAATCAGCAGATAATTTATAAAACGATATAATTTCTTTAGATGAGAATTAAGGACATTTTTCCTGAACCATATATTTCGGAATCATTGCAGCAAGATCTGCAAAAAAGGCAACATGAACGAACAAATACCATATCCTTTCTTTTGTCGTTTTCTACGAGGAAAGAATGCTGAAAAACATATAGCAATAAGAGATGCTCGTTAGCATGATATGCTATGCCCGTGTATGTGCGTAGCCATTATATTTTTGCAGGATGAAATACCTCAAAATATTGACCTAGTCATTTTTTCTGTCGTCAGTAACTGTCAGCGAGAAGAAGACATTGCTTTTCAGCATATTTCACTTTAGTACACCGCCATCGGCCATCGTTGCTTTAAAAAAAAAAATAAGTAAATAAATAAAAATGTCTTTTGAAATGTTGCTACAATATGCAACTGCTCATTTTGTTTTTGCCACTTTTTCTATTCATGGTTATTTATTATTCCCTGTTTGGTGACCTTAGCCTGATCCACCATAACGGTTACGAACGGCGCAAATATTCATCAAAACTGACAAGCCTTCGACATTTTGACTCTCAGTATGTCGACCAAATTGACGAGCAACCCGTATGGCAAAAGACGTCACAAAAGAATGAGGAATATCTCCTTTAACCGTATTTTTTTTGTTGTAGACTTATTGTTTTTATTTTCGATTATTTCCTTCATTTTTTGGGGGTTTCTTTTGATTGTTCCGATTCTTGACTTTCTTAAAAGCAATCTTTATTTTTTTCTTCATTTTTGCCATCATATTTGTTATCGGCTTCTCAATTTCTTTCTCCGCAGGCCATATTTGCTTTTTTTTTGGCAATCGTTTCAATTTTCGTCTATTTCTCTTTTCCATTCGTTTCCCCATATTTATTATTTTTATTTTTGTTTAACCCATTTTTTTTTTTTTACTGATATTCCTTCCATTTTTTCTCGGTGGTCTCTCTTTCTATTTCCTTCCTGCTTCTTCTTCCTTTTTTCTTCTATGTGGATTTACTCCCTTTCTTTCTTGACCCCTAGCTTTCCACTCATTCTTTATTTTAATTTACAGATTTATTAGGTTGGTGCAAAAATAATGACGTAATAATGTTGTTTTTTGACGTATTTTTTAACGTCAAAAAAAACGACATTATTACGTCATTATTTTTGCACCAACCTAATACTTTCTTTCTTTTCTCCCTTCTCTCGTGTTTTTCTATTTCAGATGAATGGGTAAGGAACAACAGGAATTCACGTTGAATAGAAATAATCAACGAGCTTTATTTTCAAGGTCTATACACATTGGTTCCCTTACCGGAAGTTATCCTCCTCCCTCATGAAGAGTCCCTTTTTTCTTTGTGTCTGCTTAGGGTGATTCTCCCGAAAACATTCTGTTAAGGTATATCTTCTTTTTTTTTTTTAGGGAAGGAGGCATTGATTGTATCTACAAGTACAGTCTTTTGGGTTCAATCACCAGTCTTTCTGATCTTGTCCTGAGAGTTTACTCTGGATTAAGTGTTCTTTGGTTCGGTGATGAAGAAGGTGTGTGTGTGTGTGTGTGTGTGTGTGTCTGTGTCTGCACCTGTATGTTTGTTGCGCCACTGACACACTCTGATCTATCCATCGGAATCAAATGACGCCTATTTTGTATTATAGCACCATTAGGTACTTTGACTATACAAGATCGTGATGCTGTTTTGTTTGCCACAGTACCGGTGACTTTGGCGTGAGTCACCCGCACTTGTTTCCTTGGTACGAGGCTGCTGAGAACGGATGCGCTTAGTGACACTGGTTTTAGTTAATCCAATCAGCATTCTTTCCTCTGTTTCCTTTCAATCTGACATCATCTGGTTGTGTTGGATCGAGTTGCAATGGATAACTTGGCATTGTAGTGCGCAACTGACCTGGGATAAATCCATTCTGAAGGGGTCTTAATCTGTATGCCAGCAAGGAAATGTATGGATGTATTGCTTTAGTTAGAAGGGTTTTCGTTGTCTGGACTTCCCATTAAACTTTCCTGTTGAATGGGCAGTCCAGTGGATACCTAGGGCTTCTGGGTAAAGACCGAAACCCATATTCTATAGCAAAAGCAGAAAATATACAGTGTCCCAAGAAAAATGTTTAGCCAGGAGAAATAAACTATGTCCAATTTCAAAATTTAATTACGTAATCTCTACTCAACATAAATAAACAGTATTTGGAATTAATATGGAGTATGTCCGCCATTTGCTGAATAATTCAAAGGTTTTTCTTTGTTGCGATTATTACTACAAATGGTCTCAAGATGGCTCAAACTGGAAAAAAAAGGAACTCAATTAGTTTAGTGATATTTTAGATA
Organism: Acanthosepion lycidas; assembly: GCA_963932145.1. NCBI lineage: Eukaryota > Metazoa > Mollusca > Cephalopoda > Sepiida > Sepiidae > Acanthosepion > Acanthosepion lycidas. The sequence continues at coordinate 37,921,141 of OZ010597.1, forward strand.
TTAAACAGTTTGTAGGATGGGCAATTATCGCATTCTGTTACACGATTTGGACAATTTTACTGTTAAACCCAGTATATATATATATATATATATATATATATATATATATATAATGAAAAACAAACCACTTTAAGGTACCATTACGATAATTTATTTCACCTAAATCCTTTTTTAAGGATTCAGGATCATCAGGTAAAACTTCCAACAACGAACTGAGAGGAAAAATGGGATTAGAAATTGGTGGGTAGTGTAATTTTTGTAATTTAATAGAGGGGGTTGAGAGTGGTAGTTAAACAGACAATATAAAGTATATTAACCCCTCCCTATACTTTATTTAGGTGAAATAAATTATCGTAATGGTACCTTAAAGTGGTTTGTTTTTCATTACATATTAGCTCTGTCCTCACATTGAGCTCTCAGGATTTCATCCTCTTTGGATTTACCAATTCGGTTTACCAAGTTCCTTATAACTTAAATATATATATATATATATATATATATATATATATATATATATATAACCAATCAGCAGATAATTGATTAAACTATACAATTTCTTTAGATGAGAATTAAGGACTTTTTTTCGAAACCAAATATCTCATTACCATTGCAGTTAGATTTGCAAAAATGCCGACACGGACGAACAAATACCATGTTCTTTTCTTTTGATTCTTTCTTCTATGGCAAAAGTAGAAAATATACAGTAGCCTAAGAAAAGTTTTTAGCCAGGAGAAATAAACTACATCCAATTTCAAAATTTAAATACATAATCCTTATTGAACATAAATAAACAATATTTGGAACGAGTATGCCGTAAGGCCTCCATTTCCTAGTTTCAGTGCTTGTATTCGATTTTTCATGGATTTGATCAAGTTATCAACAATCGTCTGATCCATATTTTGCCACTTCTTTATCAATGTTTCTTTAAGGTTGCCACTGACGTGATTTTGGTTGCACGCTCTCGAAGTTTTCGGTTAAGGTGCTCCCAAATGTGCTCTATTGAATTCATGTCAGGATTTTGGGTTACCTATGGTAATGACTTGATTTCTTACGATTCCTTCCAGGAATTTGCTACTTTGCTCGTATGACATGGCGCTCCATCTTCTTGGAAAAGGTAGGCTTTCTTGTCAATCTGATTGATTTCAAATAGTGGGAGTAGTACTTTCTCTAATATTTGACAGTATTATGGACCATTCAACCGCTCGTCAACAAGAATCTGCTCAGATTTCCATCAAAACCAAAAAGGCGCCCCACACCATTACTCCAATCCCTTCATGTTTCACGGTCGCATACAGAAATTCAGTGTTCAAAATCTCATTCTGATTTCTCCAAACATAAACCTAACCCAAATTAAAATATTGGCAGAATTTACTTTCATCTGACCAAATTAGAGACTGCCAAAATTCGTAATCTTTGCTCTCGAATTCTCTCTCCTAGTTCATACGAAGGTTTCTGTTAACCTATGAAATCAAGGGCATCTCTCTTGCAACTCCACTTTGATATCCGAGCTCTTTCAGAGTCTTTCCATGCTGTTGGTGATATCTTTGATGCTCTGATGATGGTTTCTGATGACTACCCCCTTCAGTGCCCTTTCCATTTGCTCAGACACGATGCTTGGTCTTCCTGAACATTGTTCCACACGACAATCGCCTTCTTCATTAAATTTCTTGACAATATTATTAGCCGTTGGATGATTAATCTGGAAAAACCTAGCAATTTCTCTATTTGACTTGCCACACTGATGCTATTCTATTATTTGCCCTTGTTGAAATTCACTAATTTCTTTATTTTCACGAACTTTCATTGCAAGATATAAATCAGTTATCGTTCATAGATGAGAGTAGCTTAATACTAAGACAGCATTCTCTGAAAAAAAAGAAGAGACTTTATTAAACAAGCCAAAATTGCTGTAATCAAGGAAGGCTAAAAGTTTATCATAGCCCACTATAGTGTATGAAAATTGTGGACCACTGTCAGTTACCCAGGTCTCTGGCAATCGATGACGTACAAACATTGATTTCAGATGAGCTGTAATATCTGAAGCATTTGAGAGCGTGAGGTTCGCTGAACCTCGAGTAGCAGTCCACTTCTAAGAAATACTTTTTGCTCTTTAGGGTGAAAATGTCAAGTCCTAGTCTCTGCCAGGCTCTATCTGGGGTTTCTGTTTGAACAAGAGACTCTGCATGATTAGTGAGTTCCTTTATGCATGTTCTGCATTTCAGCACTGATTCATTTAGCTGCTGTCTTAATCCTTGCCACCACACACTCTGACGTGCACGCTCCATGCATTTCACTAAGCCCTGATGACCTTCATGGAGTTTCTCAGGCATTCCATTCCTCAGTACTGATAGATCTTGTACCCTTAATCAAGAACCCATACTGTACAGTTAGAAATGCACGCTCCATCCAGTACATTCTTAACACTTCTAAACATGTGTTGTATTCGGTGATAACTCATTCCCCCACCAGAACGAAATGTGACACAAGGTTGTTTTAAAGTGGGGACCTGAGCGCGTACACTCGGGCAAGGGACAAAAATTCACCACAGCCGTCGGTTGTGGCTGGCCTCGGTATGAGCACCGATCCCTCTCTCTGGCGCAATAGGAGAACGCGGCCTCGGGCAGCTGTTCCCCAGGGCTAGGCACCTCTCAGTATTATTTTCTCAGTTGCCCCTCTCTTCTTTGACAGAGAAGCTCCTGAGCGCACTTTGCCCAAAGACAGAGACGCAACTGAGAGATGATAAGCCTGCGTTGAAAATCCCTCCAAGGAGGGATTTATACGTTGAACATGTGTTGCATTCAGGCCATCCATCCTGGCATATCTGCATAACTGTAGAACATATGCTGTCAGTTCTAAGATAATGACGTAAATTTTCCAAGTTGGGAAGACCTGCTGGTAGGTTATCCATTATATGATTCACGTAAATGTTAGTGCTCTCTATGAGTTCCGTGTCGGCATCTGTTGCGTTTTCTTTTACTGGATCTCGTGACAGTGCGTTGGCTGTAACAAGGCTTTATCCTGCGATATATACTGTGGGAATCAGTCTCACCCGAAAGCGTTGTATCCTTGGGAGTAAGACATCCAAAGTTTGTGTCCCTAGGAGGCTCACCAGTGGTTTGAGGTCTGTCTCGAGCAGGAAATATTAGCCAATATCGAAACCTTTCACAGGCCCATGTCAGCGTTTGTGCCTCTTTTTCTATCTGAGCATACCTCTGCTCAACTGAAGAAAATGACCTGGAGGCGTAGGCGACAGGCCTCCATTCTTCGCTTCACTTTTACTAAATCCCTGCTACCAGAGCAAAACTGGATGCATCTGCTGATACTTTAGTCTTTTGGTTTTGATTGTAAAGAACGAACACTGGTGTATTTACCAAATATTCTTTCAATGTGCTGAAAACTTTAGTCTGATCTACTCAGTACCAGTGATTTTTTTTGAAAAGCAAGTTAGTCTTGAACTAGCTGGGGTATGGGCTTTCCCAACTTGTTCACCATCTCCAGAAAGCTCCGATGTCCACTTACACTTGTAGGTTCCTGCATTTATCTTATGGAAGTCGTTTTGCTTGAATCAGTCTTCATTCCTTCATTTGAAATAATATGACCAATGAACTTTACTTCAAATTTGGAGAACTCACACTTGTTCATGTTGAGTGTGATCCCAATATTTTCCAGCTTCCTGCATGTAGACTCGAGTCATGTTTTTATTGAGAGTGTCTCCATATCAGAATATCATCTATATGGCAGATCACACCTTTCAAACCTTCCGTAACCCCCGTGACCAGTCTGTTCTGGAAGTGCTCTGGTGCTGATGCTATCCCAAATCGTAGCCTTTTGAAGTAGAATTTCCCGAAAGGTGTGATAAAAGTGGCCAGTTTAGCTGACTAGCTAGCGGAACTTACCAAAAATCCGTCCACTGTTATCTCATGGGCAGCTGTTGATGTACACACACGCTTGTCGTATCCTTTTTTTTCCACATGCGTGACATGTTATAACTTTGGCAGGATATTGTGTTTTGGGGTGGTAATAGCTATTTCCACACTTATCTATTCTGGCTTTTATTTTTGATTTTGTCTCTGTATTTTTGTAGTGGGTTCCCTTTTCGTATTACTCTGTCCAAAGAACATGTCTCAGTAGGGCTATCTTCCCTCAGATTGTATTTTTGACGCATGATAGTTTCAGTGTGCCAGGCTTCTTCAACTTCTCAACTGCTTTTTCCAGCGTTAGATTTACGTCAAATTGCATTTTTCAGTCAAACGCGTGTCTAAAAGCCCGACAACCAAACAGTCCCTATTAAGTTCGCTTTTAAAACCCCATAGTTACAATGTTCGTCTAACGTATATAGAGTTGTTAAAGAGAATCCACAGACTCGTTTGGTTCTTGTTATTTAAAAAAAAAAAAAAAATTTCGTTCGTAAATTCTATTTTCTTTCCAATAAAAAATGCATGAAAACCTTTAATGTTATCATAGTCACTTATTTTCTGTTCAGACAATTTTAAGTTTTCCCGGATATCTTCAGCTTGATATTACATTCAATAAAGGTACTTAACCGGTTTGCATGTGTAGTAGTATGAAGATTACGTGCCTCTCACGACGGATCCATTTTTCCCATTCAAATGGCTTTTTAAAATCGGACGATTCAATAGTGAAAGTTGCAAATCGTTGCTGTTGAGTAGGGACGGCCATGTTTCTTTTTCCCAATTCACCGCCTTTTTCTTTTCAATCTTCTTCCTTTTTTTTAGTCAATGTCCCAAACAGTGTAGGAATACTACAGTCTACTGACTGAAGCTACTTCTGATACCATGTCGTGTTTTTCTATTTTAGATGTATGGGTAAGGAACAACAGGAGTTCACGTTGAATAGGAATAATTAACGAACTTTATTTTCAAGGTGTATACACGTTACCGGATATACTCTTCTTCCCTCCTGAAGAGTCCCCTTTCTCCTTTGTGTCTGCTTAGAGTTATTCCCCTTAGATGACTATGTTAAGGTATCACCAACACTTTCAAACTTTCCGTTTCCTCTTTGTTTCTTTTTAATTTTTCTTTTCTTTCTTTTTTGGAACTTTTACTTTTTCTCTTCTTTCTTCGAGTATTCTCTTTTATTCCTTGGAGCTTTCTTTTCTCCCTTCTTTTACTCCGGGCGTTCCAGACTTTCTCCCCTCTCGTTTAGATTTTTCGCTCTCCCTTTTTTACTTTGCTTTTATCTTTTGTCTTCAGTGCTTTTCCTTCTATCTCTTCTTCCCTCGAACTTTCTTTTATTTCTTCTTGATTTCCCATCTTTTCTTTTTAATCATATCAAACAAACAAGACAGTAAAGCCACTAAGACACAAGGGATTACTGATTGTGAAAAAATAAGAAAAAGGGAAGTAGTCTTTAGGAGCGAGAAGAATAAAAGAAGAAGAACCAGGAAAGACAGTAGGTAACGATTGGCATTGCCTTTAAATTTTTATATATCAAATTTAGCTTGAAAGCATGAAGCCAGAAGAGAGTTCCACGAGCGAGAAGTGCGAGAGAGGAAATTGTTAGTATAGAACATGCAGATGCATCTAGCCAATTCAACTGTAAATTTATAAGACTAGTACTGCGTTTAAATTCACTGAGTCTAGTAATGGATAGCGGCTTGGATTGAGGAATAGGAGATCCGAGTTCGAATTCCAGCCGAATCCATTACAATCATTTACGTGCTAAAACCCTTGAGAAAGGTATGAACCCTCTTCTTCTCCCCTCGGCTATACGTAAATAGCAGGGCAGACCGGGTTCTATAATCTTGGATGGCAAATGGTCTACCGCAGAAAGAAATGGCAACCTACTGCGAGAAAAAATCTGCCTCGTCAGTCATGTATCGAAAGATACATGATTGCCTAAGCGTGTACAATGGCACATAACTAACTGACTAAGCATCAAGGCAAAAAGTGATATTTATTCTATGAAATACAAAAATGGGGAAGGCTAGTGTTCTGTCTTATAATTAAACTTAGCTAGCCACAATTACTGACCTAAATATACCACAATATTCCTTACGCCAAAACAAAACCTTTCACTTACCATTATTACCTCATTCACCATAATACCTCGGAGTCTCTATGAAGTACTAACCAGTTTCCATATTTACAATTTGTCATAGCGGAAAGTTTATCCGAACAATTACCATGAAAGTATAGAAAAGGCACAGGGAAGCTATATTACGGTGGTGGCAAAGTGACTGAAGCCGGTTCAGGACAAGTAACGTTGCGGATCTTCTTTGGATTTTATTAATAACCTGTAAATATATAACAGGAGCACCAGACAATATGTGATAGCGATATTTTAAGCATGGACGACTGATATACTTATAAATACATCAGATAGATTCTGGATAGAAAAAACTGTCTAGCACGTCACATGGAACCAATTTTCTTAGCAGCGGGCCTAGCAATTAATTCTCTATAATTTTTCTACTTCAATCTTTCAACATAGAAAAGCGCAATGAATCATTCTTCTGAAGGATGGCATCAGCCATTCTGATGGAAGGCAGAAAGGAGTCTCTCAGATATTTAATAGAGAGAATTATTTTCTTCCTTTGCGCTTTCTTGTCTTTATTCATTTTATTTAATTTTTTTCTTCTATTTTTCTTCTTTTTGGTTTCATTTCTGTTTTTACGTCTAGATTTATTTTTATTTTAACATTTCCTTTCCTATTTTCTTCCTTCCAGCTTTACATTCTACCTTTTCGCCTTTGTTGACTTTGGTTTGGTTTGTTTTACGCCATATCAACTTCAATGGGATATTTAATGCCGACAAGATTTTTATTGCTGGTAATATTTTATATCTATCTATCTATCTATCTATTGGTTTGGTTTGGTTTGGTTTGTCATACGGTATATCAACCTCAATGTGTTATTTAATGCTGACAAGATTTTTATTGCTGGTAATATTTTATATCTATTAGGTTAATGTCGTTTTTTGACGTCAAAAAATTCGTCAAAAAACGACATTATTACGTCATTATTTTTGCACCAACCTAATATCTATCTATCTATCTATCTATCTATTGGTTTGGTTTGATCTGGTTTGGTTTATCTTACGGTATATCAACCTCAATGTGTTATTTAATGCCGACAAGATTTTTATTGCTGGTAATATTTGATATCTATTAGGTTAATGTCGTTTTTTGACGTCAAAAAATACGTCAAAAAACGACATTATTACGTCATTATTTTTGCACCAACCTAATATCTATCTATCTATCTATCTATCTATCTATTGGTTTGGTTTGATCTGGTTTGGTTTATCTTACGGTATATCAACCTCAATGTGTTATTTAATGCCGACAAGATTTTTATTGCTGGTAATATTTGATATCTATTAGGTTAATGTCGTTTTTTGACGTCAAAAAATACGTCAAAAAACGACATTATTACGTCATTATTTTTGCACCAACCTAATATCTATCTATCTATCTATCTATCTATTGGTTTGGTTTGATCTGGTTTGGTTTATCTTACGGTATATCAACCTCAATGTGTTATTTAATGCCGACAAGATTTTTATTGCTGGTAATATTTGATATCTATTAGGTTAATGTCGTTTTTTGACGTCAAAAAATACGTCAAAAAACGACTATTACGTCATTATTTTTGCACCAACCTAATATCTATCTATCTATCTATCTATCTATCTATCTATCTATCTATCTATCTATTGGTTTGGTTTGATCTGGTTTGGTTTATCTTACGGTATATCAATCGCAATGTGTTATTTAATGCCGACAAGATTTTTATTGCTGGTAATATTTCTTTCAAAAATGTACTGCTGGTAAATTTTTTCTTCGAAAATTCACTACTGGTAATAATTTTTTACAAAAATGTATTGCTGGTGCTAAAACTTATTTTTACACTTTCATAGTGTTTTTGGTCCCAGTGTGACTATTTGCTCATAGCTAGGGCCCTAACAGGAGCTATCACCCCGAATCAGGGTGGACATAGGAACACCAGCTATTAAAAAGGGGTTCCACTGATCAGATGCCTTGCTGTTGGATGTAATTTATCGTCTTACCCAAGGGTTAAGAATATATAAAATACTGTTATTTTAATCAAAATATACTTGCGAAACATTTACATTTAATTAGAAAATGTAGTTTATCAACAAACAAGTTAACATTTTAAGCTTTTAATTGATTAATTTAAACGAACATTGAAAAAAGGATTTTTTTGGTTGGTCATAAAAATAAGACCATAAATAAAAATAGCAAATACAGAACAAATAAGTCACAATGACGATTCAATTCTCAGTATATCCTCCATTTTTGTAAATTATTTTGAAAATTTGCTTTGGCATAATCATTATTAACTTCTGCATGAGTGTGCTTGGGATGCTCACCCAGGATGCATAAACTGCAGCACAAAGAGCATCCACAGTTTCAAATTGTGATCCATGTTTTTAAACATCCTTTGTCATCTATCCCCAAACATTCTCGATTGAGTTTTGATCTGGACAGCATTGTGGATTGCAGCATTGTCCTGCTGGAAAATCCAGTTTTCCCCACATAGATGAGGGCCTTCAGTAATTAGCGATGCCTTTCTTAACATTTCAATGTAACTAGCAGCTGTTTTCCGACCTTTTACCTACTGTAACTCAAGAGTTCCATTGTACGAAAATGAACCCCAGACGATAATTGATCCACCTCCGCTGTGTCGTCTTGAGAAATTTCTTTTGGGACATCTTTTGCATGCCAGTAACGCTGAAAACCGCCTGAGCCGTCAAGTTTGAATTTTTTCTCGTCCGAAAATAACACTTTCTTCCATTTATTCACATCCCAAGTTTGATAATCGGAAGCAAATTGTAAATGGGAGGTTTTATGGCGAAGAAGAAGGCGAGGCCTCTGCAGCTGTTTCAATTTCTTAAACCCCTTCTTATTGAAATGCCGTTAAATTATTCAAGAGTTGCATTTAGCATCTGTATTCGCTTTTATCTGATTTGATGTGAGCCTTGAATCTCTTTTAACTTTCTCGCCTAATGCGTCTGTCTAGAGATGGTGAGATTTTATTGGGGCGACC
>OZ010597.1:37932671-37962671 GCA_963932145.1 Acanthosepion lycidas
GTACATTTCGCTTCTTTTTAAAAATTGGTTGGACGTTTTCTTTTAATTCTATTTTGGTATTAAATGTGTTGCATCGTCCCAACCTGCTTGAAAATACCTCAGGAAATTGATTATATAATTCTTCCTTCAATTTTATAGTATCTGATGGTTCAACCTCTAACTTTTTGCAAAAAGAGTTGATAGGTAGGTCCTAAACGTTGAACTTCTGCATCCAGTCGTTACCTACTAGATTTTCAGTATCTTCCATGACGTATATCTTAAGTTTTTTGTTTTGCCGTGAAATTTAACATTCACAATTATTTCTCCCTCAAATTTTATTCGTTTGCCTGTAACCGCAATTTTGTGTGTGTGTAACATGGTAGGTCTGTTGAGTTTTCTCTATGTCTGTAAGTTGATTATCGTGAGGTCGGAACCCGAATCCAGTTGTAATTTAACCTTTTTATTTAAAATTTCCAGTTCCACATATTTCCTTACGTTGGTGTTGTCATCGTTATTCATCCTTGTAGCTCTTATTCTATTAGTATATTTTCCATTCCTACATTGGGAGTTCTTGTGGCCCTTTTTTTCACATTCAAGACAGGTTTTATATCTAAAGCGGCAATCCTTGTTCCAATGTAGTCCTCCACATCGATAACATGCTGATGGGGGTGGGGACTTATATTTGTTCCGATATTCGTCATAATTTGTCCTGTATGTTGTTCTTTTCCTCTTATTATAAAATTTTCTTTTTTTTTCCGGGGAGGGTGAGAATCTTTTTTCATTGTCGTAAAATTTTAGTTTTCTTTCCGGGGAGGGTGAAGAACGTAGACTTTTTATTTAACTTACGTATATGAGAAACAGCTGAATGTCCACAACGTCTTTCTTTATGCTTAAACAACTCTGGCAATCTTCTGATAATTGCTGTAATGTTAGACCCGGTTCATTTTGTAATTTTGGAAGCATTCTTCTGCGCATTTCGCTATCTTTTGTAGAAACTAGCCCTTGAACAAAGATGAGACATTTGAAATTGTCCGGGGTTAATTCCGCTAGTTTAAAGTCGTCACAATGTTTATTTACGATTGCGGGAAATGTGGAATAATCCTCATTATCGCCCTTTACCCGGTTAAGGCATTTCCACCTCCTATGGAAGAGTGATGTTTTGGGACTGAAGAGTTCTTTAAGACATGTCACTGCTTCGTCAAATTTTAATTCGTTCGTCTTTTTTGGCAAGACATAATCCACGAACTTTGTATATTCTTAAGTTCCTAATTTTCTAAGCAATAGACGTAGCTTTTTTGCTTCTGTCCAATTTTGACAGTCTATGTTAAAGATGTCTTCATGTCTTCTGAAGTAACCTCCAAAATTTTTGTCCTCATCTAGAGAATATTTGAAAATCTCTATGGTATTCCACACTCCGTCTTGCGAAAATGTTGCTTCTTTTTCAATATCTAATTTCTTGTTGCCCGCTACTTTCAATGTTAGTTACTGGAGCTCTATTTGTCTTTCTTGATTTTCCTTTTCCGTTTGTAATAATTGCTTTTGCTATTTTTCTTCCATTCGTTCTTGTAGTTGTAATTGTTGATCATTTTGGTATTTTATCAGTTCTACCAAAATATTTTTAAAATCTTCCATGATAACTCAATTTTACGTATTTTTTACTCCTCATAACTCTTTGTGGCTAATTTGTTGTGGACGAGGGACGGATTTTTCTATTTCTTCGTGTGTGAGTTCGAATCGCTCGGCGAGAATTTGTTGTTTTTTCTTCTCGTGTGTGTGCCAATTTGCTTGTTGGACGACGAGGGAAGATTTTTCTTCTGTTGATTTTTTCTTTTCCGCGTGAGTTCGAATTTTCGTCGCCAATTAGTTGTGAATTCCGAGAGGAAATTCGGCCTCCAATGAATGACAAACGCAAGAATTAAATACAATGCGTATATTGTTAGTAAATCCAGGAACGCTGTTAGTCGTAATAATAATATATATAGATATAGTCTTGAAGTAGGAGTTCCTTAGAGTCTATGTGCTTGGAACTGACTTCTACAAGCGGTTCCATCACACTATTACTCTATCTTCAACTCAATCACAATCTCTGCTCACTCTCTGACTCTATATTCTGACTGACTCTGGGTATTTAACGGCAGCAGTCCGAGTAACACTCTGGTCGAGTCCACTTATATGAAAAAGGGGAGGACGCCATAACACTTTCAGTTTCCGATATCTTTTATGAGTTGATCAATGTATGTTCTTGATGGCCTATCTCTTGATATTTTCCCATAAATTTTGATCTCATTGTATATCCATAGCTCTGACCAGTTCTTCCTTCCAGATTCCGATATCTTCTATGAGTTGATCAATGAATGGTCTTGATGGCCTATGTCTTGATCTTTTCCCATAATTTTTTATCTCATTGTATATCCATAGCTCTGACCAGGTCTTCCTTTCAGATTCCGATATCTTCTGTGAGTTGATCAATGAATGATCTTGATGACCTATCTCTTGATATTTTCCCATAATTTTTGATCTCATTGTATATCCATAGCTCTGACCAGTTCTTCCTTTCAGATTCCGATATCTTCTGTGAGTTGATCAATGAATGGTCTTGATGGCCTATCTCTTGATATTTTCCCATAATTTTTTATCTCATTGTATATCCATAGCTTTGACCAGTACTTCCTTTCAGATTCCGATATCTTCTATGAATTGATCAATGAATGGTCATGATGGCCTATCGCTTGATCTTTTCCCATAATTTTTGATCTCATTGTATATCCATAGCTCTGACCAGTTCTTCCTTTCAGATTCCGATATCTTCTGTGAGTTGATCAATGAATGGTCTTCATGGCCTGTCTCTTGGTTTTTTCCCATAATTTGGATCCTATAGAATAACCAAAGCTCTACGCAGTTCTGCCTTTCAGATTCCGATATCTTCCATCAGTTGATCAATGAATGTTCTTGATGGCTAATCTCTTGATCATTTCCCATAATTTGGATCCCATAGAATAACCAAAGCTCTACGCAATTCTTCCTTTCAGATTCCGATATCTTCTATGAGTTAATGCAAGTATGTTCTTGATGGCCTGTCTCTTGATCATTTCCCATAATTTGGATCCCATAGAATAACCAATGCTCTACGCTGTTCTTCCTTTCAGATTCCGATATCTTCTATGAGTTGATCAACGAATGTTCTTGCTGGCCAATCTCTTGACCCTATGCCATAATTTGAAGCTCATAGAATAACCAAAGCTCTACGCATTTCTTCCTTTCAGATTCTTTCCCATATTTTGAGTCTCATTGTATATGCATCGCTCTGACCAGTTTTTCCTTTAATATTCTGATATCTTCTATTAGTTGATCAATGAATGGTCTTGATGGACTATCTCTTGATCCTTTCCCATATTTTGGGTCTCATTTTATGTCCATATTTCTGACCAGTTCTTCCCTCTCAGATTCCGATAACTTCTATGAGTTGATCAATGAATGTTCTTCATGGCCTATCTCTTGATCCTATCCTATAATTTGGATTCCATTGTAAGGGCTGATGCACAGCCCCTTTTCTATTTCTTCCAGAATGATCACTAAATTGTATTCGCTTTTTCACAGATTCGGTTCGTAATCTTTGCTTTGGTATGTTGCCATTTGTTTCTTTTGTGGACATAGTTTATTTCACGCTAAGATTTAATGTTGCTCTCAACAGTAGTGTGTCCGTATCACGTCCATTTTTTGCGAGTGATTTTGTTAACGTCCAACTGCTTGACGTGCACAAGGGTACTATTTCCACCGTTGACCTAAAGTGGTACACTTTCAGACATTTCCCATTTTTGACTTCCAGATGGTATTCATTTTTATTTTTATTGTTCTCTATTCCATTGTAATTCTAAAATCACGAATATTTTTGTTTGTGAAGTGTTCAATGATGATCTCAGATATAAAAAACCTAATCCACTTCAATTAGATTATCACCTTTGGATGTTTTATCCCCTGCTTGATTAAAAAAAAAACAACATAAATTCTGTTTCAATTTCATTTATATGGAATCCAGCTTGCACTGTTACAGATGTTAAAAGGAGAAAAAAAGTATATTTTATATCTGAGGAATCATTGAACAATATATGCCCCTTCATTGTTTACGTCCTCCTGGCAACGATCCACTAACTGTTCAATGCATCTACGATAGAAATCACCAGGTATGGACTCGAAAAATTCCATAATCCATATTTTTAGCTCCACATCGTTGTTGAATGCAACACCCCTCAAATTGTTAGAAATCGACCGAAAAAGTTAGACGTCTGAAGAGGTTAAATCAGGTGAGTATGGTGGGTGTGGCAGAACTTCCGAACCGAGTTCTTTCATTGCATGTTTGCTCATGTTAGAGACGTGGGGGAGTATATTATCATGTTGAATAACCACACTGTATCATCGATTAAATCTTTTCAGTTGAATTATCTCTCTGAACCTGTCCATTTGTTCAATATACTGCTTATTATTAGCCGTTTGGCTGTTCTGAGTCTTACCCATTGAGCGATGATAGCGATAACATGAGAGCTTGCCATTTTCTGAGCCAATTCTCTTGTGGTCTGGTGTGGTTCCTTAATATGCGCGTGCAATTGGTTCTTATGAAACTGAACAGGTCGGCCCGAACACAGAGAGTCCGTGAGTTCAAATTTTAAATTGGAAAACCATTTCTGTGCCGTTCTGTCGTTAATGAAGTCATCTCCGTACACAGCACAAATGCCTCGTGCAGCTTTGTGACCTTCATTAGCAGCAAAACAGGCTCAGTCTTGTCTACTTGATATTCCATCTCGAAGGAGGTGTCTAATCTGAAATAAAATTTCAATGACGTGCTAGGTGCTCTCTTAACAACATGGTAATGAGAAACATGGCATAAAAAAACGCTTTAATTCGTAGGTGATAACGTTAAGAAATAACGTTTTTAACTAGACTTTCATAGTACCCGTCATTATTATTCCTTTCAAATCAACTACACCTACAACGAAATATATCTGATTTCCGTGATTTTAAGCTTACAAGTCGAATTAATACAATCATATATTTTACATTTCTTTTTTTCCCCCAAAGAGCTTAAATTTGTTATGTGTTGATGTAATTTATTTACATTACACGCGGACCGTTGTTCTCACCTTTCTTGCTGTTATCATAGCGTAGTAATTGTGAGTTCAATCCCTGGTTCGGGCTGTGTGTAGTTGAACTCAGTGAAAACAGGACGAGCAATAACTAAGCAGTACTAAATAAGAACAATACGATATATTCTTAGACACGAGCAGTGGAACAGAACAATCTACACCCGTAGATTAAATAAAGGGTTCAGTTTGAAATTTTTGTAGGTTACCTGGATTCTGATTACAACAATAAAGATGAGGACAACACTCTGTATGTAAATAAAGTAAATGGTGATAAGTCCTCATCCCAGAAATTCAGGTAGAAATTGTTGATTTAACTTACTTTTTTGATTTTGCCATTCAACTACACTTATCCAATAGTCTCAAATCAGCGCGACCTGTTTCGCAATGCTTTTTACAGAACAGTCTACACCCGTAGATTAAATAAAGGGTTCAGTTTGAAATTTTTGTAGGTTACCTGGATTCTGATTACAACAATAAAGATGAGGACAACACTCTGTATGTAAATAAAGTAAATGGTGATAAGTCCTCATCCCAGAAATTCAGGTAGAAATTGTTGATTTAACTTACTTTTTTGATTTTGCCATTCAACTACACTTATCCAATAGTCTCAAATCAGCGCGACCTGTTTCGCAATGCTTTTTACAGAACAGTCTACACCCGTAGATTAAATAAAGGGTTCAGTTTGAAATTTTTGTAGGTTACCTGGATTCTGATTACAACAATAAAGATGAGGACAACACTCTGTATGTAAATAAAGTAAACAGTGATAAGTCCTCATCCCAGAAATTCAGGTAGAAATTGTTGATTTAACTTACTTTTTTGATTTTGCCATTCAACTACACTTATCCAATAGTCTCAAATCAGCGCGACCTGTTTCGCAATCTTAGCGGCAATACACCAAGCACTAAAATACTTGAGGCCTTTTTCAACATAAAGCAGTCAGCTTAGTTAAAACTTGGTAATGGCCTCGCTAAAATAAAACGACGTTGATATTTATATAATTTTGTGTTATTTTTGTTTAATCACTTAACCCCAAGCAAGGCAATAATGCCACTAAGACGCAAGGAGTTATTGGCAGTGAAGGGAAATGAGAAAACTTTAGGAAGAGGGACTGGAAACCCAATTGTGAACAGGATGCAAGGGAGACAATTCTGCTCCTGTTCAGAAAACAGAGGAGAATGTCGAACCGGGCGATAGGTGAATCTATCTACTCCTATGCAGTATGATACCATGAAAACACGTGAACTCAAATCACGCAAGAACTCGTTCATTTTTACCAAGGGTGTCATTTTACATAGTAAACATGTGTGCCTTCGTGCGTGTACGTATAATTACACATGTAAACGCATACATAACCCTGCAATAATAATTATATTGACACACTTGTCAAAATAAATCTTGTTCGATGTGAAGGAAATCGTCTGATTAGAGATTTGTAAAATCGACTTGGTTGACTTAAAGTTTCTTGATGTTAAGACGTTTTCTCTCTGTCAAAAGTCAGGCTGTAAACGTCAATTCAAATCCAACGGGATTAACGCGTTCTATCGTCGTTAACCTTCAGCGGTGTGCGTTTTCAATGAAACCCGAGCTAAATTGTATTTAAGACGTAAAAGTCCCACGTGTACGCATATGAAAGTATTCCTTTGAAAAGACATTTTATTAGACTTAAACGCAATGATAGGATAGTCAGCAATTAAGTGATTAAGTAAAAGACTAAATTTAACCAGTTGGGAGGAAATGGATTTATTCCTTAAAGTCGCGCCCGTTTGATGTCAGATTAGTATCTGGCTGCTTTTAGAGCCAGGGCTAAGAAGTGCTTGGTCGGATTAAAAAAATGGCATCTATTAGCAGTAAATACTGCTGATATAATCGTGATAAAATACAGAAGTAAAGAGGTGGACTATAGTATTATTAATGATTACGATACGCACATCCAGATAGATAGATAAATATATATATATATATATATATATATATATATATATATTAGGTTGGTGCAAAAATAATATCGTTTTTTGACGTTAAAAAATACGTCAAAAAACGATATTATTTTTGCACCAACCTAATATATATATATATATATATATATATATATATATGAACAAACTGAAACGAACAAACACACACACATAAATATATAAAACAATACATAAGAACATTGACTATTATATACTGGTTATAGGTATATGAGGTCTTTCCTATCTCATGCTAGATTTCCTTTTCTCATCATCTCACACTCTGACTTATATTAGGTTTTCTCACATTGTAACATATGTTAGAAAACATCATTATTTTTGCACCAACCTTATACAAAGGCACACTCACTTTCTCGCATACTCATTGTCACTTTTTCTCTGTTACTTCATATCTATCTATCTATCTATCTATCTATCTATCTATCTATCTATCTATCTATCTCTGTCGGCTTATTCAGGTCTATCTATCTATCTATCTATCGCGGCCTATTTAGATCTATCTATCTATCTATCTATCTATCTATCTATCTCTGTCGGCTTATTCAAGTATATCTATCTATCTATCTATCTATTTATCTCTGTCGGCTTATTCAGGTCTATCTATCTATCTATCTATTTATCTCTGTCGGCTTATTCAGATCTATCTATCTATCTATCTATCTATCTATCTATCTATCTATCTATCTATCTATCGCGGCCTATTTAGATCTATCTATCTATCTATCTATCTATCTATCTATCTATCTATCTATCTATCTATGTGCGGGGCGGGTAACAATGATAAAATGTAAAAAAAAAGAAAAGATCCTACATTAAGTATTTCCTTTTGTGAAGCACGGCTTCAGATAAATAATTACTTTATAGAAAGAGTCGAGTATATATATATATATATATATATATATATATATATATATATATATTTAAATTTTATATATCTGAATAATTTTAGGAAAATCTCTGGCAAAGTGGAAAAAAATTCTCTGACGCATGTCTTTTAGGACTGCACTGGACTAAAGCGATGTTTACGTTGAGGTATTTACACATTGTTATTTCATAAACCACATTGTGATAGAAGATCTGACAAGAAAGCTAAACTGTCGGAAGAACATGAACATATAGTTACTGTGGATGCTCTAGCGATTAAAGCACTTTCTATGCAGTTTCCCATTTAATTAAAATAGCATTGCTTACATCCATCTTCTTACAATATTTCACCATTTTTGTCAGATCGATTATAATAATATGGGTTAATAAATGTTTATTAAGTTTTCTCGAGTACGCAGGCCGGTAGACGAAACAAATACTATTTAAAATAGACGGGGAGTCTACTTCAGTACGGGTATCCACGAAAAAATCGTTTGAAGTAATAAAATTATGTCGGATTGAAAAACAAAATCCAATAATTCGTTATATATATATATATATATATATATATATATATATATATATATATATATATATATATATAAAGTGAACATAGAAGTCAACACTTAGAGGCGACAGTCTGTTTCACATACTCACCACAGAATACAAAAAAGGCCAACAGGAGAAGAAATATCATATGGTTCAACCGACCGTACAGCAAGAACGTAAAAACAAACGTAGGAAAAATATTCTTCAAACTCTTACACAAACACTTCCCAGAATCAAGCACCTTACACAAGATATTCAACAAAAACACAGTAAAAATCAGCTACAGCTGCACCGAGAGCATGGCACAAATAATAAAAAAGCACAATAGGAAAATTACCAACAAACCACACGAACAAATTAAACCCACGTGCAACTGCAGAATAAAGAACGAATATCCCTTAAACGGAAATTGTTTACAAAACAACGTAATATACCAAGCCACGATAAAATCACCAGATAATGAAGAAAAAGTATACATAGGAGTAACTGAAGGACCCTGGAAACAAAGAAATTATACACACAAAACATCTTTCACAAATAGTAAATATGCGAACAGTACAATGCTTTCTAAGTATATCTGGGAAATTAAAAACTAAACGCACATCACACCAAAAATATCTTGGAAGATAAGGAAAAAAATCATCAGCCTACAACAACCAATCAAAAACTTGCAAATTTTGCTTGGAGGAAAAAATAGCTATCATTACTTTCCCCGACCAAAATAAATTATTAAACAAAAGATCCGAGCTCATCTCAAAATGCAGACATGAAAATAAATTTTTACTACGTAACCTAAAAAAGGAAAAACGGGAAAAATAAAATAAAAACAAATAAATATACTAATAAACAAAATAACAATAAAAAAAAAGAAATAAAACATAAATAAATACTATGTTACTTAAAGATCGAAAACCGAAAAGAGAAAATATACAAGTAAAATAAATTGACCTAAATTCATCCAAGTAAATAAATAAACAAACCAATCCCAAATAAAGATAGTCAATTAAAAACTGTTCCCGCTAAAATAATACTTAGAATGAACTACAACAATCAACCCCAAAATTGAACAAATAGCTTTAATTAAATTCACAAACCAAAATAAAACTGTTAAATAAGTGATATAAACAAATTTTTACTACGTTAATAGATAAATAAATAAATAAAATAAGAAACAAAAATAAAAACAAGCAATATAATTTGACCTAAATAGATAAACAAACGACTTCCGGTGAAATAACCGCTATAACAGAATACCCACAATGCACCACTAACCCGTATATATATAAATAGCCGAGAAAAATAACAGCATATGTGGCCTGACGATTGCATATAGCATGAAACAGACTGTCGCCTCTAAGCGTTGACTTCTATGTTCACTTTTATGCTTACACACGCTCTATCTCTGATATTGAGCACTTTATTCCATAAATATAGCACACCTTAAAACTATATTTCTTTATATATATATATATATATATATATATATATATATATATATATATATATGTGTGTTTAGAGAGAGAGAGAGAGAGAGAAAGAGAAAGAGACAGGCACACACACGCGTACACTCACGCATACACATACACACATATACACACACGTACACACAGACACAAAGAAAACATCAACCTAACACCAATAAATAGCACAAGAATTTTTTTTTTTTAACTTAATATAAAAATAAGGAAAATGAGAAAATCGGCAATCAATTCGTGAAACCTTCTGACGAGTCGTTCGAACGATTGCAAAAAGCTTCGTCAACGAAACTCTGGAGTCGGGATGCTGAATATGACATCAATCAGCTCAAAAAAAATAGCTTGAAGATGGAACAGAGCTTGGTACTTTAATTTAATTTAATTCAAATAATTATATTGAAGTGTTCGGCTCTTGTTTTGAAACATGAGAACTCTTATGTAGCGATCAAATCATATTTTTAAATAAATAATTATATATATATATATATATATATAATTATTTATATATATATTATTATATATATAGTATGTATTGAGTCATAAATACATTCCGTTTTGGGGAACCAAATGTAATGACGAATATATCACTCGAACAATTAGCCATTAGTGACGCTTAAGAATATATTTGGAGTAAACCATTTTGGGGAAACAGATCTCTCAGATTTTCGGCATACATCGACATTGGTGTTTTTAGCCGAGAATCGTGAGGGGTTTCTGGTCATACAATATCATACGCCTTTTCCATGGCGACCAAATCGATAATGATCAGATATCGACTTGTGTGCCATACCTTAGGTAACCTACCAATGCACAGCATTGGTATGGTACATAGTAGATTAAAGGAAAAATAATATTCTCCCCCATGACAACTCCAAGACAACGCCATATGGTAAAAATGATACTGGAATACATTTTGGAGTTATATTTGTCTGTACTACTCCACCCTCCATACTCCAGTTGACCTTGAACCAACTGATTGTGATATTTTTCTATCGATGATGGGGAAACTTTTCTCTAATGAGCACCATATTTAAGAGTTCCTCGGAAAGTTCACCGAGAACCTGCAGAATTTTACTCAGAAGATTAATGTTGGTGTTCATCACGAGTAATAAATACAAACCTCTTTCTCTATCACACGAACAGACAAACACAGCTTTATATATGACGTTTTATTTCTATTAGACTTTAATAAGGGATAAAAACAAATGACTAATCAACAGAAACAGTAGCAAAAGCGGAACACAAAATAGAAAACAAAACCAGCAGCAACAGCACTCACCAGTAGGTCAGATTAGGTTTATGGCTCCAAGTTCTCAACAGAGAACTGTCCCACGTGACAATAGCCGAATTGGTTCGTGAATTTGACGTAGTAAATGTGAGTTCAATTCAGTAGAAAAGAGGCGAGTAATAATATTGATTGATTGAAAAATAAGAATAAGAACTAGACGAGATATCCCTAGACATGGGCAGTGGGACGAGAACAGTCTGAACCCATATATCAAATAAGCAGAGTTCAGTTAGGAATTCTCTGTAAGCTACCTGGATCGACATACACCTGATGAAGGCCGGCAGGCACAGCGATCGAAACGTTGTGACAAGGACGATGATGAGAACTATAGTACTCATGTAAATAATGTTTAAAATACGTTGAGAACTGTCAGCGTGTGGCAGCGTTCATTTTAAGCAGGGCCCCAGGATAAAAGCGCTTTGTCCTCGAATTAATAAAACTAAAACGTCATATATACAGGTGTGTTTCAGTGTGCATCTAACAGAGAATGGGAAAATGTGTTATTTTATTCGTGATAACCACTCAATTGACTGTCTTTGTGTTCTTTGCTTTATCTCCTTCTCTCCCTCTTCAGGCATCTATCTATCGCTATGTCGTTCAAGTAGGCCTTGAAAGTGTAATCGCCCTGAAAACAGTCTCATTCTGTCGCTCTAGACATTCCTAATCCAAGATAAACGAATTAATGCTAGAAAGAGAATTAAAGTAATCTGAAACGTAAAAGCACTTGCACTGAAAAAAGAGCAGACACGCACGGAGACCACTGCATACCGATGTCTATATGCATGTGTGCACATAAATGAGGTAGTTACATGCAAAACCTCTAGCGTTTCACCCCAAGCAAGGCGAGAAGCCACTAGGACGCAAGGAGTTACAGAAGATCAGATAGGAGTGATAGAAGAAAGAATGAGAAGGGTAGTGGATAGATCAAGGCAACTGGAGATGTCGATTGACATTACATTTGAATAGTTGGAGATTATAGCTCTCAGGGAAACTGGAATAGGGAAGGGAGTTCCACAGGTGAGAGGTGCGAGACATGAAGCTATTGGAGTAGAAGAGACGGCTACATTTAGGAGTTTCGACAGTGAAACGGTGAGAGCGGGATGCCAGCCTCGTAGGGCGCTTGAACTCATGAAGTCTGGGAACCAGGGAATGCAGCTCCTCGGAGCAATTGCCATGAAAGTATTTGTAAAATGTGTCTCAGATATGCATGCAGTTTGGTTTGTTTGTTTTTTTGTTTTACGGCATATCACCTACAATGGGTTATCTAATGCAGACAAGATTTTTATTGCTAGAAATTTTTCTTTTTCCAAAAATATATTCCTGGTAATATTTTTTCTTCAAAAATGTATTGCTGGTAATAAGTTTTCTGCAAAAAATCATTCCTGTAATTTGTTTACAAAAACGTATTGCTGGTATTAAAATCTATTTTTAGACTTTTTAGACGTGTTTTGACCACAGTTTGGGGGTTAACTATTTGCCCATAGTTGCGACCCTAACATGTGCTACCACCCCGGGTCAGGGTGGCCCTGGGAACAAAAAGCAATTAAGAGGTGGTTCCACGCTCCTCAAAGCCATCTGATCAGAGGCTTTGCTGTTGGATGTAGTTCATCGTCTTGCGCAGGACGCGGATGTAGTTTATCGTCTTACCCAGTACGCGGAAGTAGTTTACCCAGGACACAATATGCACGCATACCTGTACACACGCAGATATATGCAAACATTGAAATGCATATTTTTGTTTTCCTTTTGTTGCATGCAATAATCGAATCATCCGGCAAAGATAATTTCGCTTAGGTTTAGAATTGCTTTTTGGTCTGATTTTTGGAACAACTGATCCCAGAATCAAGCAGTTCACATCCTTCTACGATTACTTTATATTTCCGGATTGAGTTATCACTAATCATAATATTTACATTCGGCCTAATGTTCTCATTTTTATTATGACTATACTGTTTTTGCAGCAAAAAATCTTGAATCGTGTTGAAATCTTAACAGTATTTAGTATTGTTGAAGTTATCGTTTCCTCTGTACCTTTCTACGGATATATGAAAATTTATAGTCCTACACCGAACGGATACAAACGGTATTTGTTACAAAGAAAGATACTTCTTTATAACAGAAAAGGAACAGATCCGCACTTTCGAAACGACGATTTTTGAATGCTATACCTTTGTGCAAATTATTTGTAACAAACGCTTTAGTTTCCTTTCTTTCGCCATACGCTCAGTTTTAGATCCACTGGAGTGACAGGCGATAATCGAATCTATTTTTTCCTCAGATTATGTCATTTTCAGTGATGTGCTGTAATATGAATCTATTTTCGGGGTATATGATGAAATTTGTTTGGTCTTGAAAAATATTGCGTCATCCGTGATTGCATCAGATTTTCATCACGCCCAGACATATTATCTCGACTGTCGATTAGTTGTCCTACGACCATTGTCTGCGATGGACGTTACTCCAAGCGTACGAAAATTGTAACGCGTCACGAACAGAATGGCAAGCCTTACCTGGGAACAAATAAAAGTATTATCGACTTGCTTGGAAACTCTCCTGATTTAAATCCAATCGAGAATCTGTGGTCAATCTGCAAGGAAAGACTTCGTGGAGGTACTAATAGAACGAAGTACTAATATGTGCACTGGGTCATGTTTCATTGAAAAAATAAGACAAAAAATAATGGAATTATTCGTTTTGTTTCAATTAATTTGCACAAGGGTGTAAGTGTTTCGTAACCTTTTTTTTATTTTTTTTTTATTTCAGAGCGCACTTGTAGAATAACCAAAACTCTGGGGTGTATTTTAAATATTAACAAAAAAAAAAAAAAAATAATAATCACTAAATTTGAAAAGAGGAAAATAATAAAGAAGTCTCCTGAAATATGCATTTAAAGTTTGCTTGTGTGAAACCTTTGCTTGTGTGAAACCTTTGCTTGATGTGCTTTGGCAATTTTTCGAATGTTAGGCTTTATATGTGATAAACATAGTCTCATTGCATCATCAGTGCATTTAATATTTGATCTATCTTTGCATTTAATTTTGGCAAGCGCAGAAAATCTTAATTTACAGAGGTATGATGTGAAAAATTGCAATAAAATATTCGATACTTTTCTAGCTATGGAAGGATATTCTTCTTGGATGGTAATCCATAATTAATCAATGGACACCTATCAATGCATGATTTGGAAATCACGATCGTCAGATATAGTGACCAGCTCCTCTTCTTTTGTTAATGATAAACCAACGTCATAAGTTGAAACATCAATGAACGGTCCGCAAATATGATCATATTGTTTAGTGTTTATAGATGGAAAGTAATAATTCCAATTACCTTCCAGAGTTGTTAAATGATCCACTCATATTAGAGAGATTAAATCATTTAAATGAACTTTTCTAATCAAAGGAAACATTTCCAAACAACCTGGACTAAATTAACTTTTCCAAATCATTAGTTTTTTTCTGGAATTTGTCAACCTTTTATTTTTTTTTTACTTCAGACACTTGTAGAATAACTCAGGAGAACACTTTAAATTTTAACAAGGAAAAATTAGTCAAGAAATTTGAAAAAGGAAATTAATAAAAGCGTCTGCTTATTTAAGCATTTATATTTGCGATTATATTGTATATTTAAATATGTTTGTACGAAACCTCTGCCCGATTCACTTTTCCAATTTTTTTTTTAAATGTTAGGCCTAATATGTAATAAACATACATATTTTCTCATGAATTCATTTAATATTTCATCTATTTTTGTATTTAATGTTGGTAGGCGCAGAAAATCCAAATTCACAGAGGTATGATGTGGAAAATTGCAATAAAATATTCAATACTTTTCTAGCTATTGAAGGATATTCTTCTTGAACGGCAATCCAGATTTAATCAATGGACACCTATCTATGGATGATTTGGAAATCACGATCGTCAGATATAGTGACCAGCTCCTCTTCTTCTGTTAACGATAAGCCAACCGCTCAAATTGAAACGTCAGTTGACTTAAACATGGAAGCTATGTGCTTGGTGCCTCTTACTTTTTAAAAGTAAAGATTTTTTAAATATAAAAATAATTCATAAATTATTCTTCTGTTAACTTGCGGCGCACCTGGCTATCTTTCAGGGCACATTAGTGCGTCCGGGCTCACTGGTTGAGAAACACTGTTCTAGAGAGACCATGGCGTATTAATACACTTTACAAGAGACGTTTTCAGAAGAGAACGAATGCGCTTGTTGTAATAAGACTAGAAGGGAAAAATCGAATATTTATATGAATGACAAATCTCTAAAGAGATTTAAGATAATTTAATGGGAAGCGTACGACATATATGGATGAGGCGATTAATCAAAGATAAAACCAATGCACCTTGTGAGGATTTAAAAATGTTCCCTATGGCAACGAGAGTCAGAGATAAGAAAAGAAGGGATTCTGTGTAAAAAAAAAAGAAAAAAAGTCACATGTTTAACTGCTAATAAAGTGTATTCCAATAACTTGGACCGATTTTAAATGTGCTAATGATTTTTTTCTTTTTCTTTCAGATTTGGCGGACATTTGGGCGATATTATTTTTCAAACATAATTGCCATGACTTACATATCATGATCCAATAGAGAAATAAATAAATTTTCACCAATAACACTGATTTATTTACTTTGGACTTTGATCCTTCTTAATGGAACACCCTTATATATAAATCCGTTTTAAATTCCCTCACGCATGCTAAAAAAAAAAAAAAAAATGACAGATGTAAATTTAATTTTTAAGTATTGTAAAAAGTGTTCCAATAAATTGGACCGATTTTAAATGTGAATTAATTTTAAGCGTCTAATGATTTTATTTTTTCCCTTTAAGATTTGGTGGACATGTGGGCGATATTATTTTCCAAACATAATTGCCATGACTTAAATAACATGATCCAATAGTGAAATAAATAAATTTTCACCAATAACACTGATTTATTTACTGTTGACTTTGATCCGTCTTAACGAAACACCCTTATATATAATCCGTCTTAATGAAACACCCCTTAGTTTAAGATGGCTGCTATTCGTGTGAATAAACACACAAAATTTTGAATATATTATATTTCATGTGTGTTCTATCAAGAAATTGTTTCTCGATTGAATGAATACAGACGAGACGAGAGGCTACCATTCTTATGAGCGCATGCAACAAGCACTGAGGTCTTGTCAAGAAGGAAAAGTATTCTATAGGACACAACGTGTAAGATGGATCGAAAGATAGTGTCGGATGGACCTTGATATCGTACTAACAATATTTCACAGATTGTTGAATTAAGCTTTTAGTAGTACTCGCCAAGGAATTCTTGTGAGACGTCTTGGACTTTTACTACGTCTGATATTTCTGAGTGGGAAGAATTGTAATGTTCAAACTTTTAAGTTAACACGTGTAAGCTGAATCCTGAGTTGTGTTGAAAAAGAAACTGATCATAAATATTTTCTTACGTTTGTGATATTATTAATATTCTGATGATACAATGGGTTACACTCTAGATAACCAGGCAGCTGATCTCTCATCTGAATTAGCTTTAACAGCTCAGTCGGGGGAAAAACTGGCTGGTAACATTCAATGTCACGAGAAACAAACAAGTTGACGTTCCAACTTTCCCCCAATCGCGATCAACGGGCGAACACCTCTTGAGACTTAAACCGCGAGTAGAATTCGTATATTACGATCCATCGCTAAAAATACTGGAAGGTTCGTCGGTTCTCTGCATCAGTCCAGTACCTGGCTTCCCTTGCTTTCCTCTACTTATACAAGAGCCTGAAAAGGTCAAGAATCCACTTACCGGTTTCGAAAGAGCCAAAAGTAGTCACCGTCGTCCTTGTGGGTGATGAATTATTTTCCAGTCTACAATCATGTATCGTTATTTCCATCGAAAGCGTCAAGACGAATAACATTACCTAGTTCCAGCAGTTCTAACCTTCATGGCTAAGATCCGCCATATCACGCACATTGTACCGAACCATCCTCATACCATCCGTATTCTAATGGTGAGATATAAGTTCCACTCAAGCAGCTTCTTCCCGCCGCTGCTTTGTGGAATCGACTCCCAAGAGGATGATTCCCTAATCACTACAATCTTAACACGTTCACGTCTAGTGTTAATCGTTGTCTTCTCATATCCGCATAAACTGTACCTCTTACTCTGTAACCCTCAACATCGAGTGGCTCTTGAGCTTTAAAAATTATTATTATTATTATTTTCTAGTACGATGTAGGGAGCTGACTATTTTTCCAGCGTCTGTAGCGTTGGTCCATATATATTTATTGTGAGACCGTAACATACCTACAACATGGACTCTTCCAGGACTATATAAAGTATGCGAGATAACACTCTAGGAGAGAAGAAGAGGAGGAGGAGGAGGAGAGAGAGAGAGAGAGAGAGGGTATTCTATTAGGTTGGTGCAAAAATAATGTCGGTTTTTGACGTATTTTTTAACGTCAAAAACCGATATTATTTTTGCACCAACCTAATAATACGGTAGTATCAGCCGCGTACGACTATCAATATAGGACACTAGCACATAGTAAGCATCTTTGTAACCTTTTTGTTTAATATATCTTTCTTACCTCTAATCCGTGGTCCGTGTTTTCCTTCCGCGGTCCCGACTTTGGGCCCACATCAATACTTGAGGTCCGGTGTGAGCATGAACCTTATTGAGTACAAAAGGAAGACAGTTATCAGTTGATTGAACTGAACTACTAGATGGTCGCTAAAAATAGCTTGGACTACATGAATGTGATTCAATGAAAAATAAATAAATGAAGGCAAAATATAAAAAAAAAAAAAAAAACACTTAAGAAAGCAAAAGAGAAATTAGAAATAAAAACAGTAAGAACCTAATAACAGATAAACAGATCAGCAATATTGACGTTATTTCTAACAGTAGAAATACAAAAGAAAATTCTACTTCAACTGCTACCTAAAGTCGGTTTATATGAGAAAATATTAGAATGTTTCGTAACATTTACTGAGAAGAAACCGTCTGCATGCGGCTAGAAAACACATTAAGTTTGGTTTCGTTTTTATTTGTTTCACGGCATATCAACCTCAATGGCTTATTTATTTAATAAAATTTTTATTTCTGGTAATATTTTTTCTTCAAGACATGTATAGCTGGTAATTTTTTTTTGTTTTTTAAATGTATAGCTGTTTGTATCGCTTGTAATTTATTTAAGTATTGCTGATAATAATTTTTCCTTCCAAAAATTATTGCTTTTACAAAGTATTTCTAGTATTAAAACCTATTTTTACATTTTCATAGTATTTTGAGCCAAGTTTGGATGTTTACTATTTGCCCATAGCTGGGACCCTAACAGGTGCTACCACCCCAGGTCAAGATGGACCTGGGAACACCAGCAATTAAGAGATGATTCCACACTCCTCAAAACCTTCTGGTCGGAGGCCAGTAGTTTATTTTCTTACCCAGGACGTAGATGTAGTTTATCGTCATACCCAGGACGTGGAGGTAGTTTATCGACATACCCAGAACGCGGATGTAGTTTATCGTCATACCCAGGATGCAGATGTAGTTTATCGTCTTACTCAGGACGCGGATGTAGTTTATCGTCATATCCGGGGCAAGGATGCAGTTTATCGTCATACCCAGGACGGACGCGTTAAGCAAATATCCCCAAATAGAACGAAGACTATAAGGAGTCTGTGTTTTCTCATCGGGTTTATTTAATCAACACAAGAAGATTTTAAGAAAACTAGAAAACATTCAAGGATTCACTATCGACAGCTATTATCCGAGTGACATAAGACAAATGGATTATATTGTATCACTTTAAACCTTATTTTTAGTGGAGACACGTACTTGAGTAGGTGTTCCGCTTATTTATTAAACAATATATTTACTTATTTTCACCTACCGGCCTGAATATTCGAGAAATCTTATTCAAGAAAACCCTTCAGCAAAATCGAACCTGCGTCCCTGCGAAACTGGGGATTATATTGTGGCAATGACGGATTCAAAAAGAAAACAACAAAAAGATCAATGGAAAGCAGCAAAGGAAAGCGAGAAGAAAAGACTAACTATAAGAAAACATCATACATAGTCGTTAGCATGAGAAACTGCCAGAGGTCTGAGAAACGAACTGGGACATGAGAACCAAACAGGGACATGAGAACCAAACAGGGACAGAAATTTAACTATCTAGATCAGTGGTTTTCAACCCTTTTTTTTATTATTTATCCATGGACCCCTTTTCCATTCTTTTTTTCTTGATGGTCCCCATAATAGCTATTTGACATAAGACAACAATATTTTATTTTTTACTAATAAAAATTTTGACTTTTTAATAATCAAAGAAATATATAATTAAGCTTTATTTTTAAATGAAAACTAATTTAATGCAAATAAACTATTCTTCAATAATAATAATAATAATAGTATTAATAATTTTTATTGACTAATATCTTGTATTACAATATTGCAATGTTTCTTAAATGTTCAAGGCCATGAGGAGCAAAGCTCTTCAGGCAATTGAATTCACTGCAGCATTTATATATGCACACTGGTTAAAAATTTTAATAAACCAATTCAAGTTCAGTGTATGATAAGAAAAAAGAAAGCAAGACATGTTTATTCAATGAGATTCCTTGTGCTTGATGTTGGTCATCGAGCTTCTTTATATCTGGTTCCAGCGATGATTATCATAGTCGAAGATCACCTTTTTTCACAATTTTAAGTCTATTGTGAACTTTTGATAACAGCTGAGAAAGACGACTGAATCCCGATGCAACAAGATGTTGGAAAAGCAATAACGTAGAGCTGTGCTTTATTTTAACAATAAAAAACATTCTGAGTTGGTTTTCTTCATTGACCACCATCATTGTGGACCCTGAATTTGTTATATTTTGCCTGTGGACCCGCAGAAATATTACATGAACCCCTAGGGCCCATATGGGCCCCGGATGAGAACCCTTAATCAATATGGTGTAGTAACAGACGACGGATAGAGGGATATAGAAATTCGAAGGTGCGTCGGAATGGCGAAATATGTCTTAAAGAAATTAAGCAAAATATTAAGATATCGGAAAATTTCGTTAGAAACAGGAAAGAGTGATGAACTACAATGTCATCTCAAACTTTCTGTATGGCAGGGGAAACTAGATAGTCTTAGCAGACGAAGAAACTCCCCTTCACGCAAGCCGCTAGTGGTCCGCTGGCGGGCTGACAGCGTTACTCTGGTCGGCCTCTAGCGGTCCGCCAGTGGTAACATTGTCGAGAGGGACATGCTGGTGGTCCGACAGCGGGCCACCAGTGATAAACGCTAGTGGCATGCCAGCCAGTGATAGGTTGGTTGGCTTGCGTGTAGGGTCGAAGGAACGAAGAAGCTCTCAAGAAAATGGAAACTAGAAAGTCCATTATAATTAAAATAAGGGAAAAAAAAAACAGTTGAAATTTCTGAGACAAATTATGAGGAAGGAAAGCTTGGAAAATTGACTACTCACAGGAAAAAGTTTGGATAGTGAGCAATTTGTCCAATGAGCTTTGTGAATAGATGTAAGGGCAGCAATATGAAAGTATGATAAATTCTCTGTAGAGCTAAAAGGTACAGGGACATCCATCGTAGAATTTTAAAGGCATAAACTATAGCGCGAACAGTAAAAAATTATCTTTACGTTTCTGAAAAGAAAAACGATATTTTTCAGAACTGTAGTCTAGAACAAAAAATCAAGGCCAATAATAAAAAAGAGCTTGGAAAGACAGCAAACTGGAAAGATCTAAGAGTCGTCAACAATGAAAGTAAGACTTGCCAAATCGTAGACATGGGTGTTCCACGTTGAAGATGAATTAAAGAAAAAAGAAAAAAAATTAAAAAACGGAAAAATACGAAAACACCATTTGGGAAATGATAAATCTGTGACATAGGAAGGCTAGAGTTGTTACTTTAAGAAACGACCCAACTGGAACCGTATAAACACACACACACCTATATATATATATATATATATATATATATATATATATATATATATATATATATATATATATATATATATAACGAGATTGGATCAATTATTGATTCCCAGATGGAAAGCTGCTGTCCAAGCCGCAGTAATGCTTAGGAATCCGAGGATATTAAGAAAAGTGCTGACAAATTGAAGAGATAAAGCTCTTTCACAGTTTTACTAAGTAAAATTCACCAAACGTTTTATATAAACACGGAAATGCAATAAATATTACTCCTACCAACGATAATAAAGACAAAGATACCGTTGTTTCTTGTTCTGCAATTTGAAAATGTGTTAGTAACAACTAAAATATCTTAGTAGTACACGAGTCAATGATGTAATACAATTCCTAATGGTAGAAATAAGAAGAAACCTATAATAGCGAGAACAGTAATGCTAGTAATATCGGTGTCTGTCGCCTGAAAATCTTTTTTATCACGCAAATTGAAATTCTGTAGACTTAAGGGTCCTTCTATCATTCATAATGAAACTAGAATTACTGGAAAGTAAAAAAAAAAAAAGAAGAAAAAGAAAAAAAAGAAGAAAAAGAAAAAAAAAGAAGAAAGAAAAAGAAGAAGAAAGAAAAAAGAAGAAGAAAGAAAAAAAGAAGAAAGAAAACGTAAAATCATATAGCACGTCTCTTTATTGTGAGCGTAATATCTTTCCAATGGAAGAATTGCGTGCCGCTAGGATATTTTGAACTTAATAAGTATGGAGCTTAGCCGACATATTCACCAGTTAGCGATAAAATTAGGGTACAAAAAAAAAAAAAAGAAAAGAAAAGAAAAGAAAAGAATAGCGTTGGCAATGATTGAATCGGGTTACAGTTTAAATCGTTGGCCTGAAGAGATTGTACAGTTTTACAGAGCAGGGATGGTCAAACTTGCTTCACAGAAGAGTCACATACTTCTACCCACGAACAAATACTTTGTGTAACAGACTCCCAAAAAGATTCTTCCCCGGTAGTTAAAATGTTAACCTGTTCAAGTCTAGAGTTAATTGTCATCTTCCACTCCATATCTACATAAACTGTGCCGCTGAAACCCTCGACGTCGAGTGGCTTTTGTACGTTGGACACAGTGACCATCATTTTTTTTTTAAAAGCAAAAACCAAAAAAGACAAACGATAGAGTAACAACACTAAATTTCCACCATATATTTTTTACTACATACACATAAGTTATATATATATATATATATATATATATATATATATATATATATATAGATTAAAAAATTCAAAATATCAACAAACGCTCAAATAACTTAACTGATTCACTAACTTCAGAGTTTCGCGTTGAAACCCTTACCAAAGCCAGATGTTCGATGAATCTATTAGAATTATTAAGATCTCATATTTATACTCCACGAAAGAAATGCTAATCAAAACTTTCAAACTTCAAGGCACTTCGATGTGGTGCAATGGTTAGCAAGCTTGTTTCAGTAAATCAATTACGACTGAGTAGTGAGTTCGATCCTCACTTAATGTTTGGTACTTTTAGCTACGCTTAGAAATTTTCTTCGGGCACATCGATGTGGTTTAATGGTTAGAAAGTTGGTCTCGCTATATCAGTAACGACTGAATAGTACCTGGGTGCTTCATAATTTCGGCCTTGTGCCACATCTAACGCTTAGAAAATCACTTTGGGTACTTCGACGTGGTGTGATGGTTAAGCAAACTTGTCTCGCTAGGTCAATTACGACTGACTAGTGAGTTCGATCCCCATGCTTTCGGCCTTGTGCCACATCTAAACATCGCTTAGAAAATCAATATAACTTTCAAATTCTTATCACGCCAGAATTTCGTTAAAACTATACATTTAAATTTAAACGTTGTTTAATATTTATATTAATATCTAATATTTAATATTATATTATTACTATATTAATATTATACATTATATAATTATATTAAAATCTAATATTTAATATTATATTATTACTATATTAATATTATACATTATATAATTATATTAATATTATATATTATATAATTATATTAATATCTAATATTATATTATTATATTAATATTATATATTATATAATTATATTAATATCTAATATTTAAATTTTCTAACGTAAATTAGGTTTTTGACGAAATATTAACATGCTAAAAATTTTGAAATCAATGATTAGCGCTGAATGACTTCTTGAATAGTATACCTTTAGTTATCTATTGAAGTTCGGCTGGTCCGATTAATCGACTCCTTCTCTACGGCCTATCAACACTTTGCAGGTTATCTAATGCCAGAAAATATTTTTAGATTGTAAGAATTTTTTTGGGAGGCGGGGGTGGGGAGATAATAATGATTTAGTAATACAAATCTTGGGGGGCGGCGGAGAAGGGTATTTGTGAATTAGGAAATATAACGAACTCAACTGGAATTAACATTTCCGTGTCATTAACTATTACTCCACCAGCATAAACAGGGTTAAAGCACCTGGTATTCCAAAGCGATCACCCAGCTAGATACTGACCTGGCTCGACGTTGCTTTACTTCCAGTGATTGTACAGGAATAGGTGTATGAACGCGACCTGGTTGCAACCATCTGCTGGTTTGAAAAATACATTAAATTCTCGTCATTTTCACAAATTTTATTATTATTATTATTATTATTATTACTACTACTACTGTTATTATCATTATTATTATTACTACTACTACTGTTATTATTATTATTATTATTATTACTATTACTACTACTGTTATTATTATTATTATTACTACTATTGTTATTATTATTATTATTACTACTACTGTTATTATTATTATTATTATTATTATTACTGTTATTATTATTATTACTACTACTGTTGTTATTATTATTATTACTACTGTTATTATTATTATTATTATTATTATTACTACTACTACTACTACTGTTATTATCTCTACTGTTATATCCAAACTATGGTCTTTATTCCCTATAAGAGAATCCGTCATTTAATTGATAGCCCTTTTCTTCGTATATCGGATGTTACTAGTAGGGCGATCTTCTGTAACTTGTATGGTGAGGTTACCTGGGACACTGTTAGTAAAATTGTCAATTCCTTTTCTCACGAGGCCCAGAGCTCCGATTACTATTGGTACTGTCCCAGTCTTCATTCCCCACATCCTATTAATCAAGATCTTCAGATCTTTGTATTTGGACAATTTCTCGATAATTTTCATGGCGGTATTTCTCTTAGATGGTACTGCTATGTCAATGAGCATACACTTCCTGAATGTATTGTCTTTTATCATAATATCAGGTTCTGTTGGCTTTTATTTCCCTGTCAGTTTGAATTGGCATATCCCAGAGGATAGTTACATCGTTATTTTGGGTAACTGTGCTTGATTGGTGTTCATACCATACCTCAATGTTTTCGATTTTGTGCTTCTTGCATATCTTCCAGAGCACATATGTCGTTATCTTTTTTTTATGTCTGTGTGTTTATTCATTTTTTGCTAGTTCCGGACATCCTCCGATAAAAAGGTGGACGGTTTCATCATATATTCCACAGATCCTGCATTTTTCGGATTAGTACTATCCTTGATTATCTGGTTGCGAGGCTTTGATCCCAAGCCGCTATAATTAGGTCTTCTGTCTTATCTTTCAACCGGGTCTTCCTCAGCCACTGATATGTTTTCTGTTGGTCCACGTCTGCTTCTTTCGTTCTTTTTAGGTATTTGCAATTTATGTAAACATAACAGTGCTCGATTTGGTTAGACAGAGCTAAGAAATATATATTATATATATATACATATACCTACGTTTGTGGTGCGACTTAAATTTCGTTGATATAACTTAGGTTTTTCAAAAATATATACTCTATAAAAATATTCTATAAAATAAATATACTATATTTAAAAAGAAAACCTTATACTCTGTGCCAGAAGAGTTGTGTTACCAAGAAACTTAAGTCGCACCACGGACGTAGGTATATATATATATATATATATATATATATATATATATATATATATATATATATTTATTAATATCGCTCTCTCGCTCTCTCTCTCTCTCTATATATATATATATATATATATATATATATATATGTACGCGCCGAATATTCATGTCTTTACTTAACGCCTACTAAGCTAGGATGCTGAAACTATTGAACGCATTAGTGCATGGCGTCCAATATTTAAAAAAGGGTATGCCTAAAATTTTAAATCCGCCAGCACGAAGATTACCATTAACCAGCAAGGTAGATTAGGCAAAAATAACAGAAATTTTAAGTAAACTTTATAATATTATTATTGAAAATGTGAGGAACACCTTCAGGAAGATAAATCCTTTTAGTCCAAAGCGCACTTGTAAATTAGTTTCGGGAAAGACACGCAGGTCAATTTTTAGGCGATTCTTCGAAATCCAGAGGATGGGTTAAGCTTTTGACCTCTCTCTCTCTCTCTCTCTCTCTATATATATATATATATATATATATATATATATATATATATATATATTAGGTTGGTGCAAAAATAATGACGTAATAATGTCGTTTTTTGACGTTAAAAAATACGTCAAAAACGACATTAATACGTCATTATTTTTGCACCAACCTAATATATATATATATATATATATATATATATATATATATATATATATATATATATTACGTATGAATGGTGGTACTCGCTTGGAAAAACCTCGGATCGCTCAACTTGCAGTAGAACAAATCGGTACCCGAGGAAAAATGGGGAATAAAAATAAAAAGAACCAAGAACATTAAACTAAGACGAAAACAATTATCAAGTGTTCAATCTCCAAGTCCAAAGAGAAAAAACCAAAACGAGTAAAAAGACAACTACGTAAAGTGCTGAATACACTAAATAGAGAGATAACCTAAGATAATTCTAAGGAACCAGGCAAACCTGCCTAGGTTTCACCTAAACTGATCGTCAGGTTTGCCTGGCTCCTTAGGATCATCTTATACACACACACACACACACACACACACACACACACACACATATATATATATATATATATATATTAGTAATACATATGTGCTGGTAGTGTAGTAGTTATCGGCCAGGAAATTAGGTTTGGCATGGTTAGTTTAAATTCTACCCGGAACTCACCCGTTTCATTTCCCACACATACCCTTGAAAAATATGAATTCATTTTTTTAATACACACACACGAACAAACCTATCTATCTATCTATCTATCTATCTATCTATCTATCTATCTATCTATCTCTCTCTCTCTCTATATATATATATTCGTGTGTGTGTATGTGTATGTGTGTGAACTTCCAGCATCTTTGAATATGAGTCTTTCCTACCAACAACATGACAGTTATTTTCTGCAAGAACATTCAAGAAGAATGTTTCAGAGAATAGATAAACCTGATCATCAGTTTCGAGAATAAGTCTTCATTCTGATCTTGAATGGAACTAAATTTCTACATTCGATGGGAGCAAAAAATAGGTGAACATAATTTTCAGTTATTTTGATTTGAATTCGGTTGTGTTTGTTCATCTTTTTCGAGCACTTAAAGTGATTTGGTGATAACGCGAATAATAAGTATTTTATTAAATGAAGAATTGTCAATCATTACAAAGATTCATTGTTTAATTTTATCTACTTTAATCACCATTTTTGGTTACATATAATAAATCTGCAACTGTTTTTATATCATTTTTCGACTTGTATTGATCTTTTTTATTCAACCAAACATTGTCAACCATTATTACTATTTTTAACTAGTATTTATTTGAACTTTTTTATTCGACGAAGCGATGACAAATTATGATTAGTTTTTGCCTTGTTCATTTACATTGCTTATGAGATGAAGCATTGTCAAATATTATTATTTATTGTTGAGTAGTACTTTCAGCATGTATACAATTTATTTTATTGGTAAGCACAGAAATAAATCTGACTCATATTACATTATATATATATATATATATATATATATATATATATATAGTTAAACCTAGAAAGCCAGACAAACCTACCAAGGTTTCACCTAAGCGGATCGTCAGGGAAGGCTGGACTTTTTTTTTCTTTGGGCTTACATGCTAGACGATTACTTTCGGCTAACGTACATGCTCTTGGATCTTTCTTTTTTTATACCTTTTTCCCCCCTTTGGTATTGGTTTGATTATTTGCAAATCAAGACACCGAAGGTTTTCCGAACGAGTATAATTTCTTATACTTATAAGATTATAAGTACTATTAATATATATATATATATATATATATATATATATATATATATATATATATATATATATATATATGTGTGTGTGTGTGTGTGTGTGGTTGTGTGGTGGACTCTCCTATTGTGAACGATAAACGAGGGTAAGCATTGGATGGTGCCTTTTGTTTTATACTTATGCATTCTAGTAGGGGCTATTGTGGAGAAAATATGGCAAGGGAAAGACATTTCATTTGTGCTTAAGAGCGATAATAGCCCGGCCTTACTGCGTGCGACAAAGCAACACTGACAAATGAAATTTGTTAAAGCAGGATTTTGATGGCATCTCTGCTTCAGAGCTTGACGAAGCGGATCACTGTGTCTTACAGCACTCCTTTCGGTTTAATGCCTTGGCTTCCCAGATTTTCAGATCAATGTTGAGACGTTTAAATTCTTTCAAATTGTCTTTGTAGCGTAAGAATGGACCGTCCAACTGAACGCTTGGAGTTTGGTAGTTGTCAATACAGTTCTTTCTGCATTTTGTTGAGGATTCTTCTAGACACGATCAATTATTATAAGGATATATATATATATATATATATATATATATATATATATATATATGTATATATATATATATATATATATATATGAAGACATTTTTATGTTCATACATTTATATATATATATATATATATATATATATATACATGAATACATTTTTATGTTCATACATTCTTTTTTATGTTTTAACATAATTGTCGGACATTGTCCATTTCATGATGTATGACGTCATTTGTTTACATTTGCATACGCATTGAGCAGATATGAATCTACGAGAAAATGGAGAATTGTAGTTTAAAAACAGTAAAATCGACCTTTCTAGTCGGAACGCTCCTCGGTAGAGCACGTCAGGCTATGTAACGGTTCCGTATAGGATACAGGTTCGATTCCTGTCGGAGGGCGCATATTTTCTATGAAAATTTCTCGGACATTCAAGTGGGTAAATGTTGTTTAATACTGTTTATTATAAACAGAGCATTTACTTAAATATTTGTATCTATAAAAAAGAATGTATAAACATAAAAATGTCTTAAAATAATTGTCGAACTTTGTCCATTTCATAATATATATATATATATATATATATATATATATATATATATATATATATATATTACGTAAGTGTGGTTTACAAAGCAAACAGGAAAGGTTGAATTGGAAAAATGAATATCAGAAGAAGAAAGAATATATGGAACTAAAGCAAATAACAGGGAGGAAAAAAAAAGAAAGAAAGGAAATAAAGTGAATAACTATGAAAAAGAAAAAAACGAAAAAGGCGATAAACATTACTAACAAAGAGAAAGAGGTAAAAAAAAAATGGAAAGAGAAAGATATAAAGCAAACTGAGAAGAAAGACATATGAAAAAAAGAGGGGAACAAAACTGGGGAAATTGGAAGAGAAAGAGAATTAAGAAAATAGAAAAGAGAATGAAACAAATAGTAAGAAAAGGCAGACAGAAAGATGAGACCGAGAGAAATGGAATGCAGCGGGTGGGGGCGTATTAGCAAAAGGTAAGAAAATATTAGGTTGGTGCAAAAATAATGTCGTTTTCTCACATAGTAACATATGTGAGAAAACGACATTATTTTTGCACCAACCTAGTAATATTGATTAAACGAAAACGAGGAAGAGATGGAATTTAGTGCAATAAACAAAACATCAGTGTTGGGTGTGGGTGTGTGTGTGTGTGGGGGGGGACAAGAAATATAGAATAAAGAAAGAGAAATACCGCTAATGCATTCATAATACTATGAAAACATATTGCATAGCGTTTAGAACACCTACCTCGCCTACCCACTGTAAAATAAAATGAAAAAAAAAATATTGAAGAACACGAGTCAAAAGTCAATAACTCAATAAAGAAACGACATTTCCAAAATCGAGAAAAATGTCCGTTGTAGACATTTGAAAGCTATAGCTTTGTGTGAAATTCGAAGAAAATCCTATCAAACGCGTCTTCAGCTTGAAAACTCAAATACAGACAATAAAGATCGAATAGCAGACAGCTATAATAAAGCGTAGTATATTTAACGATAGAGTCTGAGTTTCCGTGGCAATATCCGTAGGAGAAAGTAAAAAAAAAAAAAAAGACAAAAAACGTATGGAAATGAGACAGAAGAAAGTGGCGTGTGGAGAGGAAGGAGGCGGAGACAAAATAAGAGCAAGTCAAGGAGGACACCATCCCGACACAACTTCTTCAGAAATATTCGAAAAAGGTGGACAAATAAGGCCATATTAACTGAATTTTAATCTGAAATATTCTCTGCATCATATTCGACACAGAGACACACACACACACACACACACACACACACACACACACACACACACACACACACACACACACACATATATGTATATATACTAGCAGTTTAACCCGTCTTCGACGGGGTATTTCATTACTGGGAATTTTTGGCGTTCAGTTGGAGCAGTTTAAGTTTAAAGTCAGCCCACCTGAAAATCAGTATTAGTAACAACAATTGGGGTAATGAGGCACACCCCAAATGGGTGGGGTTTAACAATCTGAATGCGGGTGAGCCTGA
>OZ010597.1:37967671-37987671 GCA_963932145.1 Acanthosepion lycidas
TCGCCAAGATTATAAATCTTCCTGGAGCCGAGCCATAAGCTTAAACATGCTCTGTTTAATAGCAGCGGCGGGATCCTTTCTGCACTTGACTTTTTTTTTAATATACCAAATCTTTTCTATTTCAATCTCCTGGTCTTTGCATTTGCTTAGTTTTTCAAAAACCTTCACAGAAATGTTATTGGCCCATTGTGATTCAGGATGCAGACTTTTTCTTTCGTATCTTTGATAATAATGTCTCGACGATTTTCTTTTATTGTTCGATCTGTGTCGATAGATAATCCCAGAAGATGGTAACATCTGCTCCTTTGACTACAGATTCAGGATGATTTTTATTACCAGTTTACGGCTGTTTTTATCCTGTAGTGATGACAAATCTTCCAATTCAGATACTAACCTATCCTGACATGACAGTATTTGTACTCTATGGGTCCTGAGATAAAGTGATCAACAGTTTCAATGTATTGGACACAGAACCTACATTTTGGGATAAGTAATATTAGTTTGTTAAAAGATATAAGTTACAAGTTAAATAAAAAAAAAATCCTATTTAAAAAATCTAATGACCAATGTAAAATGATACAGTTAGTAACTAACACAACAATTCCTAAACAAACATCAGCTTTTAATTCATAAGATTAGATACATAGATAGATAGATAGATAGATAGATAGATAGATAGGTGGGAAAGAAAGATAGATAGGAAAGATAGATAAGTAATAAATATAGATAAGATACATAGGAAAGAAAGACAGAAAGGACAATTTTTCTTTCTGTTTTTGATGTCTGGACGATTTGCTTGCATCGTTCGATCTGTGTTGATAAATAATCCCAGAGTATGTGTTGTGGAGTGATTTCACAGTGGAGGCTTGTATTTGTTCTAAGTCGGTCCTAAAATAGGTTCAACGTACAAAACGTTAGGAACTTGATATAATAGGTGTAACGCAGAGTAATCTTGTTGTGGTCACTGATACTTTAGTATTCGACTAACTGTCGTCCGACATCGACTGACTGACCAACTCACTGAACGACTCCCTTGTTACTCTTACTACTCCTACTTATTATAAGTGGGGGAGTCTATTAACTATAGAATAGGTGTGTTTCAATATAACAGTATGTTAATATCTGCTCCCTCAACTACAGATTCAGGATGATGTTCAATTTGTTTGCAGCTGTTTTTATGATGTACTTATGGCAAATCATTCAATGTACATATTGATCTACTCTGCATGACGCTTTTTTGTACTCACTGGGTGTGAGTACTGAGTATATTATTATTATTATTATTATTATTATTATTTTTAGTAGTAGTAGTATTTGTGTATATTATGTTTCCTACTTTGTATCCTGTAGAACTAAACTATGGTCCTTAGTCCTATGTCATTTTCACACATTTTTAGTTATTATTATTATTATTACTACTACTACTGTTATTAATATTTTTAATATTATTATTATATAATGTTTCCTGCTTTTTATCCTTAAGGGCCGGGCCCAAACTATGCTCCTTATTCCCTATAAGAGAATCTGTCATTTAATTGATAGCACTTTTCTTAGTATATTGGATGTTCCTAGTAGGGGGATCTTCTGGGCAACTTGTATATTGGTGTTACCTGGGACACTGTTAGCAAAATTTTCAACTCCTTTTCTCACGAGCCCCACAGCTCCGATTACTATTGATACAGTCTCAGTCTTCATTCCCTACATCCTGTTAATCTCGGTCTCCCCATTCTTTGTATTTGGACAATTTCTCGATAATTTTCATGGAGGTTCTTCTCTCAGATGGTACACTTCCTGAATTTCTTGTCTTTTATGATAATATCATATCTTCTGGCTTTTATTTCCCTGTTAGTTTGGCATGTCCCAGTGGATAGTTACATCGTTATTTTGTCTGTGTTTGGTTGGTGATCATACCATATCTCAATGGTTTTGATTTTGTGCTTCTTTCATATCTTCCAGTGTTCATATGTCACCAACTTGTTATGTCTATGGGTATATTCATATTCATATTCATATTCATATTATTATTATTTTCTTGGACTTCTGTTGTATACACATTTATTTGCGGGTCCTAACCAGAGACCTAAGGTCAGAAATGGCTTCATGCCATTTCCACTGATCATTTTTATATAAAAAAAAAACAAAAAAACAAAACAAAAAAACAAAAAACGAAGATCACACATATTTCACATAGATAAAGCTCTTCATAATGCGTGAGTTGTAAATAATATTATTTTATATTTCTTTAAAGCATGGAATACCGGTAATCCCTTCAATGGGTCTATCGGAACCTTTTCTAATAAATCCGGGAGCTCCAACTACAACTGGAATTACTGACGCCCTCATGTGCCACATTTTTTAAATGTCCACTTCAAAATCTTTGTATTTTGATATTTTTTGAAGATCTTCAAATATACATTAGAATCTGCAGGGATTACCATGTTAATAAGAAAACACATTCTGTTCTTGTGTTCTTTGATGACGTTGTTTGGGTGACTAGATTTGATTGTTCTGTCTGTGTATATTGTAAAATCCTATAAAATTATTACAGGCCCTATCTCTATAACCGGGTCTGGGTGATGTTTCTACCAGTTTCTTGCAG
This sequence comes from Acanthosepion lycidas, assembly GCA_963932145.1. NCBI lineage: Eukaryota > Metazoa > Mollusca > Cephalopoda > Sepiida > Sepiidae > Acanthosepion > Acanthosepion lycidas. Next base: position 37,970,271 of record OZ010597.1, read on the forward strand.
TTTCCTTCCGGTAAAAGTTGCATATTTTCATTAAAGCCCGCTCTACCACGCCGTGTTTTGTATTCAGTGGATGGTGCAACCTGATACAAGATGGCCAACTTTTTGTGAATGTTTATCGCGGAATCTGCATTTCGGATTAACACAATTTTACAATGTGTCTGTTTGGCAATTTCTAGTTTGCAATTTCTAGTTTGCAATTTCTAGTTTGGCAATTTCTAGTTTGCAAGTCCTGTGCAAGTCCTGTGCATTTTGTTCCTAAAGCTTCAGTGGTTTCCAAGGCAGTATTATTTTTGTTAACCCCCATCTTTTCCCCTCTCTGACTATTAGACCCCAAACCGATTGTTGATGGGAGAGAAATCAGTTAGATATTTTCCCCAACCTCAACACACTTACCGTACATTGCAACATAATTCCTGCGTTACTTATAACAATTCGGGAAGTACATAGGCGTGTTATCAAGTAATCGATCCTTGAATGATTGATTAAGTTTATACAGCCTATCCACTTTTTTCAGGTTATTTAAAGCCCCCAAAATATTTTTTTAGATCGTCAGATTTTTTTTTTAGCTAATGATGATTTCGGGATACAAATCTTACTAATTAACCCGTAGGTATGAGAAAGAATGTGTGCATTCATAATATTCCAGAGGGTATTTGCGCGTAAGGGAATATAATGAACACAACTGGAATTAGAACAAGGCTCTCCACATACCAATCCCGAGTCGTTATCCAATGCACCATCCACACAACCAAGCTTATAGCCCCTTGTATTCCTAAGCTGCCATTCATCTAGGTAATGACCAGCCTCGACGTTGATTAACTATGATGTTTCTACGGGAACCAATGTTTCAACGTTATATGTCCGTAAATGTATTCTTGCATAGGCACGGAAAAGGACATTTACAGAAACTGAATTAAAATATGTTAAATATTTACGGACAAAGATTAAAAAAAAATGTATCATATCTAAAAAAAGAAAAAAAAATTGGAAAAGCTAGAAATAGAGTAAATTCAGCAAACACAAAAAAGTCAAGAATTGCATAAAACTTCTGTAAACGAACTGTGGATGCTAAATTGCCTGTAAATTTATCACGTGCGTGCACCCACACTCATAGCGGATGTGAGTGAGAAAGGGTATGGATAATTTTGGCTAGGGGATCAAAGTATGTAAATTTAACAAGTGAAGAAGAGTCCTTCCGGCTGACTATCGCCTTGCAAGTGTAATTTAAACTGGCGAAATTGAATTGTTATCGTTTATCATGGATAATTTAACTTTCAGATAAGAATATACACGTAAATATTTAGTCCTGTTTACTGCAAATTGGGTGTCTCTCTCCCCATCTATCTATCTATCTATCTATCTATCTATCTATCTATCTATCTATCTATGTCAGTTTCCTCTACGACCTCTCTATTTCAGTCTCATCTCTCTTTCTCTCTCTTTCTCTCTCTCTCTCTATCTATCTATGTCAGTTTCCTCTACGACCTCTCTATTTCAGTCTCATCTCTCTCTCTCTCGCTCTCTCGCTCTCTCTCTCTCTCTCTATCTATCTATCTATCTATCTAAGTCAGTTTCTTTTTTCTATCTATTTATCTATCTGTCAGTCTGTCTGCCGAATTGTTGATGTGTCTAAGCCAGTTTCTTTTTTCTATCTATCTATCTATCTATCTATCTATCTATCTATCTATCTATCTATGTCAGTCTTCTCTACCGATCTCTCTATTTCAGTCTCATCTATCTATCTATCTATCTATCTATCTATCTATCTATCTATCTATCTATCTCAGTTGCCACTATAGATCTTTCTCTATTTCAGCTTCATCTCTATTTTTTTTAAAGCGAAGTTCACACTATACAAGGGCCGGGGGCCACGCGAGGTAGGATATTACAGAGTAAAAGGCAGTTTATGCAGATAGGAGGGGAAGGTAACAGTTAACCCTAAACTTGAACAGATGGAGAGTGTAGTGATTGGGGAAACATACTCTTGGGTGTAGGCTCCAAAGAACAGTGATTCCCGAGGAAGAATCTATCTATCTATCTATCTATCTATCTATCTATCTATCTATCTATCTATCTATCTATCTATCATTATTATTATTATTATCTTACAATACAGCACATTGACATGTGTGTTGACTTATTTAACAAATAAAAATACTGCTTTTACTCTAATAGCCATGAATCATTTTAACTTCTATATATTTATAAACATGCATTTATATATGACATAGGTGTATAGATAAACAAAAGTGGATTAGCTCGCTAGGTAGCAATAGAATGAGTTAAGTAGCAATAAACAGAAATAGATGAAAATTAAAAAGAGCAATGGGAATCTCTTCACGTCTGCCTCCGGCTTTTATCTCATCGTTTCTTTCTTTCTTTTTTTCTTTCTTTCTTTCTTTCTGTAGTGTGTTTCTTCTTTCTTTCATTTTCTTTCCTTCTTTTTCTTTTTTTCGTGCGTTTTTTCTTTCTTTCTTTCGTTCTTTCTTTGTGATTGTGAATCTATTAAATTCTACTTTCTCGTTTTCACATCTCCCTTTCTTTCTTTCTTTCTTTCTTTCTTTCTTTCTTTCTTTGTGAATGTGAATCTATTCACGTCTACTTCCCTCTTTTTACTTTTCACTTTCTTTCTTTCTTTCTTTCTTTCTTTCTTTCTTTCTTTCTTTCTTTCTTTCTTTGTAAATGGGAATCTATTCACGTCCATTTCCCGCTTTTTACTTTTCCCTTTCTTTCTTTCTTTCTTTCTTTCTTTCTTTCTTTCTTTCTTTCTTTCTTTCTTTCTTTCTTTGTAAATGTGAATCTTTCTTTGTGAATGTGAATCTATTCACGTCTTTTTCCCGCTTTTTACTTTTCCCTTTCTTTCTTTCTTTCTTTCTTTCTTTCTTTCTTTCTTTCTTTCTTTCTTTCTTTCTTTGTAAATGTGAATCTTTCTTTGTGAATGTGAATCTATTCACGTCTTTTTACCGCTTTTTACTTTTCCCTTTCTTTCTTTCTTTCTTTCTTTCTTTCTTTCTTTCTTTCTTTCTTTCTTTCTTTCTTTCTTTCTTTGTGAATGTGAATCTATTCACGTCTACTTCCCGCTTTTTACTTTTCCCTTTCTTTCTTTCTTTCTTTCTTTCTTTCTTTCTTTCTCGTGTGCAATTTTCGGCAATTCTTAACCACCCGTGATACCTTGGCAGGTGACAAAAAGATTTGCCTACCCCATTCCCCTAACAATTCCTCCCATATATGGCAACCGTGTTGTCCGCTTGCGCCAAATTCAAGAGGGCAGATAATAGATTTCTGATTGGTACAAAATCAATAAAAGCATTTTTCTCTGTCGATCTACCCAGTTTATATTCGTACATATAATTCTAAAGCCTATCCACTTTTGGCTAACTCCATTAATAGACAATGCCCTATCAAAATACATCCATCCAACGACATAAACACACACACACCAGTTCTCATACGATCACCGAAGTTGAGCAAAGACGAGCCTGGTCAGGGCTGAGATGGGTGGCCTCTTGGGAGTCCCAGGTACTGTAAGCGTGGATGTGCAGGTGGTGTAATGGATAACGGCTCGAAATTAGAAATAGGAAACTTACGTTCAAATACCCTTGGGAAAGGTATGAATGCACCTGTTCACCACCAGTGGTGGTTGATTTTCCCCAACAAAATTCTTAGACATTATTTACATTATTCGGACTATTTTCCTCATCTTTGTCGCTATATTTATCCTAACGTTTCGGCCGTTGTACGCTCCGACCTACTTCAGGTGGTCGGAATTTCGAACTGAACCCTAAGGAGTGCCAGAGAAAAGCAATGATAATAACAAAGTTACAATATGAGCTATGGTAAAAACATGCAATGATAACAGCAAAAATTGCAAAATGAGCACTGCTAAAAATGGTTGCTGAAGACATTAGGTTTATAATACCCAGAAATTCATACCCAGATGTCCTCAAGCACAGTGGATAAAGGCGTTGATTAGATCCAGGTCCCAAAGAGTGTGAGTTCAATACTCGGTTAAGGCAGTGGAGAACTTTCAGAGGGAAAATTAACAGGAGATAACTGATAACTGACATCCATTAAACATGGCACGTGGAACTAGAACAGTCTACCAGTGAGCGAAATTCCAACCACCTGAAGAAGGCGGGAGCGTACAACTATTGTACAAAGGCCGAAACGTTGTGATAAATATGGCGACAAAGATGAGGAAAATAGTCCGAATAATGTAAATAATGTACATAGTACCTCATCTCAGAAATATAGACAGACTCTGAAAATTCTTAGTCTGAAAATATTCTCTACTTTTAAAACCTGCAAGAGGTTGATAGGCCATAAAAAAAACAAAAAACAAATCAATTAATACACACATATATATATATTTTAAGACATTTTTATGCTTATACATACTTTTTTATAGAAACAAATATCTAAGTAAATGCTCTGTTTATAATAAACAGTATTAACCGGCCTGAATGTCCAAGAAATTGTCATAGAAAATATGCGCCCTCCGACAGGAATCGAACCTATATCCTATACGGAATCTTCATATAGAATGATGCGCTTTTACCGATTTCGCCACAGAGGCGCTTTCCTTTAGCAAGGTCGATTTTTACTTCTTTTAAACTACAGTCTTCCATGATTCTCTCACGTACATTCATATCTTCTCGATGCGTATCCAAATATAAACAAATGACGTTACACATTATGAAATGGACAAAGTCCGACAATTCAGGCCGGTAAATGTTATTAATACTGTTTATTATAAACAGAACATCTACTTAAATATTTGTATCTATAAAAAAGAAGGTATGAACATAAAAATAGGTACCTCCACGAGATCGCTGGAAAATGAGCATAGCAGGATAATAACGGCCTTAAACTTGACGAAAACAAATTTTTATCGTCAAAATGGTTATGTTTTTAAGAGGAAAGAACAAAGTAATTTTTAACTATTTTTCAAAATTTTTCTGTCTTTATTAGAGCATTCTAACTTTTGATTGAAAAACATCGTTTCTCTTCATCAGCCAGTGTCCTACTAAATAACATGGCGGATTTTTGTGAACTTTTTTTTTTAATGGAAGTCATTAATTTTGAAAATCTTGCAAAAATAAAAAGAATTGTCAGATTTTAATGAAGTAATAATGTCGTTTTTTGACGTATTTTTTAACGTCAAAAAACGACATTATTACGTTATTATTTTTGCACGAACCTAATAATTTGTACAGTTTTAGCGATTAATTAGTTAAAAAGCACAATGCTTCGAGGAAAGCAAATCATTTTTTTTTAGTTGACACCCTTCGACCTTAAAATCAGCTCTAAATTGTAATATACACAACTCAATAAAACAAAGATATTATTTAATTTCAAAAGCTTTTAGTTGCTTTTACTTGTTTGTATGAATATGGATAATATTTTCTGAGAGAAAAAAACATTTTCAATGAAAAATAAATTTTTACAAAAATTATTTGTTATTTCTTAAATTATTTTAGTTTTTTTTTTACTTTAAAGTTGTTAAATATTCTAAAATTAATGAAAATCTTGTCCACCTTAGTCAATGGTGTTATTAAGTAGATAAATATCATTTACAGATTATAAAATATAGCTGGTTACAGTCAGAAAGTTGCTAATAGCTAAAAATCTAATTTAATATGTTTTTTGTGCCCCAAAATAGCTTAAATTCAAATATACTGAAGACCGGAAGCATGATGGAAACAAGAGTCCCTCACGTGGTTTGCGTTGGTAGTAACATAAACATTTGGACGATAAAATTCTGCTTTCATCAAGTTTAAGGCCGTTTTTATCATGCTATGCCTACTTAAAAATAACGAGGTAAATAAGTTGTTCACTAAAATAAGTTGTTCACTAAACTGTCACTTGTGACCTTCCGTACTATAACTTTTCCTACCAAAATATGAAATCACGCACATGTCACTTGTCAATCAACACCTCTGTTAAGCCCGGCTTTCTATCGTTGGAAAGTACATTTTTTTTTCAGAGCAGAAAGTAAGTAATGTTTGTTTCAAAATACATTAAATAAACTTTATAATTTCTAATTTTCTTAAATTAATTTAAAAAAAAAAACATAATTGAAATTTAAACGAATTTTAAACGGAAATTTTCACTTTTGTAAACAAAAGTTAAAAAATGTCTGACAATCGATTTTCTGTCAATTTTGCTGATCAAAAAAAATACAAGAATTTTAACGAAAATTTTGAAGTGCTAGAAATTATTAAAATTGTAAAAAAGTAATCAAAAATACTTTGATCTTTCCTCTTGATAATAACATAAGCATTTAGACGATAAAAGTATATTTTCATCAAGTTTAAGGTCGTTATTATCCGGCTATACTCATTTTTCAGCGATCTCGTGGTGGTACGTACATAAAAATGTCTTTAAAAAATAATTGTCGGACCATTTCATAATATATATATATATATATATATATATATATATATATATATATATATATATATATATATATATATACGAGGGTCATTCAATAAATAAGGTGAATTTTTCGGTATAAGGACTTCTAATACAGATAGAATCTTTTTTTTTTTATTTTTCAACGTAGTCTCCCAGCACTGTCACGCACTTTTCCCATCTCTGCATAAGCTTCCGTATTCCCTCAGCGTAAAAATCTTTGGACTGATGTCTCAGCCAGTCGCTCACAACACTTTTGACTTATTTTTGACTTTTAAACTTCGTGCCTCTCGTGAACGCTTTCAAGGGACCAAACAGGTGAAAGTTTGAAAGGGCAAGGTTTGGGTTGTAAGGGGGATGAGGGAGCAGTTCCCAGCCCAGCTCGTTGATGGTCTGCACCGTTTGGGCTGCTGTGTGAGGCCTTGCATTGTCATGATGCAAGATGACTCCTTCTGACTGATGACCCCTGCGTTTGTTCTTTGTCTTTCTTGACCTGCCTCAGCAGTTCACAGTAGTTCTTCTGTCCGACTGAATGAGGTCATTGGCTGATTCGATTACCTCAGGAGACCTCATTTCTGTAGGCCTCCCAGGCCTGTCTTCATCTTCAACACTGCTCCGTCCTTCTTCAAACAATTTACCCACTTGTAGACATTTTTGGGGCTGAAACATGTGGCACCATACATAGTTGAAATTAATGCGAGACTTTAACAATATAAAATACTCATTCGTCCTACCTTTCACTCAAATACACACTCATTTAAACAACAACAAATACGAAAATCACACCCAAAATATGAAAGGCGTCCGCATCCACCAGAGAACTGACATCTCTGGTCACCTAATATGGAGGGGTAATTAAACTAAAGAATGTCGGGACAGAAACAAAAGAGGCCAATGAGATTACATCCCCTAGCTAAGTAAAGTTTGAATGAAGAAATACAAAAACAATCCTAACCTAATTATAGACAGGGTTGCCAATGTTTAGAACAATGTCCTAATGCCTAACCAGCATCAAAGTGACATTCTAAATTCGGCCCCTCTTACTCGACATATACGCGCAAGACTGACCCACCTTTTGCCTAATTCTGGTGGGTGGAGTTGCCGCCTTTCCGTCCTAATCTTGACTTTAAGCTGATGCTTAAAGAAAAAGATTAGTTGGGAAGTGGTGAACTTCTCGGCTCCACCTGTCCTCCATATCACGACTCTCCTAACGCCTAACAAGCAAAAGAGCACATAGTGTTCAGCCTTCTTTAACAGCGGTACCACATTGCTACAGACAGAACTGACCTCGAGGACGAAAAGCTTTCCACGCAGCATGCGAACCATGATATCTTCAATAAACTTGCCTAACAGGACTACGACCCTTCAATGAAACTATAGGGGAACACACCTATTCTATAGTTAATAGACTCTCCCACCTATAATAAGTAGGGGTGGCTCAGTGGTTCGGTCAGTCAGTCGACTGACTGTTCGGTTGAACTCTCTGCCTTCGGGCGGGAGGAACCCGAAGGAGGCTACGCCGAAGGGCGGAGTCTCCTTCGGGGAAGTAAACCGGCCCTGAACCCGTTTATGCGGGTTCAATTGGCTATTTTTTGGCCGAGCCTACGGGCTCGGAATACCCACGTTAAAAAGGCCTTGTGCCACATGACACCATCGTGGGGGGGTGACTGAATATCGTCAGTCGACTGACTGTTCGGTTGAACTCTCTGCCTTCGGGCGGGAGGAACCCGAAGGAGGCTACGCTGAAGGGTGGATTCTCTTTCGGGGAGGTAAACCAACCCTGAACCCGTTTATTCGGGTTCAATGGGCATATTTTTGGCCGAGCACACGGGCTCGGAGATCCCACGTTAAAAAGGCCTTGTGCCACATGACGCCCTCGTGGTGGGGTGACTGAATATCGTCAGTCGATGCCGTTAGTTGGATACTAAAGTATCAGCGACCACAGCTAGATTTCTCTGCGTCATTACCTATTATATCAAGTTCCTAACGTTTTGTACGTCGAACTTATTTTAGGACCGACTTAGTACAAATACAAGCCTCCACTGAGAAACCACTCCATAACAGAAACAAGGTGTGATCCAGGGCATCCACGTTCTATCATAGCGAACGCAGTTTGGAGAATTTTCTAAACCTGCCGAACAAAGTCTTTTGCCGACCCAGAGGTCTCTTCAAATCACCAGCCAAGTGAGTAATGCCTCAAAGCTATATGGAGCAGGTCTTTTGCTTCGTAAGACTGAGCTCGACTATCAGATCAACTGACCCCCCCCCCCCCCCCAACTAACACGTAACATAATGCCTTTCGGGACATCGGCTGGAGGTCAGAGACGCCATCCGTTGCACGTAAGTGATGTTTCAGTGCAATCCGACATTCACAATAAGAGCACTCGCCTCAGAGTAAACGAGGGGCGGTTGTGCTCCTCATCGTACGAGTGCACACTTCTCAGGAATGGGAAATTCTTAGGGGCGTCTTCCTTCCAGAATTCGCCCTCACAATCCGATTGATGACATTCGATCTAGGAAGGCGATGAGAAGCGTATGTTGACGAGTCTCAATGTTAGATAGTATATCTAACATTGAGACTCTTCTGAAGGGTGAAGCGATCAGATCTCCCGAAGTACCTTGGGTTTTTTTTTCCTCTCTACAAGAATGAGAACAGGGAGCCTTACTGATGATATTAGTGTGTCAGACGACAGTGGAAGTACGGAGAGTCGGCAAAGGAGAATTGGGAAGATGCGCGAGACATATAGTTCCGTCCTCCTTTTGAAGGTAATATTCCCCCAGAACCACAGACGAACAGCAACGTCGGCCTTCGCTCGCACTTTCGACCAATTCATTTCCAAGAAGAGATCGGGGCCGAATCAGACTCCGTGTATCTTGATCGGCCCGTCCGTCCAGAGGAAAGGCCCGGGAAGGGACGCACGCGAATGGGAAGCATTCCTAACTTCCTCTGCACGCATTTAAGCGGCCATATTCGTTGCCTTGGAAGATATTCTTTTTAACCTAGTCCTAACTACCAAAACTTGATCCTTTTTTTTATAAGAAAGGCGATCAACTCTGCTCTAGCTAAGGCTATGTCCCCACTATCACGGGATTTAATCTGCCGATCAAATTTTTTCTCAGACGCCGTTTGCCTTGTAACTAGATTGAGTCGACGACTATGATCAGCAGTAAACGACCTAATTTTGATATTTAATTTATTCCACCACATATTCCCAACCACATCCCCGTCAATTCCCGCTGTAGGATTAGTAACAGCTGGTACTGGAAATCTCGCACACCAAATAATGATGCGTTGAATTTCCAGTAACCAGTCATCTTAACCTTCGGAGGAGCTCATGATCCGAGTAAACTATCGAATGAAAACTAGGACAATCTAAGAGCCCTACATAAACTCAAGACTCGGTCGAGGTAGCTAGAACGCACCGCCATCAAATTCACACTAGCACCTGGGGTTGCTCATTATGATACTTACCAATAGGATTAAACGTGCCGATAACGTCCTGAAAGGGCTTCATATCCTGGTTGTTTGTACCCGATTTTCCCCCTATATGATCTAAGTCGGAGTCAAGGACGGCATTCCAATCGCCCGCTAAAACTACCCAACGAGATGTTACAAATGACTCGATCCGCTGAAACAAATCCAACCGCCCAACAGTGTCATTAGACGCATAAACCCCAATGAGACGAAGAGACTTATCATTTATATTTAAATCCAGCACGCAAGCCTGCTCGCTAAGACAAGCGTACAGGCCGCATCCAAATACTTGCTCACCAGCCAAGAAACCCATTTGGAAAGTCTATCAAAACATGCTGAATAGATGTCAAAACCCTAGGCAGAATGCTTTCAGGGTCGTGAGTTGAAAACCGGGTCTCGAGTATATATACATTCATCCCGAGATACTGAAGATCGTGAGTGAGCCTCGCCCTAGCAGACTCAGATCCCAGGACCCGGGCATTTACGCTAGTTAATCAGTGTGCGTTTGTTAGAGCGATTAGGTTTGCTTTTCTGTGTTGAAAATGGCTGGGGTGAGGACACCAATGGCCTGGCCCATTGAGCCATGGCTTATTTCCATCTTGATATTACCATCAAGAGACAGGCCACCAATGTCCCAGGGGAATGTTAATTGTAATGCTCTATAAAGGGAGGAGATGTACAAAAAGCGGGAGCCTACCTGAACAATATTGATTAAATGCTTTGACATTTTCGTCGTCAAAAAAGCCCAACGGTGGCAAAGTGGAAAAAGTATCATTTGTCACTTGCAGGGTAAACCACACTTTTTGAGATCCTTTTCCTAACCTCACTATTTTTAATATCCTTTTCGCTTTGGAAAAGTTTCTTGGGTCTTCCATATCTTTCATTTCTTTTAATTTACACAAGACTTTTAAATCTTTAATCTTCCTCGATTGTGTTACTGTTTTTTCGTCATACTCCGGTGTCACTCGGCACACGTCTTCCCGGTGTTGTGAATTAGTTTGGATTCAACTTATTTGAATCATCTGATGGGCTGCGTTGTCGTTATTCATTGGTGAATTAACAAATATATATAAGACGGATAGATTGAGAATGGTGTGCTCATTTGGATGGAATTTTGTAGTGAGAACTCTTTTGAGAGTGGTTATTTTGAAAGGGGTGAGAGTTAAAGATTTGTTTATCAGGGGGTGGAGCCATAGTCTGCTTTTTGAGTGATGGGGAAGACGGTGCCGGGGAAGAAAGGCCAATCTTCTTCCTGGTGTTTCTTGTGTTCATTTAGGTTTTATGGATTCTTTCAATCGCACGAGGTTTTCGAATTTTCTCAAAACTCGGCTCGTATTTGAGTCGTTGTTGCCAAATCTTTTCGGTGTCATTAGCCGGGGCATTACCTTACGAACTGGTAGAAGGACAGGGACTGTTTGAAAAACAAATTTCAAGAGACAAACGAAAAAAGACGGACGCAAACTAGTTTAACAAAAAGGTTTAACGTGAAAACTTAACTTAAAATTATACACAAATTATAAAACAAATTCCTTCTCTAAAGAGAAAGAAAACAATAAATTTAACAATGTAGCGTTGTATATTGTTGCTGGACTCAGATAAGGGAACGAACACTTATATATATATATATATATATATATATATATATATATATATATATATGTAAATATCTTTATTGTTCAAGTTGCTGTGATTGGGTAGAGTGAGGGAGAATCAGAGAAGTTAGGATTGTACACAGAGGAATTGACAAAGATAAAACTATAGCGAAACTCTAATCAGCTTATTTGCCAGGCACAGAAATTGGACCATTTTTATAACATTTGGACACCCACGAAACTTCACGTGGCTACGCACACTTCCGGCCATTTGCCCAAGCAACTTCGTGTAGACAATCCTCTTCCAGGCATATGCCCACGCAAACACACATTTCCTTCCGCTCAGGACAGCTGTCCGTCCTGTTTATTCTAGAACACATGTGCACCCTGTTTATTCAAGGACCAGGATACCTGTACGTTCTGTTTATTTAAGGCACAGGGGACCAATGCACCCAGTTTATTCAAGGCCCAGGACACCCGTGCGTCCTGTTTATTCAAGGCCCAGGGAACCGATGCACCCTGTTTATTCAAGGCCCAGGACATGCGTGCGTCCTGTTTATCCAAGGTCCAGGACACCTGTGCGCCCTGTTTATTCAAGGCCCAGGACACCTGTGCGTTCTGTTTATTCAAGGCCCACGGGACCAATGCACCCGGTTTGTTCAAGGCCTAGGACACCTGTGCGTCCTGTTTATCCAAGGTCCAGGACAACTGTGCGTCCTGTTTATTCAAGGCCAGGATAACTGTGCGTTCTGTTTATTCAAGGCCCAGAACACATGTGCGTCCTGTTTATTCAAGGCCCAGGTCACCTGTGCGTCCTGTTTATCCAAGGCCCCAAACTCCTGTGCGTCCTGTTTATCCAAGGCCCAGGACACCTTTGTGTCCTGTTTATCCAAGGCCCAGGATACCTGTGCGTCCTGTTTATTCAAGGCCCAGGACACCTGTGCGTCCTGTTTATTCAAGGCCCAGGACACCTGTGCGTCCTGTTTATTCAAGGCCCACGTTACCTGTGCCTTCTGTTTATTCAAGACCCAGGACACCTGTGCGTCCTGTTTATTCAAGGCCCAGGACACCTGTGCGTCATTTTTATCCAAAGCACAGGACACATGTGCGTCCTGTTTATTCAAGGCCCAAGACACCTGTGCGTTCTATTCATTCAAGACCCAGGACACCTGTGCGTCCTGTTTATTCAAGGCCTAGGGGACCAATGCACCCTGTTTATTCAAGGCCCAGGACACCTGTGCCTCCTGTTTATCCAAGGCCGAGGACACCTGTTCGTCCTGTTTATTCAAGGTACATGGGACCAATGCTCCCTGTTTATTCAAGGCCCAGGTCACCTGTGCGTCCTGTTTATCCAAGTCACAGGACACCTGTGCGTCCTGTTTATTCAAGCCTCACGACATCTGTGCGCCCTGTTTATTTTAGCCACCGGATGCATTTCCTCTTGATGCAAACACCCATTCTGTTTTTTGCTCACTGTCTGATGCAGTGGAAGTGCCGTCAAATGTCTTCCTCAACCGAATATCCAACAGAAGAAACAAGAACAAAAAAGACGTTCGCCGTGTAAACCTAAAAAGAATAAATTTATTAAAATTGCACAATTAAAGAAAACAATGTTAAAAGGTTTTAATTTAAAAAAAAAGAAAAAAAATGTTTTAATTTGAAAAAAAAGAAAAAAGGTTTTAATTTAAAAAAAAAGAAAAAAGGTTTTTAATTTGAAAAAAAAATGAAAAACGTAAGAAAAATTAAAGATTAAACTTAACGTAAACTTAATTCTTAAAACAGCAAAATGCAAAGTTACAAACGGTAAAACGACAAAATCTCGTCTGACACTTAGTGAATCGGGCTGGTCTGAAAATAGGAATACAATCTCACTACGAAAGTACGTCAGCGAAGCGCTTATCCGAACAATTATCATGAAAGTATTTTTAGAAGAGACACAAAGGAGTAACCTTATGGTGGTGGGAAAGCTGAACGGTCAGATCCAGACCGATAATATTGCTGATTCTTCTTTGGATTTTATTTTTATTCCTTCAAAGCTCCCAAGAAAATTAAATTTCGACACTAAATGAGCCATAAGCAGTTATTAGGTTGGTGCAAAAATAATGACGTAATAATGTCGGTTTTTGACGTATTTTTTAACGTCGAAAAACGACATTATTACGTCATTATTTTTGCACCAACCTAATAATAGGACATTAAAGAAAAAGCAAAAACAAAACAAATAACCTATCAAACATGTTTTAGTTCTTTTTGCGTTTTAAGTCTGTTAATGTCCACCATTTTTGCTTTCCATTCTTTTCTTCTCTTTTATTTCGTTTAGTGCCTGGCAACTACTATTTAATTTTAATCATATAATCTTTTCTTAATAATCTCTTGAAACTTGTGCTTCTCTTTCTTATATTAAGTCTTTAACGATGTCATTAGGAGGATTTCGGTCCTGAGATTTGCATAAACAAGTGAAAATAATAATAAAAAAATCCTTTTGTAAAAATCGGTACTCAATACATTAACTAATTTTTCAATTTTTCTTCCTTCAAGACTTGTAACTGAGAAATTGCGTAAATATTTCCACTGCGAGAAAAACGTCTTTATAAGTGAGGATATTCAGCTAAAAAACATGCAAGACTTCATCTGTTCTTAAAAACCACAGGAAGCGTTTTCTTTTTTTTATTTCATTGCTTGGAAGTATTCTTTGATAGCGTTTTCTACTGTAAATATATATATTTATTTACGATCCTTACTCAAAATTTGCAGATGTAAAAGTGAATATAAACTATAAACTGAATTTTTGCAACTGAAACGTGGTGTTGTGTCATCGTGGTGATGTGCTGTGTGACATGGCGGGAAGCAATGCTGCGAAAATCGTTCTTATTATAAACCGTGTCATGCAGACATGTTTATTTGCATTCAAACAATGGCGATGCCTCGCTGTCTCTTACATTTTCTCGATTACATTTTTTCTTTTCTTAATTCACCTTTCTTCCGTTGTTTCTGAATTCTTTTTCTCCCTTCAGATTCTTATTTTCTTTAGTTTTTCCTTTTCGCATTTTCTATTTTTCCCGTCCGCCATTTTTTTTTTTTTTTATTATTCTGTCATTTTCTATCTCTCTTTCTTAATGAAAATCGTAGTTTTCGTCTTCTCTCTTTTATCGTGTTCATTTTCTTCTATATCTTTTTCTATCATCTGTCCATTTTGGGTCTTTTTTTTTACCTTATATTCTAACTTCCTTTTCCCTACAGAATAATCGGTCTTCCTTCTTGCATCCGACATGATTACCACTACCCCGCCACTATCAAGATAAATAGCAACAATTACAATGTTAAACACCTTTCCCAACCGACAACTAAAGAAAGCGTTTTCTTTTTTGGCTTTTTTGTTCTGTTTCAACCCCAAATTACTTGCTGACTCTTTCTTAATTCAAACAAGATTTGCTGTTCGAATGCGTGGCACCCAGTTCCAATTTCAAATACCAAAGCAACGAAAGAAACAGCACATTAGAATCACATTCATGATCATGGCGCTATAAGTGACAACGCTAGCGATGCCAGTATTTCGTCTATGGTTATAAAAAAAAGAAAAGAAAATCATTCGTGGAATAACAATACTGAAAATAAAACAGAACATAAAGTGCATCAGCAGTAGAAATAAAAAAAAAGAAATGAATGAATAAAAAACTATAAATAAATAGGAGTACTATTTTAATTTTTGTTTTTTAATATCAAAACGTTTCAGCCGTTCCTTTTGGCCATCTTCAGGTATTTGTCGATCCAGGCCCTCATTCCTCATTACGTGTCCCAGAAACTTCATCTACCTCTTTCTGATGTTAAGTATAAGCCTCCTCCTTGTTTGCATCCTCTCCAAGACCTCATCTTTTCTCACACGCTCGGTCCATGATATCTTCAGCATTCTACTGTAGAACCACATCTCTGTCGCCTGGAGTCTATTTTTAATCTTTGTAAAGGAGGACAAATGTCACGTAACTGTACTCTTTTCTTTGTTACCAAAGAGATCCTCCTGTTTCGCAAAACTCTGTCCAGCTTTTGAAATGCGTCCTTGGCCATGCCATTACGTCTTCGGATCTCAGCGTCGTACTTACAGTCCTTCGTCGAAACACTTCTGACATATTTAAACTTCCGCACCTGCTTGATTTTAGTGTCGGCGACCTGCAGATCACATTTCGGTCTCTTACTTTAACTAATGATATTCACCTGCCACCTCGCGCGGTCGGATGTGGCACAAGGCCGAGTTTATTGTGGGGTATCCGAACCCGTAGGCTCGGGCAAAAATTCCCCATAGACCCCGTAAAAAACAGGGTTGGGTAGCTGTCTACCACCCCAGACGAGACTCTGCCCTTTGGCATAGCCTCGGCTGGGTTCCTCTCTGCCCAGATGCAGAGTTCGACAAGCACACCTCCGAAGTAATCCGAATAGTGATCTTACTTTTACTGATGACCATGCATTCTGTTTTCTTGTAGTTTATACTTAGTCCCTTCTTCTTGCTCTCCTCCACTATCTTCTGTAGGAGGTTTTGTAATTTCTTTTCCGTGTTTGCTGTCAGTACTGAGTCATCTGCATATCTTATGTTAAGATTATGGCCGCGATACTGAATCCCGGTAGGCTTTCCAATTCTCACAGAATTGCTTCGTTGTATAGGTTGAATAGGTCCGGTGAGAAGACACATCGTTGCCTTACGCCTCTTTCTTTTTTTTGTATATTCACTGAATCCGTTCCCTATGTGCATGCATGCTGTTTGCTGCTAGTATAGGTTCTTGATTATTCTAATATCTTTCCCGAATATATCAAGGTTGCTGTTCCAACAGATCCTTCTGGCGTACTTTGTCGAAGGCCTTTTCGTAGTCTATGGAACATAGGTACACATCCTTTTCCATTTATAGGAGATGTAAAACTCAATTCTAAACAGTATGTGGCCGTAATGGAGAACATACTTAAACTGTAACTAAGGTTCGCTCAGAAGAGTTGCAGTTTACATTGTAGGTTGGGTCTTTGGGCGTTGAAGAAACACGAATGTGCCTGACCAGATTGGCATGCATGGAAACGAGTAACCATACTGAAGATGAGAATTGCAGCGTGCCTTCAAGTCAAAACATCTCCGATGATGATGACATAAGTCTTCTTTTGGGCAGTGAGTCTAATTGTAATATTATCATTTTTACAAAGTTTTTTTTTTGTTGTTGCATATATTTGGAACTGGTCTTCTTTGTAGCTTGTCCATTCAGGACGTGGAACAACAAAAAAAAAAAACAAACAAAAAACAACGACCGAATGTTGATATCTTTAAATAAGGTAAAACTGTCTTTTCACACACACACACGAGAAAATAAACAATCAATTGCTCGTATCTTCTAATGAGTGGACGGAGCGATTACTAGAGTCGATATGCTGAAAATAACATCAATCAGCTAAGTAACAACTTTTCTATTTGTATTAAACTTATATATATATATATATATACATATATATATATATATATATATATATATATATAATATATTATAATAATATTTTTTGTTTAAAAATATGATTCCTTCGCTACATAAGAGTTCTCATGTTTCAAAAACGAGAGCCGAAATCATCCAAATAATTAATAAAATTAAGTTGGATTGTGGTGTTTAGTCCCGTTTCATCTTCAAGAGAAATTTTAGGAATAAGCTATCTCTCGGTTTACGTGTATTTTTAGAGAACTCTTATGTAGCGAAGGAATCATATTTTTAAACAAAAAATATTATTATAATATAAGCTCTACTTCTGTATGGAGCACTGTCTTCTTAAAAATAAAAACGAAAATACTAAGGAACCCCGGATTATGCACACAACGTGTTCTTTTCTATTTTCTGCATACCTGCACAAGGATATATATATATATATATATATATATATATATATATATATATATATATAT
>OZ010597.1:37992671-38005171 GCA_963932145.1 Acanthosepion lycidas
GGATCAAACTCACTAATCGGTCATAATTGATCAAGCGAGACTAGCTTGATTACCATTACACAAAGATGAAACTATGAGGCACTCAGTGAGGATCGAACTCGCTATTCAGTCGTCATTGATCTGGCGAAGATAAGCTTGCTAACGATTACACTACGTCGAAGTGTCCCTAAATGAATTTTCAAGCGTGGCTTAGTTGTGCATAAAGTCGAGAGTAAGGAACACCTAGTGAGATTCGAACTCACTGTTTAGTCGTAATTAATCTAGAAAGACGGCATTGTTAACCATTACACAACGTCTAAGTGTCGCTGCTATTCCGCATATATGGAATGATTTGAACTTATTCAATGATTCTGTTTGTTTACAAGTATTGAAAGGGTTTCATTTGTAAAATATGGCTACAATTTCATGGGTTTATTCGTAGGAAAATATGCGAAAAAAAAACAAAAAACAAAACTAAATAACAAATAAACAAAGGAGTAAGACAAATACTGAATCTATTTTCTTCCGAAAATATATGGAGGCGGTGCTGTGGAAAACAATTTAGCAAATTTTCTTCAACAAAGAATAACAATAGAAATATCGTTTCTTCAGTAACAGTCAATGGCGCGGTTGACGTTTATTTTGTTTTGTTTTTTGTTTAGATACAAACATTATACTTCGGGGAAAGATTTTTTTTCTATTGGTATTTACGTTTATTCAATGCTCTTCACACACATGCACACACATCTAAATTGTGTGTGTATATATATATATATACATACATACATACATACATACATACATATATATATATATATATATATATATATATATATATATATATATATATATATATATATATTAGGTTGGTGCAAAAATAATTTCGTTTTCTAAAATATGTTACTCTGTGAGAAAACGAAATTATTTTTGTACCAACCTAATATATATATATATATATATATATGTTAAAGATATACGTCATTGATTTCTGTACTTTAATACTGGGACAGTGAATGATGGGATGATGACGTAATTGCAGAAAGTTGAAAACTTGAAGAAGAAATTATATATATATATATATATATATATATATATATATATATATATGTAAATTGTGTGTATTTAGGCAGCATTTTTTCATTCATACATGTTTCAGTAAATAATATAAACAAGTGTTGTCTATTT
Organism: Acanthosepion lycidas; assembly: GCA_963932145.1. Classification (NCBI taxonomy): domain Eukaryota; kingdom Metazoa; phylum Mollusca; class Cephalopoda; order Sepiida; family Sepiidae; genus Acanthosepion; species Acanthosepion lycidas. The sequence goes on from OZ010597.1 coordinate 37,993,836, forward strand.
ATTTTATGTAAATTCTTTTCATAACATCTGATATTCTTAATAACATTATCATTAAACGAAGAAAGAAAATCACAATATTGATACATAATTTTTAATCTTATCTGAGCTTTCGGCTTCCATAAGCCATTATCAAAGATAACAATTACAGTACAATATATTAAGCAATACACGGACAAGAATGTGAGGATAGTCGGTTTCTGTTTACATGGATGATTTCGAAGCAACGATAAACACGTGCATATAAGACGCTGGAGGCGAAAATCGCACCGCAGCTCATGACGTCACACATGAACATGCGAGAGTGAATTCGAGATGTATTAAGTATGGGAAGCCGTTGGTATAAACCAATGGCTTCGGTTACCAGTTATAGACATTTAAGAATATTTGTGGAGATTTCATAGTTTATTTTGTTCAGGTTAAGTTTCAACTGTTTTATGTATATAGCTTCAAGAATTTTTAGAGTTTTTTTTTTATTGTTTTCATGTTTAAGTATAATTGTGTTTTCGACAAGCATTTTACTGAATTGGGTTTGAGGCCAGGTATATTGTTTTAAATGCCTAAAAATGTTAGAGTTTTCATTCAAATGTCCGTGTATTGTATAATATATTGCACTGTAATTGTTATCTTTGATAATGGCTTATGTAAGCCAAAAGCTTAGATTGGATTAAAAAATATGTATTAATATTGTGATTTTCTTCATTTAATAATAATGTTATTAAGCTTACCAGACGTTATGAAAAGAATTTACATAAAATAAACAGACAACACTTGTCTATATTATTTAATGAAACATGTATGAATATATATATATATATATATATATATATATATATATATATATATATATAGAGAGAGAGAGAGAGAGAGAGAGAGATGCTAAAAGGAAGAATTAATATGAGAAAGGAACAAAAGAAAAAAGGAGACGAAAAAATTGTAGAGTATAAAGGAATAAAGGAAGAGGAGGAAGAATAAGGAATAGATAAGAGGGGACAGGGTGGCGTGGAAAAGATTAGTAAAGAGAAGTAAGAAGATGAGAGAGAGAGAGAGAGAGAGAGAGCGCTTAGGGAATGTGAGAAGAAAAAAGAGGAAATATCGAAAAAGAACGGATAGATGGAAGGTAAGAAAAAAAAAAGAGAAAAGAAAGAGAGGAAACGAAAAGAAAAAAAGGGAACGAGGATATAGATGAAAAAAACAAAAAAGACTGAGTGGAATAAGAAGAGGGGAAACATGTTGAAGAAGGAGTGAATTAAGTGAGATAAATGTTAACCATCCCACGTCCAGCTGCGAAATATCAACGATTGTGGCGTGTAGAAATCTTCACAAGGTCACCACGCAGCGAGCACCAATATAACTGATGAGGAGACAATCCACCGGAGATGTCAGCAAATACAATAGCAGTCATCCGATGATTGATTCAAACTGTTGTATTTTTTTTTATCATTGTGATGTGTGCTATTAAGTCGTAAAGAAAAAGACCTTTCGCAATTGTCATGATCCCCTTTTTAATACTGACGAACAGGAGAGTAATAAATCTATAAAAGCAGAACGAAAACAATCTGCCTCGTTGATTGAATAAATTGTTGCGTTCAAAATACGGAGAAAATGACTGAGTACGAGAAATAACTGAAGAAGGCCGGTGAGTAAGACGACAGAAACAATGTGAATTTAATCAATATGAATTTCATGGCAGAAATGTAAAGATATAGATTAGGTTGGAAAGAAAGGCCTGTCATAAAGTTTATATCCCTGATATACACGCGTATCATTCGACTTTTGAAGACCTAATTTTGAAGCTAATTTTAGGAGGGTAGTATCATACATGAGATATAAAATTTACTGCTGACTCTATTTCTCTAATAGAGAATTTGACAAAAATCCCAGATCTCTTTACAGTGTTTTTTATTTTCTTTGTTTTCTTTTTTCTCTTTTCTGTTTTCTTTTCTTTTGCTGTTTTTTCTACTTTCTCTGATTTATCTTTTTGATTTTCCAATTCTTTTTCTTTTCTTCTTTTTTATCTGAATTTCTATATTGTTTTTCTTTGTTTTTCTATTTTTCCATATTTTCTTTTTATCTGATTCTTTTACTTTGTTTCTTTTTAGTTTAATTTTTTCTTCATTTTCTAATTTTTTTTCTTCCTTTTTGCTGATTTAAGTCATTTTCTTTTCTTTTCCAATTTAGTTGTTTTTTCTTTTTTTTTTCTTTTTTCTGATTATTTGTCTTCTTTTGGCTAAGTTGCTTTTTTGTTCTTTTTCTGTGCTTTCTTTTCTCTTTCATTCCTCATTCTTAATTGCTTCTTTTCACACTTTCCTTCATTCCTTTCTTTCTTCTTTTTTCTAATTATTTGTCTTCTTTTGGCTAAGTTGCTTTTTTGTTCTTTTTCTGTGCTTTCTTTTCTCTTTCATTCCTCATTCTTAATTGCTTCTATCTTTTTTTCACATTTTCCTTCATTCCTTTCTTTTTTATTCTGGCTTCTCATTTTCCTGTATTTTCTTTTCTATTTTATCCATCATTCTTAATTGCTTCTGCTTTCTTTCACAATTTCATTCATTCCTTCAATTTGATTCTCTTTTGCTTTATCTTTCTTCTCTCTTGTTACCTACATTTTTTTCTTTGCTTCCATTTTCTTCCTTCTTTTCTTTCTTTTCTGTCATTCTCTTTTCTCTCCATTATTTTCTTCACCAATTTTCAAAGTAAAAGAAAACAAAGAAACACAAATCCAACAGTTTTGTTAAGTGTATCAACCTCAGTCATCACCTCTAGCAAATCTCTACCAAATGTTTGCAGAGTAGAACATTTTATTTTCAACTTTCTGTACCCACCCTCCACCTAGAATTATATAGAATTACCTGGATGTTACAGGAAACAATTACGCACTGTTATATGCAAACAGTTGAAATATTTCTCATAGGCACACAAAATTAACTCTCATAAACAAATACATTCTAAAAAGTCATGATAGATTGTAATGTGATTTCTTTTGGCATCAATTAAATTTTTTATGGTCAATTCACCTCAAGCATGGTCATAATGCCACTAAGATTTTATAAGCACCATATATACTCAACTTTTGAAGACCTAGTTTTGAAGCTAATTTTAAGGGGTTGTATCATACACGAGATATAAAATTCGGTTATCTACTGCTGGCCCTAGCTACGCCGTTGATCAAACTATATATCTATTTACTGTAGACAAATTATCTTTAAAATTAGGTCTACAAATGTCCTATGATACGCGTGTATATACGGTAATCACTTTGAGTTCTTTTTGAGTCATCTTTTATGTGTCGTCTCCATTAAGGACGTAAGTAATCATGGCTCTACACAACTTCTTATCCTTTATAGCTATCAGCAATATTTAAGTCCAGATCATGTTCTGTCATCCGTTTACACAAAGTCGTTAGGTAGGTTATTCGCTGTTTCCCTCTGCCTCTTGGGTATGTCCTGTGAATTCGTATAAGCCTCTATCCTCCTACGGTGACTCAGAAATTTCATCTGCTTCTTTCTGATTCTCAGCGCATGCGTCCTGATCTTTCCCATTTAAAACTTTCCCGTATAAATCTCCAATTTCCCTTAAAACTCGTTGCTAGCACACTCGGTTCATAGCATTCTCAGCATCCTTCTGTAGAACCTGTTTCTCAAAGTTTCCTCTTCGTCTGCGAAGAAATTGTCCAGCATTCAATGTCGTGCAGAAGGGCTGATATTACATCGCAGTTCCTTACTCCTTTTCTTTGTTTCTTCTTTCTTTATAGGTTACTTAATATCAAAGTAGATAACTTTTATATCAGTATTAACGTTTTGACCTTAGATCATTCAATTCAGTTATGTGTCATGCACGATACGCGCTTAGGCAAACATATATCTTTTCGATACACGACTGACAAGGCAGATTTGTCCCCGCAGTAGGTTCTTTCTGCGGTAGACCAGTTGCCATCCAAGGCTATAGAACCCAGTCTGTTCTGCTATTTACCTATAGCTGGAAGGAGAAGAAGATGTTTAATACCTTTGCCAAGGATATTAACACGAAAGTGAATGTAATGGATTCGACTGGAATTCGAATTCGGATCTCCGATTCCTCAATCGATTACTCCACGGTGCCTCCTAGATTTCTTATGTGCCATGCGTGACACACGCTTAGGCGATTATATATCTTTTCGATACATGACTGACGAGGCAGATTTTTTTCCCGCAGTAAGCTGCCATTTTTTTCTTCGGTAGACCAGTTGCCATCCAATGCTATAAAACCCAGTCTGTCCTGCTATTTACCCATAGTTGTGGGTGGGGAGGATTCATACTTTTCCCAGGGGTATTAGCACGTAAAAATCGTACCCTTATCAAACACTGTATACTGCACGGATAAAAAAAAAAGGTTCTTCACTACTGATGTTTCAAGAAATATAATTTATTTATGGAAATGAATCTTTAAGTGTTCGGATAACGGTTGGGATAGTTTCGAACGGGAATATTTCTCCCGGAGACTCCCTCGATCTGGACAAGGAAGTTCTGACAATATTGACCAACTGAAAACCTGGGAAAATCCTAAGAAAACTGCATCAGAATTAACGAAACAGTCAAATACTAGACGCTCTTCGACCATAAAAGAACTTTATGAACAATGAAAAGTGTTTATTCTTCATTAATGAGATTTTATCATCTGATTGCTTATCTGTTGAGGGGTCCTCCCGTTTTTACACAAATGGACTCACCCAGTATATACATATACTACTGCTACGTGAAGACTCGAGAGAGCAAGACAGAGCAACAGAGTAAGGTAACAGATAGACAGAACGAACGTAGCCAGCAAGAGTCACAGTGAGCGCGCACGTAGACTCAGTAAGGAGTCATACTGCGATACTTCAATACCAAAGACTGTATAGATCTTTTACTACTAACCCGTATTCCTGGAACTAACCTGCATTACCAGTTTGTATTATTACGTTAATACATTATTTTCTTATATTCATTCTTGGCGTTTGTTATTTATTGGTAGCGGGTTTCATCCCGAAATCCACAACATTATCAATTTAATAAAAGAAATGTCCTCTCTTTGTCTCGGAAGAGTAAACATGCTACCAACTTTTTTCTGGGTACAATTGCCAACACTGATGAAAAGTGGGTTCTTTATAATTATATCCAACGAAAACGACAATGGTTAGCATCCAGTGAAGAAGTAGAATCCATTCCCAAACAAGGGTTACATTAAAGAAAATGTTTTGCTCTGTGTTTGTTGGTGAATGAAGAGTGTCATCCATCATGAATTACTAAGCCACAAGGATTCGGTTAATGCGGAAGTATTGTTTCGTCGAAGCACCGCACAAAATGTCGAAGAAAAAAGCTCTAATCGTCGGTTAATCGTAACGGCGTGTTACCATTTGTACTAAAACACAAGACCACACATTGCCCGAATCATCAAGGGAAAGATTATGACATTAAATATTGAATTTTGCCTCATCCTCCTTACTCTCCTGTCCTTGCTCCATCTGACTATTATCTTTTCAGATCTCTGCAACGTTATTGAATTTGATATAATCATAAAAGGAATACGTTGGATTCATCTCTCGGTATTTTCAACAGGTTTTAATTGATCCGCTCACTGCTTCGGCTTATGGCAAGTAATATCGCCCATAAAGCATCGCAAATTTAACAAAAAATTGCTCACCGTTGACCTGTGGTGACGAAGAAATCTTTCATTGAATGTGATAACTGAAGTACTGAATGCTCTAGTTTTTCTGAAAAATTTTTCTTATCCGCCTATTAGGTTGGTGCATAATTATCAGGCGTTTTTAAACAATATTTATGATGAAATAAGAAACAACAATTCAACTATAACATTTTTAAATGATTATTCCGGAGCGTATGATTATCGATACGCATTTCTAGGATCTGAAAAAAAAAATTTTTATTAAAAAAAAATATAAACAAAACAGCAATCTTTATTAACAAATAACTCGCCTACAAAAAACATCTGGTAATTATGCACCAACCCAGTAATAATCCTCATAATCTGCATTTCTTACTCCCCCTCATTCACTATCCCCCCTATCTCGTGTGACTCTTGGTAGAAAGTATACCACTGAATATGTAACAGAAATTTTGATTTAATTTTTTTTTTCTAACAAGGACAATTCAGAATGAAACTACATCAGTCTCGGTAAATTTAACTCAGCTAACCTCAATCACTGAGCTAAACATATTATAACTTTCTTTACAACAAGGCTACACATTCTTACCTACCAGTCATACTATTGTGTTGGTGCATAATTATCAGGCGGTTTTTATACACTATTTATTATGACCCCCCCCAAAAAAAAACATGACATTTTAACAATAACATTTTTAAATGATTATTCCAGAGCGTATGATTATCTTCACGCATTTTTATGACCTGAAAATAATATTTTTATTAAAAAAATATAAACAAAACAGCAATTTTTATTAACAAATAACTCGCCTACAAAAACGTCTGATAATTATGCACCAACCCTATAGTAAAACTAAAAAGAGCGTTTCTCTAGGAATTTCTGGAAAATAGAATTATTATAAATGCACATTGTTTAAAGTTGGACTAATGTCGTCATCTTTGTTGCTACGACCACAACGTTTCACTCGTTGTACCCGAGGGTTTTCTTCAGGTTCCTGTCAAAGACAGCGCAACAGAAGATGAAGCGGTGGCGGAGAGAAGCAAGGTTGACAACGAGGGTATCGCAGAAGCAGTGAAGGCAAAAGCAACATCCCCCAGGGCCGTATAGAACGGATACATTCAGACTCAGTTGAAACAGGACGAACAAAAACGGAACAATTAAAACGAGAGATACATAAATATGTGGAGATGAATAATAACAAATTATCCTGGTAGATTTAATAAAGGTTTAAGATCGAAAATTCCCTGAAAGATACTCGGATCGACAGACTCTTGAAAAAAGGCCGTCCGACAACGTAGCCGTACCATTGTGATCATAATATTGATTCTGAGAGTTCAGTGAAAAGTGGGATAAGTTGTGCGTCTATTTCTCAGAAAGGTGTTTCCGATGTCATATTGCACTGGAGGAAACGAATTGTATATGTTTGCTTTTTAGTCTCTGTCTGTTTATTTTTTTCTGATCTTACTATCTTCGTTATCTCAGAAAAGAAAAGAAAATTCGTCGGTGATAGGCTGAGTTGATTTATGATTCATTAAACGAATGGGTAAAAAACAACATAAAAACACTAAAGCATTAAATTCTTTTTTTTTTCGTCTCCAAAACATCATCTGTATTGCCTTTGACCGATTAACTTGCCATTCTCCCGAAATTGTTTTCTCTACTTAAATAATTTTTACTTTCAATTCCTTTGCGATGAGGTAATTTTTTTTTTTGATTTTCTACTATAAAACTATTTTCCTATCCTGCCAATCACAAATTATTTTCCTATCCTGACCATCACAAATTATTTTCCTGTCGTTCGTAGGCTGATAATATACCCCAGTTCGAGTGATAAAACCTATCTTTTTTCTTTTTGTGATTCAGTTCTGAAGCTTAAGGTGTGTTGGGCTATAAAGCAGTTTATTAAATAAAACTATGATAAAAATTGAAAATCTCTCCCAGTTTGAATCTTGCAAATAAATAGTCAGTCAGTCAGTTATTTGTCATGCATGATACACGCTTAGGCGATCATATATCTTTCGATACATGACTGACGAGGCAGATTTTTCCCGCAGTAGACTGCCATTTCCTTCTGCGGTAGACCAGTTGCCGTCGAAGGCTATAGAATCCTGTCTATGGATAAATAGTAGGACAGACCGGAGAGAATTCATGCCCTTCCCAAGGGTATTAGCACGTAAGTGAATGTAATGGATTCGACTGGAATTCGAACTCGGCTCTCCGATTCTGATTCCTCAATCCGAGCCGCTATTCATTAATCCACCGTAATAATAGTAAGCCGGGGAAATATTTATCAAATACTTTTGAAAATCATTGCGTAATTAGGATAGATTTGTTTACTCTATTATTCACTGAATACGAGGCACAAGAGACACTCCAGGTAGAGGGATACTAAATTGGGGTTATTTTATATGCGTGAATTCATTCGTGGATCAACTATTGCTGCCAATTCTAACATGGAGCTTTTGCTACATATCCAGAGATTCTTGGCAAAAACCAGAGAAAACTCTGCAACCTCTGATCTGGCATCTGGGTCCCAGTGACTTTCATACCGCCATAACATAGCTTCACTGTGCATTTTTATAAAATATTTTCACGGTAATTGTTCTGTTCAGCTTTTCTCTTTGGTAGCTCGACTTCAAGAATTTAAGTGCAGTAATAGAGTGGCAGCTAGGTTACATAATTTTAACTGTTGAAATTGCTACTTATAACCGTAAGTTCTATACTAATGGTTTCTTTACTGGCACTTTTTACTTCCGGAAATCTCTTCCGGCTTCATGCCTTCTGGTCGATTACGATCTTCAAAAAATTGAATGCAATGTCAATAGTCATCTGTCTCTTTGAGTCCTGTCCTTTTATTGATCTCTTTGTTTGTTTCATTCTTATTTAGTCTTTGCGTCTTAGTGGATTTATTGCCTTTCTTGGGGTGAAATAATTAAAATAAATAGCTTAAAAATACTGAGAAACTGTGATAGTTTTTTTACGCTATTGTTCAACCAATACAAGACATAAGAGCCTTTTGTAATGTTGTCTGGTTATTGAAATAATACCACATATAAGGGTTTATTTCAAATAAGAACAATACAAGTAGAAGCTGGAAAGCGACCCCTACCCTAGAGACCAACCCCATAGATGCTTATATTCCTAATGGAACAGTCCATTTAATAGAGGTGTATCAGTTGTTTGTATACTGAGGATTATCATTTCGTTTGCTACAATAGAGCCACTCAAAGTATAAGTTTTTGAATGGGTTTGTTTTATGGATTAGGCCGTTATGTAGGATAGATAACGGTTGACTTGAAGCTGTTATGATAATAGTGGTCGGACAAGCTGCTCTCTTTGGTCTTTGGGATAAATTTAGGATTTTATTAATTGTATCACTTAGCTTATAAAATATGAGTCGCCAATAATAACCATCTTTTTCTATTTATAATGAGGGACCAAGCTATTCATTATTTTAAAACAATGACATTGATCCTAAATGTAGCATGAACCTAAGTTACTCGACGTTGTGAACAGGGTCGCTGTGTAGGTGAGCACCTGACCAGCTCCTTCCATATTTCTCGGTTGCATGCCAATTTTCTGAATCTGGGAATGTTCTTCCAATCTACTCCATGACGTTATCAAACCATTTCATTAACCTGTCTGCCTTTACTTCTTTTACTTACGTTGGTACCTCTTAGAATGACATTGGAAAGGTGGCTGACTGGCCAACAAACTGGAGTATTCTGTGTAACAAATACAAGTGGCAATTAGGGTGTTTCTTTCTATTATTTCGGCACGGGATATGGTTCTACAGAAAGAGGCTGAGAATACTGTGGGCCGAACATGTGAGCAACGACGAGGTTTTGGAGAAGATGGAAGCAAAAATGAAACTTAACATCAGGTAAAGGTAGTTGAAATTTCTGGGGCACTTAATGAGGAAAGAGGGCTTGGAGAATCTGATACTCACTGAGGGAAAGAGGACCAGAGGAAAGCAGCGCGTAACATACTTGATGAACTTGAGTAAATGGATGATAGAATAGAGTTTTGGAGAAATAATAAAAATACAGAAATTATTAAGAGCTACAAGTGTTAGGAAGATGTGTGATAGAATAAAGAACAAATAAGAAAGGTTTATAAAAGTAACATGTTTCGCTTTTAGTAAAGCTTCATGAAAGAATAAGACATGCAGAAAAAAAGTTCTGGTAATTTAATTTTGGCGTTGTTTGATCTTCATTGGTTAAGAGACATCATGTGTGTTTGACTAATTATGTAGAGTCCGCATGTATAATTTATGTGTATAAATGAGAAATAATTCTAGTTTGTCTATAAGAGATTCTGATGATTATATATATATATATATATATATATATATATACGCACACACACAAACATACATACATACATATATATATATATATATTATTTCTTTTGTATAATTTACGTGCCTTTGATTGTCTAGATACCGATAGTGTAGGATTGTATAGAGATGATGGCTTATTAGTTGTTAAAAACTCCACTAAAATTAAGGTAGACCGTATTAGGAAAATGATCCATAGGGTATTTAAGGATTTAGGTCTTAGGACAATAGTCACTACTAATGTTAAACAAGTGGATTTTCTAGATGTCATCCTAGACCTTGCTAGCAACACTTTCCCACCATATGTGAAGGTTAATTCCAACCTGATATACGTACATCCAAATTCCAACCACCCCCCTTCAGTTATCAAACACATACCCTCTTCCATTGGATTTAGAATTAGCACTAACTCTTCTAACAAAGATGTTTTTAATAAACATCGTGATTTTTTACAATTCTACACTCAAAAATAGTGGATACAAAGATATCACTATTCAATATAAAAACCTGTTAATTGCAACCATAATAAGAAAAGAAGATCTAGAAAGATCATCTGGTTCACTCCCACTTTCAATATAATGGTTAAAACTAAATTAGGACGTATGTTTCTAAACCTCATCAAGAAACATTTCCCTAACCCTGAGATTAACCCACTTAGTTAAATATTTAATCCTAATACCCTTAAATTAAGCTATAGTTGTTCAGATAACCTAGAGAAAATAATTAAAAACATAACAACATAGTCTTTAACAAGTATAGGGACTCAAAAAGCTTGGTTACTCAAAAGGTTACTAACAGCAATACTAAATATAATAACACGAATAACAACTTATGTAATTGTAGGTATCCTAATAATTGTCCACTACAAAATAACTGTGGGATTAGTTCTGTAGTCTATCTTAGTACAATCTCAACTATTGAGAATCCAAATATAAATAAATTTTACACTGGTAGCACCATGAAAACATTCAAAGAACGCTGGCGGGAGCATATGCAATCTTTTAATAATAGTGACTATAGGTCCATGACTTCATTATCCAAGTATTTTTGGAGTCTAAAAGAAAAGAACAAAACACCTACGGTTAAATGGACATTGATTAAGAAAGCCCGGACATGTAACTCCCTATATGCCCCATGTTATCTATGTCTTAACGAAAAATTTGAAATTATTAGTTTTAAAAACAAGGCTGATCTTTTAAATCAAAGATATGAACTAACGGTTATAAATTTAACTTATTATAGGGGTCGTATACTTTAAATGATAATGATATGTCGCTGTAAGTTTAATAGATTAATAGATTATAACTTTTATTGCCTGATGGTCAATCTGACGATATGAATGTGTATTGTATAACTTCA
>OZ010597.1:38007671-38017671 GCA_963932145.1 Acanthosepion lycidas
AATTCATATATATATATATATATATATATATATTCAGTTATATGGATTTGAGTTCGTAACTCTGGGTTTCACGCCTTTGCGCTCATCACATATGTAAGCTCTGTCACTGACATATATATATATATATATACTATTGGTATATATACATTTTGTTCCTCACAATTTAGCACAATTCCGAGTTTCATGCGTGAGGCAAAACGAACCTCACCTGACGATTATCTCATGCATGAAACTTGGAGTTGTGTTAAGCAGTGACGAACAGAATGTATATTTATTATTAGTGTAAATTTTATCTCTGGTATTATACAACATTGAGCACTGTTTTATTACCAGCAGCAACCATTGTGCGCAGCTGATATATATATATATATATATATATATATATATATATATATATATATATATATATATATATATATATGGGGGGATGTAAGTAGGTGTGTGCCTGTTTGTGAGCAGGGGGTATCATAGGTCGATTTAAGAAATTTAAAAAAAATAATAATTATTGTATATTGTAAAAATAATTCTGTTCCATTTTTTGTTGAGAAAGGATACAGATGTTTCCTAAAATTCCGATTAAAAATGTACTTATGATTCTATTTTGTCTTATAGTCTAATGATATACAATTACTATTACTATTATTATTATTATTATTATTACTGTCATTATTATTAATATTATAATAATAATAATAATAATAATAATAATTATTATTATTATTATTATTATTATTATTATTATTATTATTATTATTAATTAATGAATTTCTGGGTATTATAATAACAACAAAAATTACAATATGAGCTCTGGTAAAAAAATTGTTGCTGATGACATTAGGTTTATAATACCCAGAAATTCATACGCATATATTCTCAAGGGCACATGGACCATGACGCAGCGTTGGTTAGATCCAGTGGCAGGACCCACAGAATATGAGTTCAATACCCGCTTAAGGCAGTGGATAACTTGGAGAGGTGAATTAACTGATAACTGACATCTGTTAATATGGAACTAGAACAGTCTACCTCAGTGAGCGAAATAAAGGGTTCAGTTCGATATTTCAACTACCTGAAGAATGCCTGAGCATACAACGACCGAAACGTTGTAATAAATATAGCAACCTTGAATATCTGTTGTATACAAATTTCCTTTCGGATACTAACCTGAGGCCTAATGTCAGAAATGGCTTCATGACATTTTTCACTATTTTTTGTAAAACACCCCCCTAAGACCACACACATAGATAAAGCTCTTTGTAGTGCGTGAGTTTTACTTGTAAGTAGAATTTTTCTTTTGTATTTTTTGCCAGGAATCCCTTCAGTGAGTCTACCGGAAGCTTTTCCAATCAACCTGAAGTCCCCAACTACAAGTGGAAATATTGATGTCCACATGCACAATATTTTTGGAACTTTCATTTCGAGAGGCTTGTAGTTGATAGTTTTTTTTTTTAAAGATCTTCAAAGATACATTACAATTTGCAGGAACTGTTTATATCAATAAGAAAGCACATTTGGTTCTCGTGGTTTTCGATCTCGACTTTTGGGCGATTAGGTTTGATTGTTCAGTCTGTGTGTATTGTAATGTCTCATAAAATTGTTACAGATCCTATCTCTGTAATCGGGTCTGTGTGATGTTCATACTAGTTTTATGTAGTTTCCTTCCTTTAAAAGTTTGATATTTTTCAATGCCTATGCATATGCATCGGGAAATTTCCTCTTGTTGGTTTTAATGAGAGCATCTGAAAATTTCTAGTTAAAATCTATGGAAATTGTTATTTGTTCAGAGAGAAGAAATCTATTACGTAGCTTAAAAAATCGTGACGGTTGAAAGAGAGAGAAAAAATCATGCCGAGTTTTACATTCAGTGGGTGCTCACACTGTGCAACATGATACAAGATTGTTTCTGGATATTCATCACAGAATCTGCATTTGGGGTCAACACAATTTTTCGGTATGTACACTTGGTAATTTCTTGTTGGCAAACATTGGTCTTGTGCAGCAAGAATAAAGCCTTTCGTTTCTGTTTTTAACCCTGTACTGCTTAACCACTAATGGGTACGGGGTTCGTCTACATCAGCTTGTTTGATAAGATCAGAGTATTGATCATGAATAGGCTTATCTTGCCATCGTCTCTGCATTTGGCACATTGCGTTTCCTTTTGATTTTTTTTGTTTTTTGCCGGTGCAGTAGGTGTATTATGGTTTATTTCGACTTCACCCACTTTCAATTCCCTTTGGAATTTATTGGCTTCCTTTATTACTGAATAAAGTTTCTTATTTCTTTTATTTCTTTGACACAGATAATCATCCAGTCTTCTGTAGTTTCCAGGTATCTTTGAAGACCAATCGTTGTTGTTTTGTAAGACAGTTCTAGTTGAACTAATGCTCTACCTCTTTCGGATCTGGGCATATCCACACCATCAACATCAGCCTAACGATCGATGATGCACGCCGTGGCAAGTGAGAAGCTTTCTAGTTTTGATATCCATTCGCGTAATGTCAGCTATGACCCAATTAAAGATGCTCAAACTGTATTGAACCACGGTGACAGACAAGGTAGTTATGGCTGATATTCTGTTTTGTGAATTGAACAAGGTATTTAGCACCAGACGTCCACGCCTGTAGTATTCTTTTCTTACTTTCGCCTTCATTTTGGTATGCTGTATTCCATCACCTTTATATAGACGTCTTCTTTTTCCAGTTTCCTAATCTTTGTGACACAATCTAGATTTATTGAGTTGGTTTCTGTAATCCTGTAAATCTTTCTTGAATGTTATTTTTGCACAGTTCTCGAACCCGAAATCCATACCGATGACATCATTGAAACATTTTACAGTATTCGGTATACCTTCCAAAGCATTTTCGTCTTTGGCAAAGGGTTTGATATCATTCATGTTGAATTTCTTTTTCGTTTGTAACCATCATTGTGGGCACGTGGCCGAGTGGTTAGAATGTTCGCATTCTGACCATGAGACCCACGTTCGAATCTCACGATTTTTTGGAAAGTGCCTGAAAACCATACCACGGGTTGACCCAAAACTTGTGAGTGAATTTGTGTAGATGAAACCCTTCATCATCGATAACTGTGCTAGCTCGAAGTCTCAAGTCATCGTGACCGATGGACTTGAACGTGTTGTTGATCACGCTAGATAATACGCTCTTTACCAGAAACTGTAACTAAGGTCTGCTCAACATAGTTGCAGTATAAACCACAGGTGGGCTGTGTGGGTGTTGAATAAACACAAATGCGCTTGAGCAAGCGTCTGCAATAGGGATTGGCTAGCTGCCTTAGTAGATGGGTATCCTCGAATACGAGTGGACAGCTATACTGTAGATTCTTATCGTTATTTCTTTATCACCAGCTTAATATACCAACATTCTATAAGAATTATATATATATATATATATATATATATATGTGTGTGTGTGTGTGTGTGTGTGTGTGTGTGTGTGTATGTGTATGTGTGTATGTGTGTGAGTGTTCATTAGATCTCTTAACATTACGAAAAATAAAAGGCATCTTTCTTCTGTCGGTATAATTAGCAGCGATCCTTGTCTTTTCCTCTTCTCCAGCGGGTACATCAGCTCTTATACATATGTTGTAAAATGTGATTCAGTGGAGACTTCGAGGTATTTTTTTGTTTTAAAATTAAGACAAATTGTTAATTTCGTGAAAGATATATCATTCCAGCATCCACCTTGGAGAAAAGCGGGAAATATTTTCTTTTTTTAATTATATTTCTTACCAAGTTTAGAGGCGTCAGCAATATTTCCTGATGAGAGGTGAATTCGAAAGTAAATGATATTATGTTCTGCATATGCATCGGGAAATTTCCTCTTGTTGGTTTTAATGAGAGCATCTTAAAATTTCTAGTTAAAAACTATGGAAATTGTTATTTGTTCAGAGAGAAGAAATCTATTACGTAGCTTAAAAATCGTGACGATTGAAAGAGAGAGAAAAAAAGTGAGGAATTTGAAAACATGCTTGTGAATATAAATAAGTATGGACAAAATTCTACCTGCCTTACTTGGATAGAGTACACAGTCTTTCTCTTTGGTAAAAAAAAAAAAAAAAAAAAAAAAACTGCGTTTGTTCCATAGGAAGAAACGCCTTTTCATATTCAAATCAGAAGTCTATGCAAAGCTCAATGGAATCGAGATCACGATTAAATATGGCGAATCTAGAAACGAGTTTGAAGATATGAATGCCGTATCAAATTAATAATACTTGGAATCACAATTTTGTTATTTTTACTTTTCACTTTCACTTTCACTTTCACTTTTCTGCTGCATCCATTTCTATCGTTTCGTTTCTCCCCTTTTCTCCTTTCTTTTCTAAATTCTTTTCCCTTTCCTTCTTTTCTTCCCCCTCCATATACGTGATGTTCTTTTTTTTTTTCCTTTTTCTTCTGTATGCCCTATTTTTTTCATTGCTCATTAGTTTCTTCTACGCTCTTCATTAATATTAAACATCATAAACCATCTTTTTGGTTCACCTTATGCATCCATTTTTGTTTTACTTGTATGTCTCTCTTCGCCCAGTTCTGCCGCCGAACGCCGCCTCTCTTAGTTTTCGCCTTGAAATATTTCTTTCTACACAAATTCGCATTTAGTCGACTTTCTTTGGCCTTATTTTCCCGCTTACTTTCTTTCACGATCCGTACAGTTGATTCTTTATCTTTTTCATCTTTATCTTCTCTTTCTTTTTCTAATTCATTTTCTTCTACCTTTTCTTCTTGCTTACATTCCTTCATTTCAATTATCGTTCAATCATTATTTTTCATTTTGTTATTTTTTTTTATCGGTAGGCATTTTTTTCTCGTTTCTCCTTCCTTTCTTTTATTATTCTACTTTGTTTTTTTTTTCTGGCTTCGTTACCGTTTTCTCTGGTTTTCCTTATTCGTTCATACCTTTGACTCAATCCTTCCTTCCTTATTATATTTTTCTTTCCTTCCTTTTTTCTTTATTCATCTTCTTTTATTTCGCTTTTGCGATATGCATCTCTTAAATTTCTTTTTTAATTACTATATCCTCGCTGGTTTTTTTAAAAATATTTTTTGTTACTGAATCCGCCTTTCTTTCTTTCTTTCTTTTTTCTTTCTTTCTTTCTTTCTTTCTTTCTTTACTGTATTCATCAGCTTTTTCATTCTTTTTTGACATATTCGTCTTTTATATTTCCTTCTTTCTCTTATTCTTTCTTTTCTATATCCTCTTTTATGCTTTTTTTCATTACCGTATTCATCTCTTTCTTTACTGTAATCATCGTTTTTTTTTCCTCTCTCGTTTGTTATATTTATCTCCCACATTTCCCCCTTTCTCTCTTTCCTTATTTTGTCTATTCTCTCATTTTTTTTTCTTTTAATCATATTCATCTTTTTCATTTCTTTTTACATTATTATTCATTTCTAATTTCTTTCCTTCTTTGTTTGTTTGTTCGTTTCTTTCTTTTCGTCTTTCTTTGTGTTACACGTGACGTCACTATATATAGACCTTTATTAAAATATGCCTCTTATATTTTCTCGTTGCTAACCTTGAACTAAGAAAACTACCTCCTCCGAAATTTTTTTTTCCTTCAGTCATTCCTAAATTTAACTTCTCCCTCTTTTTTCTTTTTTACCCTTTTCAGCCTTTCTTTCTTTCTTTCTTTCTTTCTTTCTTTCTTTCTTTCTTTCTTTCTTTACTGTATTTGTCAGCTTTTGTCTATCTTCTGGTTACCTTTCTTTATTTGTTCATATTTTTTCTTTCTTTCTTTTTCTTCTTTTCTTCTTCCTTCCTTTCTTTCTTTACTGTGTCAGCTTTTGTCTGTCTTCTGGTCACCTTTCTTTCTTTCTTTCTTTCTTTCTTTCTTTCTTTACTGTATTTGTCAGCTTTTGTCTATCTTCTGGTTACCTTTCTTTATTTGTTCATATTTTTTCTTTCTTTCTTTTTCTTCTTTTCTTCTTCCTTCCTTTCTTTCTTTACTGTGTCAGCTTTTGTCTGTCTTCTGGTCACCTTTCTTTCTTTCTTTCTTTCTTTCTTTCTTTACTGTATTTGTCAGCTTTTGTCTATCTTCTGGTTCCCTTTCTTTATTTGTTCATATTTTTTCTTTCTTTCTTTTTCTTTCTTTCTTTCTTTCTTTCTTCTCATTCTTAAATTTCACTCTTACTTTCCCTTTCTGCTTCGTTTTTGTTCTCTTCTCGCTCCATTTTCCATGAGGCACTTCATCTCCTCCATTCTTATTCACTCTCTCCTGCTTTTGTCCCCTCTCCTTCTTATTGATTATTTTCTATTCGCTTTTTTATATTCCTTTTCTTATGTTTTATTCCCCTGCCTTTATTTCCTTTTTCGTTAGCATATCTTTATAACTCTGTGTTAATTGGTTTCTAATATATACGTCGAGTGTAACAGCAAAAATGTCCAGTTGTTAGATTAAGTTTTCAACCGTTGTATCTTAGAAATGATTAAAGATATCTTATTGGAATACTCCGGCGTTTTCTCTACTCTGAGCAACAACAATATACAATTACACCCCAAGCTTAACAAAACAATCGTGATGAAGTCGATCTTAAACGAAAATGACATGTTCAGCATTAATTAATCATAGCTAATGAGTGGAAGGTCATGAAGGATTGAAATAAAGTTCTAATATATATATATATATATATATATATACATAATTCCAGGATCGTTTTCCAACTCATTATGCACTGAGTTGGATTTTTTCTAATTGATCGCTTTAGCTCTAAGTTGAAATGATGATCCTTCTTCCTGTTGTGACCTCCTGATTCAGTTTTCCTCTCTACTGTTCCGGTAGAGAGGAAAAAGTTTTCTTTTTTAAACTTATTTACAGTTCACTTGATGGTTTTGAGTGGACTTTCAAGATGGAAGCCAGAGTATGAATGTTGGTACCATTGCAGAAGACCTGAATGAGCGTTCTGCTCCCACCATTGATTGGTTAGAAAGACAGTAAGTCTGACACAAAACAATATTATCCTGCTCTCGTTTTAGCTGAATAACTCAAAGTGTTTTCAGTGATTCGTATGAAAAATGGTGTCAAGATGGTTAAACGTCTTATTTGAAAACCTGGAAAAAAAAGAAAAAGAAACTCAATTAGTTTAGTAATTTTTAAGATATTAAACAGTTTGTGGGATGGATAATTATACTGTTATACGATTTGGACAATTTTGCTGTTACGCCCGGCATAAATACATACATACATACATATGGAGAAAAATGCATAGCAAAGTGGAAATAAGTACTCTTGTGACGCGTTTCGTTCTTTAGAATTTCATCGGACTAAATTTGTTATGTTGGTGCGACTATATATACGCACGATCGAAGAATGATGGGAATTTTTATGTTTAACTTTTAAAAAAAAATCTAGCCGATTTCATTTAAAGTATTTTTGTCTATATACACAGAATTTATATAACTATAAAATTTGTCACTTAGCCGACTGTGCTTTATTCCGTCTTACAATTCTAGAGTTTCGCAGACGAAAACTTTTTGTAATCGCTCGGTCGACTTGTCAGGAGGTATCAGCAACTGATTGCGGATTTTCTCATTTTCGCTATTTTATATGACCTTCAATCTGTTGTTAACTGGGGCAAGAAATGGCTAGTTAATTTTAACGTCTCCAAAACGAAACTGCTCTCTTTCAAAAGTTTTTTCTTATAAACATTTGTGCATTTCACCAGCATGGCTGATGATAACCTTTGAGAGATATTCTGGGGTTACCGTTAGGCGCTGATGTGAAGATGAACGATAAGATTGAATCAGTTGCTAGATTGAACGATAAGATTGAATCAATTCATTGTGTGGTTCTTGACATTTTTTTTCTCGCGAGTAATTAATAAAAACTTAATAAGGTTACCATTTGTTCCTACATTGAGATTGTTGTCACTTCTGCTCTGGTCCTTCTGCTATGTATGTAGAGATTCTTGATAAAATCCAAAGAAGAATCTGTAATATTATCAGGTTTGATCTGGTATCTCGGCTTCAGTCCCTTTCCCACTGCCGTAACATATCTTTCCTTTGCCATTTCTATAAATATTTTATGGTAATTGCTCTGATGAGCTTTTCTCTATGTTATATCGACTTTGAAAATTAAGCGCATTACTGAAGTGGCAGCTAGGTTTCATCATTTTACGGTGGAAATGGCTAGATGCAACCATAATTCTTCCCTCACAGTTCTCTATTGTGGAACTTTCTACTTTAAATGATGAGACCTAACTGACAATGTAGTAATGTGCTTAAATTCTTAAAATCGAGGTACCAAAGATGAAATCTCATTAGAACAATTACCATGAAAGTGTTTATAGAAAAATATTGCCAATAATCTCCTAGATACATAGCAGAAGAACCACACCAGATGTAACAGCAATATTCACTGCATGGGGGAATCAGTCAGTTATGTGCTATGCGTGATACACGCTTAGACGATCATGTATCTTTCGATACATGACTGACAAGGCAGATTTTTTCCCGCAGTAGGTTGCCATTTCTTTCTGCCGTCCGAGGCTTTAGAACCCGATCTGTCCTGCTATTTACCCATAGCTGGTGGGAGAAGAAGAGGATTCATACTTTTCCCAAGGGTATTAACACGTAAGTGAATGTAATGGATTCGAGTGGAATTCGAAATCGGCTCTCCAATTTCTCAATACAAGCCGCTATTGTAGACTTATAAATGTACAAGATAGATTCTGATGAGAAAGAATATCCAGAAAAGTGAACCAACTTTCCTAGAAGCAGCCATAGCAATAGGTTCAATATAATCTTTCCGCTTTCTGTCGGTGGAAAACATTAGCTCGAGAAGTAGGGATGAGTCACTCACCTGTAGGTTAGCATCAGCCTTGCTGTTGGAAGGCAAAATAGCTTCTCCAAGACGATTAAAAGAGTTCAAATTCGTCTTGGCAAGAATTTGCTTGTTAATTTTAACAATTAACAAGCAAATTCTTGCCCTAGTTAACAACTGACTGAAGGTCATTTTTGAGATCAGCCGCCAATTTGATCTTATCGAACCTATCATTAATACAGTAATAAAAAATCGTGTCATCAGTATAGACATCGAGTCGAAAACCGATGACATCGGAAAAATCCTTGGTGAAAATTAGGATAAAATAGCTCCAAGGATAGAGCCCTAGGGAGCACTCGCATTAATGTGAAAGGATCTAGAAGAGTGGCCGTTTAAGAACACTTTCGTTTAGCGTTTTGATAAATATTGAATCAAATCAAAAATTCGCCCAGTAATAATTATAACCTTTCAATTTGAGAAAAAGGCCAGCATGCCAAACACTGTCAAATGCCTTCGAGATAGCCAAAGCAACAGTCCGAATTTCACCAATGCTGGTCGTATTTTGTGCATATTTTCGCACGTGTATGAGAATATGATAAATCAAGTTCTCTTTAACCATAAATGATCTTTGACCTACCTCATGATGAGCAGTCATCATAGTTTATTTAACCGTGAAGGAGACTGCGTAAGCGTTGAAAAGCAAACATATGTTCATCTCTTGTCTACCGAAAATGAAATATACTATAGAGACTTGGCTCATCAGGAAAAAACCTGGGTTAGATAATTTAATGTGACTGGTCGTCTGTCAAAAATCGCCTATGGGGGAAAAAAAAGTTATAGTTAAAGAACCACTGACGTGGAGTCCTTGAGGTCTGCAGATCTAGATACAGTTCAATAGAAATGAAAGTTCGATATTTACAATGAATTCTGATTCTTTCCTGTCTATTAGGTTGGTGCAAAAATAATGACGTATTAATGTCGTTTTTTGACGTTAAAAAATACGTCAAAAAACGACATTATTACGTCATTATTTTTTGCACCAACCTAATATTTATCGTTTTATCGTATTAACACGTTCCCCCAGGAAAAGAAGAAGAAAAAAAAAAGGTTCAAGGCCTAAGCCATGATAAAATTACGTAATATTAGATTGCATAGAGGAGAACTCAGATACGCAACGACGCTTCTATTTCTTACGTATTCCTATCACGTAATCTGTCGGGTACAGTGG